>JAHSUH010005433.1:0-350000 GCA_025388415.1 Cynanchum wilfordii | reverse complement strand
AAGAGATTAGTCATTGCTAGTCGTAGTAGATATTCTTGTTTAAAAGAGAAAAAAAAACATGTAAATCTTTAGATTGGATTTTAAATTCAAAGCTTACTTTTTGCTGTGTATAGCCCCAAACCACCGTCCAAAACATCATACCCATGTGATTTTTCCCAATCTTTCAACACCTAACCCAACCCTATGATCTAAGCATCATTTCCCCTTCCCTTCAAGACTCTTCATCTCAGTCACGGCCCGGGGCCGCAATCCCCCGCCTTTCTTTTCCCAAAAGGCCATACAAATTCGCCACCACCACCACACATTCAATGAGTAGGAGCCACGTACCTACCTCGCCGGCCATCCATGCACACCCGACCGACCACTCCCTTAAATTCCGTACATATACCGTACACTTGTTGCGTGAATGCTCTCAGCTCCAGCTAGCTAAGATCGCACTTAAACAAGATCACGTAATTAAACAGCTTCTTCCCCCATCAAATGTTAATTAAAAAAAAGAAAAAGAAAAGATTGTTCGGTCTGACACGATGACGCTTGTGATTGGTCCACGTCACTTCTCTAATTCTCCTCGAGAAAGACGAAGAAAATCTCTGCCCTCCTTTTTTTTTTGCCTTTTTACTTCTTTTATACAGAATATATATATATATATATATTATGTATTGCCAATCAGAGAGGGACTGCAACAGAGATTTTCAAAGGAGGGGGTAAAAGATATTTGGGTATGGGCCACTGTGGGGCAGGAATAAACATGTGGCGCATAGTAGACCAGCGACAGTTCATGGCTGGTGGGACCCGTTTTGGTGATCTCCATTCATCACCACGAGATTGATCTTCCATGCAGTGTTAAGATCTTCTCTTGCACCCGCTAGCTGCTTTCACTTTAATGGAGAATGAACTTTCTTTTTTTTTTTTTTTTTTTTTGAAAATAATGATAGTCTAATTGATTTGATTTTTCTGATTGTTATAAATGAGTTGAAAGTTTGAGATTGATTTGTTTAATTTTCGAACTCTGTTCGAATAGACTTGAATATTAATCAAGCTTTAAAAATTATTTGAGTTTAGTTTGTTTAATAAACGAACGAACTCGAACGGACAACTTGAATTGTTTACAACTCTAGGAGAAACAACTTATATATATAACATAATTTAAATATTGGAGTTTTTTTTAAATAATATATATAATATATAAATATTTATAATTTGTTCAGGAATTTTGATTATGTTCGTGAACACTATTTGAGTATGCTTAAAAATTAATCAAGCTTAAAAAATTGTTTGAGTTTGGTTTGTTTAAGAAATGAATGAGTTCGTACGGAGCATAAACGAGTTCAAACGAATTTTGTTCGCAAACATCTTGATTTGTTTACAGCTCTAGGCTTCTCTTATTTAGGTTTCTCACCGGACTTATCAAATGAAAGACATAAGTTTGACATATGTCAAGGACAACCGTAATTTCAACTATATGTTATACTCTCAAAATATATCAATAAATGTACGTTAATTTTTTAATGTTATAAATGATAAAGATTATCTTTTTCTTACAAGTAAAAAATAGAGAAATTATATTTTAAAAATATATATATATATACATTTATGTATTTTATGTACATAAGTATATAGATACAAAATGGATGAGAGTAGCTATTAATTGATGGTGGATCTAGTGTGAAAAGGCCTTGATATATATATATATATATATATATATATAATATATATATGGATTAAATTCATGAACTGACGGAAACTTAAATATCTTTTTTCCGCATTTGACGAGGCAAAGGGATTCAAGAACAAAAAAAAGGCATAAGTTAGCTGTACTGGTGAAACTTTTCCAGACCAATCATTTGGAAGTTGGGAGAAGATATTTTTTGGAGGGAGGGACTTATGAGAAATTATCAGACAGAGCAGCCCAACTAAATTTAATCTCATCATAATATAAATATATATATATATATATATATATATACATACATACAAAATAAGAGAAACTACTACCAAGAACCGTTTCTCATCAATGATTGATCAGTAAAATGCCAGATATAATCAAGACTTTTTATTCCTATCAATTTTGTATCAGAAAATGCATGAATAATGAAAACTTTGTGTCTATATACAAATGTATAGATACTAACTATGAATGACGCCTTTAAAATATTAAACGTGAATATATTTTAAAGGCGTTTAATATCTATACATTTGTCATCTTTTGTTAAAGCAAAGATAAAATCCAACTGCACAAGCAGGCTAATTATACCAGTACCATTCATGACCAACAAAATTAAAATTAAACACATGGAATCACCTAATTAATTAAGACTTCTAACTTCAGAAAGGGAAGGGAAAAAAAAATAGCACAATATTTGAGGTAAGGGAAGATAAGAGGAAAGTTGACTACAATTATATTATATATATATATATATTTTGTGTAAATATCACAATAAATTTTGAAAACAGCACCCCAAAATTAAGAAGCTTCATTTCTCCAGGTAATATATAAGTACCTTCCATTTATATTAATTCAGTACAGTGAATTTAAGTATCCTTCCATATATAGTTATTAATGTCTATATAGAATTTAAGGGGAAAAAAAAGTGTGCACAAATCCCTACAAGATTTGATGCTTTCAAGGCATGATATCTTCTTGATAGTAGTATTTTCATTATACTCTTTTTGTAATTTATTTATGTTTAGTAGTCACTTTAGTGTCAATTAAATTGAAATTGAGCTGCGTCAAATTCTTATTGGGGGAAGTTTTCCCTACAACTATCTCTGTATGAACAAGATTCAAACTCAAGACCTTGCATATGGAGAACCAAACTCTTTCCACTTTGACCAACGTCTTGATAATAGTGTTTTCATTGTATTTATTTTTTGCAATTTATCTGTATCCAATAGCTACTTTGGCCCCAACTAAATTAGATTCGAGTCGCATTAGACCTCTATTGGGGAAGCTCTCCCTACAACTATCTCTCTATAGGTAAGATTCAAATTCAAGACTTTACCAATAAAAAATCAAATTTCATCCATTTGGACCAACAGGTAATGCTATGTATTTTTTTATTATTATTATTATTTTTTTTATACCCATTTGGGGCGTCCGGTGTCCCATCTTATTTGATGAGACTAATCCGGACTCGGCCTGCGAAGCGCTCGCAGAATTCAACTCTTACTCGAGGTGAAGTGCTATGTATTAATTATACTTAATTCAACATTTGTTTTCAGGATTATGGAGGATATATATATATATATATATATATATTATATATTCAGTGGGCTGTCTCTTAACTTACAACTTCAGAGGAGGATCCATTGGGCTATTTCTTTAATCCTCTATTACAGTAAGCCCATCCAATCAGCTCTGCTGTTTTCTCTTTTGTTTATGAGTAAGTGGGTTGGATCAAGACCAGATTACCTTTCCAATATTTTGTATTGGATCTTTTACCCGTTTACCCATTCCATTTTTAGAAAACCCTTGCCCCACAATTTGTCCATAGTTCAAGTTCACTACTCGCTATCAATATATGTTGGCCCAACGGTAATAAGGTTGGTTCCGTATTCGTAAAGTCTCGAGTTCAAATCTTGTTTATGAAGAGATAGATATAAGAAAAGTTTTCTCCTAATAAAGGTCCGACACGGCTCGAATTCGGTTTAGTTAGGAGCTTAAAGTGTCTACGAAACACATGTTAGTCAAAGTGGAAAGATCTTGATTTTCCATCCGTAAGGTTTGATTTTTCATCCTTATGGTCACGAGTTTGAACATTTGTATGAAAAGACAAGTATATGAAGAGCTGCCCTCTAATAGGGATTCAATGCCGCTCGAATTTGATTTAGTTAAAGTTTAAAGTGACTACCAAATATTGATAAATTATAAAAAAAAAAAAAAGTTCATACTTTGTTCTAATATTAACTATTATAATTCGAGAATCTAGTAAACCTATGATATATATTTGTAATCCATTCACAACATCTCACCTAAAATATATATATATATATATATATATTTGAGTGATGTGAATATAATGAATAAAAAAAAATCAAGAATTTGTTTTTTATAAAAATATATTTTCCACTCAATTTCAGATGTAAGCAATTCATTGGTAAAATTCTTTTTAAAAATAAAAAATAAAAAGAGAGAGACACTTTAGAACCTGTCATGCGGTGAGTCTGGACTCGTGGAAGTCGGTGGAGAACTGAGTTTGGTGGGGCCCAGAAATAACATCACCATCCCAACTTTGTGGCACAGATTTAAACCTCCGGAGAACTGCCTTGAATCTCCCGCGCTTTTTCGACAGTGCTTTAAAAAAAACTTAACGGTCCTTAGACTTCCTCGTGTCACTTACTCACTTTCCCCGCGAGACACGTGTGATAACACTACACAGTTCTGTATTTAGCTAGCACCTTCCGGAATGGACCCCACCAATACTCTCCTTTTAATCCATCCGTTCGTTCATCCGCAAAACAAAGTTTCCTGAGGAAGAAAACCTCACCGTCTGCGATTTTCAAATATTTCCAGATTAAGTTTTCCTTTTGCTGCCGCCGCCGTCGTTTGGATTGATAGGATTTTTGTTTGACTGCTGGTGATGGTGATGGATACGATCCAGCAAATGGAAGTGGAGTATGAAGGAACTTTGGCGGTGGATGAAGGTTGCGTAACTCCGAAGCGCGGGGAATTTCAAATTCCGGCGACGTCGGTACCACCGCCTCCACCGAAAAAGAAGCGGTACGCCTGCCGAGGGAAGAAAAGGCCACCGAAGACTGCGTATTTTCAACCGCCTGATCTCGAACTTCTCTTCGCCATGCCGCCGAGAAGACAAGCATGTGCTTAAATAGAAATTTCAGGATGAATTTTTGTTGAAGCTTTTTTGGAACTAATATAATATATATATATATACGGAAAACAAACCATATGTGGATTGTATAATATCTGTAACTATTTTTCCTTTCTGGATTCCGACTCTCCTTTTGTAAATTTGGTATTTAAGGAATTTTCATTAACGACTTTTGTCATCGGAATTACAAGTTCTCCGATGCCACTTCTGTGCTCTGTTATGTTTTTGGGGGAAAACTGATGAATCGAATCGAATCGAATCGAAATATGAAATGTTGTGAAAGGTACACTTTGGATAGCGTGGTGTACAAGATTTATTTTCCTCCATAATATTTGGATAAGAGAAATTTCGTGTGTTCTTTCTGTTGGGTAGCAATTTTTTCCCATTTCATTACTAAGCCCAATTAGTTGGGCTTGGGCTGTTATTTGATTCTTTCGGATCTTCTTCACCAAAGCCCTAATAATCTTTTGCCCTTCTAATTTACCAAAAAAATATGTAATATGTATATATATATATATATATATTTACATTTACATTAATTAATTAATTTCTATTTGAGTTTAGTTGGTCTCAAGAAAGAAATTTTGACTCTCTGTTCGAGTTGGATTGGTCCTGTTTGAGTTTGGTTGGTCCTTGCGGTAGGAAATTTTAACTTTCTGTGAGCCGGATTGGCCTTTTATGGGAGGAAATTTTAACTTTAAGTCTGATTGGTCCCTTGCGAAAGCTATAACTTTTCATTCGGGCTTTTGTATAAGGAAGTTTTAGCTCTAAATTTTAAATGATTATATACATGAGTTAATGTATGAATTTCCACTTCAGCCAAATAACACTTTTTTACCATCTCACATGCATCTTAAGTTTATATATATATATATATATATATATATATATATATATATATATATATTTATGATACAAGTATCTTATATTTTGTAATTTTTTTCAAAGGAAAATATCCACTAAAATCTAAAACACAGAAGAAACAAAATTAAGGGACAAATTATTTTTGGTAATGGCTTTACACGTAAGAGTAGAAGCTTTAATCCTAGTATTATCAAACTAAACTATGATTACGATTCGGATAAAGAGCACAATGAGTGTCCTTTTTACTTCAGCCACTACACAATTTGATTCCTTTTGACCTATTTATTGGCGATTAAGAAGATGACAAATTACTAGTCGAATCAATATATATATATTATCAATACTTTTGATTTTTCTTTTAATCGTACATTAATATATATATATATATATATATATAATGAAAGATACAATATATTATTTTTAGTTTCACTATGTGATTATTACGAAAAAATTCTTACAATCAATGGACTAATAATAAAAAAAAAAAAAAAAAAAGAGCATTATAAAATCTTCTTAGATTCCGATTCTATTCTCCTTCAAAGGGTTTATGGACCATGCACTAATCAAGTTGACTTTTTTTTTTTTTTCCTTCCTTTTTTCTCCCTCTCTCTTTTATAAAGTTTGCAAAAATCATGGGATTGAAGATCTTTCTTAGGATAGTAAAGAATGATATTTTCTTTGGTTAAACCATTTCTTATTCAAATTCAGTGTTTCGACTAATTTAGATTTGATTTTAATTGAATTCTTAGAGTTGAATTTTTACTGTAAACTCGAAGAAGGTCTCTTTGTCATTCTTTCCCTCGAGTTGTGCTCGTAGAATCTAACTCTTACTCTAAACTCATAGAACGTCTAATTCTAACTCTTATATGGGCACCACAAATCCTTTGATAGTCTTATTCATCTTCCACCTTATCTAATATTTCTTTTCATAAAGTAATAAATATATATATGGATTCTTAGATAAAATTAGGTAATTACTGTCAACTAAAAATATCTTTTTAATTAACCCTAATACCTAATTAAAAGAGTAAGATAAGGTAAAATATAGAGGAATTTCTAAAGCAAGATGCTTTTTAGTAAAAGGGTTGAAAAGGAATAGCATGCCCATATTTGGTGATAATGAATTTTGGCTATCTGATACATTATTGTATAAAAGAAAGAAAGAAAGAAAGATATATAAAAAAAAAGTCGAGATTTCTCATCATGAATTTACAGATAAATGAAATTAAATTATGAATCTATTAATCATCAAGAAACTGATTAAAATATTAATTATGTCTTTGTCTATCTTTGACAAAATGTTCAAAAATCCTATCTAATCATTCAAAAAAATCTACATATTTCAGGATTAAACATAATCCTAGAATTTTCCCTAGTGCCTCTGAGTGGGATTCCATATACTTGTGCTTGTTTGTGTGTGTAAATATATACATATATGTATATATATTGTATGCCATGTATATATATATATACCCCCCATGCATCCCCTCACTAGTCCTCTCCTTAGCTACATATATAACTTCTCATGTCAATCCATTTTTCTACCACACCATCTTCTCATCATGACTTGATGCATGATTTGCTTCAAGATTAGGGTTTCCCCTGTTTTATGTAAACTCTTGCATGGGAATATATATATACAGTCGGTGTTTGGGGATGCAGCATCATCAAAGATTCACAAATTAACTTGATGAGTACGTAGTTTAATTATAATAAAGTGGTGTCATCTCATCATGCAATTAAAAAAGATTAATTATTTAGCTATTTTTGAGAATCTTGATGATGCTGCATCAGCAAACATAGACTATGGAGGAATGAAAGTTCCAATTAATGGCAGAAACAAAAAAATACCGGTAGCATCGATCGATCAAAGAAACAAGTGCAGGTAAAATTCGTTATTATTACATACACGTGATTTTAATCTCTGGTGATATATATATATATATATTATATGTATTTGTATTATGCTATTTTTTTATCCTCGTACATGGTGCTATTGTTTTCAATTCCTAAGTTTTGAATGGGGAAGACAAGTGCTACTACATCAATCTCAATTCTAAAAAAGCTTGTTAATATTTTCAATTTTTATTGGTCTAAATATTATATATATATATATATTAAAAAAAAAAATCAATTTTTAAAATTTTAATTTCTTTTTCCGTTTTTATAGGATGATATATGGAACTATTATTGTCATAAGAATATCTTCTCGATAAAATGTACGTTCAAGTCATCATATTTATAAATGTTATAAATATATTTAAATATATTCTTATATATATATATATATATATATATATATATATATGTATATATTTTTTTCTTTTATTAAAAAAATTTACATATGTATATATATATATATAAACATATGGTGGTTAAAATCTTAGATATTTTTATAAATTATATATTATATATATAAAGTATGGTCATTGATTTTTAAAAATCAACTTATGTTATAAAAAATATCTAATAATTAAGAGTTTCATACAATGATACAACTATAAATATCTTATTGCAAGCAAGTTAAAAAAAAAAAATTTAAATCTCAAAATGGAATTATCGATCCCTGCAAGCGTTCTGAAGTTCAGTGGCTAGAATTAAACAACTTTTGTCCTGCCAAAGAGAATGTAGAGGTTCCATCGTCGGGCACCAATGTCACCAGCACCAATTGAAGATATGTTCGTGGAGATGTAAAAGTTATTAATGTTGATGGAAGAAGAATTTTAATCACAAGTGAGTTGGTAAGGAACTCTCTTAACTTAAGTGGGGTTGAGGGTTCGAACTTCAACTTATTTGGGGTCAGAGTTTCCTTCTGCAAGTGACCAATCCGGCCCGAAAAAGAATTAGTTTGGATGTGTATTTGACTTAAATATATCATCTCATAGTTTGAGACTCATCTAGAACACATTGTACTAAAGGAAAAAAAAACATTTATCAATTTAATGGGCGACGAAGTAACTGTTGTTGTTTTTTTTTCCTCGTACATGGTATCAAAGCTAATAGCTGATTCAAATTATGTAAATTAAATGCTACACTACATGGGTGAATGTGATATATTGAAATATTTTAAAATTTTTAAAAAAAAAATAAAAAAGAAAATTGTCCTTCCTAACATAGTGTGGAGAAGACAAGAGCTACTACATCAATCTCAATTCCAAAAAACTTGTTAATATTTTCAATATTTAAATATATATATATATATATATATATATATATATATATATATATTATATTATTATAGAAAAACAATTAATGTCTAACTCAAGAAATGGTTCAATTAATGGATGCGATTAGACGGGTTCAATGGATCTTCACGATTTAGACCCGTAAGCTCGTGTCACGACTATGAGCCTAACAAAGCATACATTGTCAACTACTTGGTGTTGTTCTCACTGCATAAAAAGGATATTCCGAGTTAATTATGAATATCTAGACACATTTTTATATATCATTACACATTCATTTATCATTTCGATGTGAGACGAAGTATCACATGCATGAAATCATCACGACTCTAAATAATTCAGATTTAACTTAAAGAACCCGTTTTTTTTTTTTTTACTCTGTGAATGCGGATACAAATATATATATATATATATATATATATATAATGAAGGCAGCACACATGGTTGCATGTGGGCCTCCAAATGGTTATATTCTTTGAATCACATGACTCCCAACGTTCAAACGGGCAGTGCAGAGAGGCCCCCCTTTTTCTCCCTCATTATTAAAAGAAGCAAATTTTATTTTTATTTTTATTTTTATTTTTATTTTCTTTTTCATTTTTTCTTTTCTGTACAATTTTCTTAGTACATACCATGTGATGTGAACCAAACACTCCCACAATTTTATTTATTTTTATTTTTATTTTTAACTGCTTACTATTTTTGACTCACAATTTTCCACACTCTCTTTGACCAATCAATACCCTCCATTTCTGTCACATTCACTTCTTAAATGCCAATCCCATTACGTGTCTCATAATAATTATAAAAAAAAAAAAAATTATTTCAAATAATATTATGCATATATATTTTAGAATTTATTTATATATTTTCCGTAATATTATTAATATTGTTAATTTTTTTATAGGTGGTCAAGGGTTCTTGTAGACCAGTCAAAGCAAAGCCTCTGTTAATTCCCTCACGTGCTGGTCCGATTTTTATTTTCCATTTCTTATAATATATAAAAAATAATAATAATTATACTTAATTTAGAAACCTACTTAATTAAGACTGTAAATTAAATATATACATTTTTTTTTCAAACTTGATGACGTCAGCGCCGCTATTATGGAGTCTTAACATGTGCAAAATCAAATATTGGTTCTTAATGGATTAATATTAATATTTTCTAATTATCAAATTCATTTAAGTATTTATTGTAAATTTTAAATATTATTACTATAATATATATATATATATATTATATAAATTGTAGTAAATTAGGAATCTTTTGTTAGATTCTTCTACAATGTTTTCTTAATTGGGTGGATATTGTCAATTTCTATTTGTTCCATTCTCCATTTGACTAAGCTTAATCAGTTGACTGGTTATAAATAATTTATTTTTAATTTTGTATATATTCATAAATTCAACTAACTAAATTATCACACGACTCGCCTAAAGAATTAATTAAAATGCGTATTAATATATATCAAACACATAAACAAAATGTTGGGGAAGAATTTTCACCTCACTAATAAGTCACCGGAGAAGAATAATTATGTCATGATCAGCTTTTCAAAAGCAATACATATATATATATATATATATATATTAAATTTGATCACTTTCATTATTATTATTATGTTTCGAACTTATGATGTAAGTGATAAGTGAGATTATATATATATACACGTATGTATATATATAATGCTGGCAGTAATAGTACTACGACAACCAAGAAAAAAGGAAAAAAAATAAAAATAAAAATTAACCCATAGGATATGCACCCACCCACCCACCCACCTCCCCCGACACTGGGAGCTGGTAATAAAGAGTTATTGATGGAGAAAGAAAAAAGAAGAAAACTGAAAGAAAACAAAAAGTTACAACTCATCAAGCACAGAGCTCATCGTCCTTCACCACACAATACACCATTGCCATGACAGCTTTGTTTTTTTAGTAAACTGTTTTTGCAAAATCAATATATACATATATATATATATATTCATCCATGGATGGCCACTGATACATGCACTATACATTTCCCTATGTCTTGGATAAGATTCCAATGTTATATATTATTTTCGGTAATAACACATCAATTTTCGTATTTTTTTTTGTTAGATATTGAAAAAGCTTACAATCGTGACTTACTTTCTTACATCACTTAAATATAATGAATTATTTTTTATCTGTTTATATTCTTTTTTATCTAATTTTTTTTCTTATATATAGTTTCGGGTCTCCAAACTCTCAACCTTTGTTCTACTAGAGACCTATCTCATTTTTTAGAAAATAAGTTACACTACAAAGTACTGTTTAAGCTAGAGAATAATAAAATTTGGGTCATAATTTCTAACTTTGTGTTTATATATATATATATATATATATATATATATATATATATATGAGAAGAACATTCTAAGATAAAAATGAGAAGAAGCAGCGAATTATTGAAGTCGGCCCTGCATGGGATTAATTGTTGAGAATGGCTTTGGATGCCTTTAATTAGGGTTTTTTTTTTGAAAGAAAAGAAGGAAGTGCTGAGAGTTTCTGACAAGAGGCATCTGCAATGCTGAAAAATGGGCATCTTCTAGGTTTTACCAAAATGAGAAACCATATATACATATATATATATATATATATATATAGAAGTTACCATATCTTTAGTTTATATATATTTATATGTGCCACGAAAATATATATATATATATACATTATAAATATAATATGCTGATGAGCAGTTTCTTGACCAACGACCACCGACCTCTTTTCCCCAAATATCATTTCATTGGATTAATTCAACGACCCTTTTTCACATTTCCCATCTTTGATCATCTCTTTCTCTCTCTCTCTCTCTTAGTTCTCACGAATCAATTCCTCGTGATTATGCTTCACTGCTACCCTTTCAAAACTTTTTTTTAAAAAAAAAAACAAAAATCAAAAAGAATTTATCAGATCCTTGAAAATATAATATATATATATATATAAATTATATATATATATATATGTAGGTAGCATTGCATGGAATGGAACACCATACTTGGAGCTCACCCTCCATAAAAGGCTGACGGATCTCCCAAAAAGGAGATTCAAGAACCAGAGAATGCTAAAAGTAACATTTTAAAAATATGCAAAAAAATATATATATATATATATATATATATATATATATATATAGTAACAAGTATAAATTTAACCTTTTAAAATAATTAAACAATAATTTAACTCAAATTAACATAGTATTAAAATCATAAATCTTGAATTCGAATATATATTGTTATTATTGTTTCTATTTGTAAATTATTGTGCTATAAAAATTACAATTGTCTCTTTATCAACTTAATTAAACGGGTAGAACAAGTAACTTAGATATCTGTTTTTAAGGTAAAAGAGTATAATATGTAAGTATATGTATATGTATATATAAATCTGGTAGTGTATATATATATATATATATATATATAAGAGAGAGAGAGAGAGAGAGAGAGGGGCAAACAGGACCTGACAGTTTTACGTAAGCATTAACATGTGATGCTACAACGTACCACTGGTTAACAAGCACTCGTCAACACACAATTCAACCCTTTTCTTTCTTTCTTTCTTTCTTTCTTACCACTGTCTCTTTATTTAACTTCCTATAAATAGATGTCATCCCCAGTCCTCAGCTAGTTCTATCTTCCCCCACACCCCACAAAAGCTAAGCTAAGGATAACATGGAGTATTACATGGATGATGAGAAATATTATCCCAATTCACATTGTTGTTCTTCATCTTCAACGACGACGATGACGACGACGATGACGACGACGACGTCATCTTCATCTCTTTCTAGAAGCATTTCACACAAACCTTCTTCCCACAACAACGGAAAATCGCCACTTCTGAGGAGTTTCTCACACAAGAATTATTCATCGTCGTCTTCTTCGTCGGTACTTTCTAGAAGTTCTTCACAGAAGTGTACCGTGGCATCTTCAAAGTCTCCGAAGAGTTCGAATTTCGGTCGGAAGTGTAGTAGCTTGGCGAAGGAACAGAGGGCTAAGTTTTACATTGTTAAACGGTGTATTACGATGCTGGTCTGCTGGAACAAACATGGTGATTCTTGATCAGATCAGATATATATATATATAATTTTCAAGAATATATTATATATTTTTTATATATTTCTCCGATCATCTTCTTTGTACTTGTGAGTTCTTTTTGAGTTGGATGGATCTTAATTGGATTCATTTTTCTTCTATACGTGACCTAAAACCATTTTTCCTTTCACCATCCACACTATATATATATATTTTTTGGTATTCTTGTTGATTAATTAAAAAATATATATATATACGAAAACAAATTCTCAAGCTTAGTTGAAATATGAGACAAAGATGTATAGTAGTAGAAGTAGTAAGTTCAAGTATTTTGTGTAGATTTCAAAAAAATTTCAATTCAAACTGAAAACTTCACTGCGTGCCTCTTTATCCCATGTCACATGGTGTGTCGAATGAAATAGCTGTATGCCACCAGTTCTCTCTCTATCTCTCTCACTCTCTATATATATATATATGTATGTATATATTGTGTACCTTCAGTTAAATGTTTTATGTGTATTATATTTAGGGCATATGGTGCAAGGAGCATTTATGATCTATGTTGGTTAAAAAAAAAAGATTCCTTACAGCAATTGGAAATATCAATCATATGATCAAACCCATAGAGTAGAGTATAAATTAATTATCTTCTTGGAAATGTACAATGTTGAAATGGGGCAGACCATACACACTATAGGGATCTTCAAACCCCCACCCAAACCAAAAAAAAAAAAAAAAAAAAAAATTGAAAAGAAAACGT
Organism: Cynanchum wilfordii; assembly: GCA_025388415.1. NCBI lineage: Eukaryota > Viridiplantae > Streptophyta > Magnoliopsida > Gentianales > Apocynaceae > Cynanchum > Cynanchum wilfordii. Next base: position 336,301 of record JAHSUH010005433.1, on the reverse strand, counting down.
TATAATACCACCGCCCCCAACATATAATTCGATGATATATATAGTTTTAACAATATATTTATGAATATATATATATATATATATATATATATATATATATTATATATATATGTATGTATGTATTGATACTTCTTCCTTCTTGGATCCAAAATATCCTCTCCTCTCTAATGTTAAATATCTTGTCATAGACTAACATGCTTTTATATTGAAACGATGTTTATTTTTTTTATATATATATATAAATCGATAATATATAACAGACTTAATGATCGATTGGAGTTAAGATTTTAAATACAATTATCAAAATACACGTCACATAAATAAACAAATTGTTTCAACCATATGTTCTTTTTTCACTAGTAAAAATGAAGCTCATCACAAAACTATTGGAAATGAAATATATATATATATATATATATATATATATATATATATATTATATATATATATATATATATGTATGTATGTATATGTAGAGTGAGAGGAAAATTGTGAGAGACACGTTCTGAAGACAAGACATGTAAGAAAGACATTTAGATGTACGCTTTGCTTTGTCCTGAACAATGCGGGACAGCTTTCCGGAAAATTATAAGTCAATAATGAAGCTAAGGTAACAAATTCACCGGAGAACCAATGGTAGAAATTCTTAATCTATTTTTTTTTTTTTTTTTTTTTTTTGTACTATCAAATCTCATAATGGATGAAATATATATATATATATATATATATATATATATATATATCTATATATATGATGACAATGGAGTAGTTTAATTACATTTTTGAGGATAAAAAATAGAATATAAAGATATGGACTTTGATACACTTGAACCAAATCCAGGTGACAAGCCACACCATATATATGTGTTTTGCATCCATATATATATTATCTATATCTATATATATATATATATATAAAAGTTATTACTCAGCAAAATTTTGACATAATGTGATCAGCTATGATTTTTTGTGAACCAACCATCCAAAACGTGGTAGTTGATGTTCCCCTGCCTAACTCATCCATCCCTACATTTTTTTTTTTTTTTTGATACATGGGGAAAGGGACTTGGGTGTTGAACCCCAAAAGGGCGGTTGGGGTGGCCTCTTGCCACTCCGCCACACAACCTTCGACATCCATCCCTACATTTTATAAACTTTTTTTATATATATATATATAATAAAAAAAAAATGAACGAAAATTATGTGAGAATTAAATTAAGACTACAAATTACGTACCTACCATTAATATATATATATATAGAGAGAGAGAGATTATTACATAATTTGATTTGGACAATATCCCTGTTGTCACAAATCTTTCAAAAATTTGCCTTTTCTACTTTCCTTTTTTAATCTTTCTTTTTTTAATCTATCGATAGAATCTCGTGTAACATTGTTAGATAAGTTATCTCTATATGTAGACTGATCCTCATATAAATCGAATGCAGGAATAAGATCAGGCCTAAATTTTAAACAATTCTATAACTGAGGCTGTATTTTGTCAATGATTGCAATAAATGGGTGCCCATGAGGATAAGTTAATTAAGCAAGTGAAAAAAATGGGTAGGGATTTGATACCAAATGGGTGCCCATGAGGGAACAGATATATATATATATATATATATTATGTCACACTAACTTGGGATGAATCCATCAGCCACAAAGCCTTTTTGTTCAGTCTATATATATATATATATATATATATATATATATATATATATATATATATATATATGTATACATAGTAGACGTAGTCGGCCCTCCCTGATGTGTAGGTTATGGGCTTGGAGGTATGGAGAAACATGACCCAACCCATCAATGGATGGCATAGAAGCCCTTCATTTAAAAAGAGACTGCATTCATTGACTTGATATTCATTTGTAAGTATTACGATAAGAGTTACTGGAAAGAGTTAGATTCTATAAATACAATTCTGGTCAAAGCACTTCGGATATTAGATGGTCTAGAAAAAACTCTTGGTTTAATACAATGACAAAACATATTATAAATGATATATAAAATTTGGAGTTTGATACTCGTTGTGAATACTATGTAAGAACCAAAGACTTTATAAGCATTATTTTGAGATAAATTTGGATTAATCGGAGCAATAACTTCAAATATCGGATAGTCTAACAAAGAAAAAAATTGAAAAGAAAGGCAACTTTAATTTATTTCATTTCATCCAAAGAAAGGTGATAGAAAAACAAAGCCAGAATATGGGAAAACAATATTACAAAACTTGGCCTACAAAATTCAGATCAAACCACCAATCTCACACTCGAGAGTAGCTAATTAAGTTATTGATTCCACTATATATATATATATTTGTTCTTCTTCATGCAGATTTGAGAGAATAAACGAAAGAAATGCTAATATAAGTTATGCATGCAAAAAAAGAAAGAAAGAAAGAAAGAAAGAAAAAGAAAGAGCCGCAGCAGCTTAATTATTCTGAAGTGAAAAATCAGCACTTGGGAAGATCAGATGGTGGTGGAGGCAGCTTCTGATTTGGGAGCTTTCCATCCAAGACTATCCATGCCATCCTCAATCCCCAACTCAGATGAACTTCAAAATGGCAATGCATAAACCAAACACCTGACCATATACATATACATACATATATATATATATATATAATTTTTGTGTTTTCTTATAAGCAACAAGTAAAAAAACGGAAGGAGTAATAACTTACCAGGGTTGTCTGCACGGAAGCGAATGGCAGCCCATCCACCAGAAGGTACTCCAACCGTATTTCTTTCCACAGGATCAAGAAGATTATAATTGGAAGGATCAGTTTTAGGGTTAAAGTTACCAAAGCCTTGTCCAACTATAAAGAAATTATGTCCATGAAGATGAAGAGGATGACTTTCTGCTCCAAGAATACTAGTATCCTGCAAAACTAGCTCAACCGTTGTATTAAACGGAAGAACAACTAGTTTTGTACCATTTGAAACCATAGTATTATTAGGAGGGGTACCCGTATAATTGAAAGGCATAATAGGAATTCTTGGAAAATCAGTAGTGAAAACTCCATTGTTGGAATTCTTGTTGAAGAAATAGGTTTGAAGAAGTGCTGTAGTGGGAAGTATGAATGATATATTGTTAACAGAAGCTGCAAATTTTGTACCATTTGGACCTTGACATGTTTGGTTTTTCGGACACGGATTACTACCTAGACCGATCGTGAAGAAAAAATTCTTGTCAACAGTTTTTGGTACGTTATTTGGGAACTGTGAATTGGCTAAACTTCGGAATTTGTTGCTGAAATTAGCTACAAATGAAGTTGCGTTAATTGGAGGGAGAGTTGGAAAAGGGAGAGATTTGATTGAAGAAGTTGTGTGCAATGATTTTGATGATGATGTGTATTCAAGAATTCCGGCAACGGTGGAGTTGTCGAATGTTCCTTGGCCGGTGAAATAGGGTCTGGCGGCCATAACAAAGGTGGAATTAACGTTGTTTTTTGTGTGGAGGAGTACGTTGGTGGTTTGTCCTGGTGTAATTAAGAGAATGTCTGTTTTAAATGGTTTGACATAAACTGCATCAGCTTCAACAATGGTGAGGGAGTGGTTTGCGATTCCGAAAAATAGGTCGTCGTTGAGTGCAGCGTTGATCAAACGGAGTAGATATGTTTTTCCGGGCTTTACTTTCAGCTTCAATGTTTCTGCAGACCAAAAAAAAATAAAAAAAAATAAAAAATGTAAAATGAATATTTAGATTTGACAATAGATAAATATTCACATATTTAGACATTTGACCTAGCAACACCAGCGTCAATTACTTGACATTTTCTTACTATATCAAAATAATATCTTAAATTGTTTATGAATATTTATACTCATTCTTTTGGGACAGGATATCATACATCCAAAGTCAACTACTAATCAACTAATTTTAATTTGCCAAAACAACTATCGGGAGTTGACTCTAAATATTTAGGCTCATCATATATATATATATATATATATATATATATATATATATATATTATATATAGAGTTTATTGTATCAACCGAGTTTATTGTACCAAATATCGGGAGTTGATTATGAATGTTTAAATCATCTAATATTCTATGACAAATTCAGACATATTTGGCATCTTAAGTCAATTATTTGTCGACTGATCTCCCTGTGGCAAAAAAATTGAATTGACTATGAATATTTCATGACAAATTCAAAATATTTGACATTTAAAGTCAACCCAAAAGAACTATACGGAGTTATTTAACTATGAATATTTAGTCTCATCTAATATTTTCATGACAAATTCAAACATATTTAGTATCTATAGTCAATTATTTGTCTACTGATCTCACTATGCCAAAAGAAATATCAGTCGTAAACTATGAATATTTTGACTCAACTTATATTTCATGTCGAATTCATACAGATTTAAAACATGAAACCACGAGCGAATTACATGAAAATTATCTCACCTTTGTCTGAACAATTGTACAATGGCCCTGGTAATCCATTGATGGTGTAAGCATCGGAAACATTTGGTCCACCTCCATTCTGAAGGGCTTGGTTGATGACAGCCTCCGTGTCTGCATTCCACCACTCCCCTGCAAATTCCAGACATATACATATATATATATATATAAAGAATATATGTTCAGACATTCTTGAAACTAATTTCTAATATTTTTTTTTTTTTGATAGTTAGTTAATTAAATTACCAAATATGATGGGGACTTCCTTGATTGGTTTAGGAAACGGATAAGGCACATTTCTCTTTGGTAAAATGATAATAGGTCCATATATTGTTGCTCTAAGCCATGAAACATGAGCATGGTACCATAGAGTTCCTCTCTGGCCAGTAATGGTGAAATTGTGTACATAGCTCTGGCCAGTTTGAATTGGACACTGTGTAATATAAGCCGGTCCGTCCGCCCATCCACTCCTTAGTTGCCTGATTCCGTGCCTATAATAATGATAGCAGAGATTTGAATTCAAGATTTCTCATTTTAATAAAATATTAAATTAATTTGAATCTGTTCAAGAATGGTAGTTATATGTTCTTACCAGTGAATGCTGACATTGTTTGAAACATGGTTGACAATCTTGACTAGAACTCTGTCACCTTCTCTAGCAGTGATACGAGGACCTGGAAACTTACCATTTATGGTAATTATGGTCTTTGTCTTGCACAACCTAGTAACATTCTGCAACCTTATCTGCACCAAGAAAGGAAATCAAATCAAATCAACATTTTCTTTTTCTTTTTTTTTCTTTTTTAAACGTGATTCAAAGTCATAACGTTACTAAAACATACGTCGAACTTGTAATGTCGAACAATGCCTGCATAGGTTGTCTGAGGACAAAAGAAAAGACAGCTAGAGACAAAAAGGAGGACACTCAAACATGTTGATGATGGAGAATGGAAAGAAAACATTTTTTTTTTTCTTGAATGGTTAAAATTTTAAAGGAGAGAAAATTATGTGGTTAGAGAAATCCAATGAGAGAAGTTTATATATATACAAAAAGAAGGAAGAAAATTCCAAGAAACAAAAGATTACTAAACAGAGATGCACCAACAGAATGCTGGTCCATCACTTAAACTATGGAGTGTTGTCAAAGTGAAATTACACACACATTAGATTTAGACCTTTTTCCTATTCTTATCTACCAATTTTTTTGATCTCATCTGATCCCACAAAGTATACTGCTATTGCTATGTTATAAGCCTAAGTTGCTCATCTGCTGCTGAAAATTTAGATAGGCTAACAACATATTCTTCACTTATAATTTCAATTGTTAATCTTGTTGTGTAAGACAAATTATAACATGTTACTAATCATTAAATCCATCCAAATAGAAGGTGAATATATATATATATATATATATATATATATAAGTAAAACCCTAGTGAGCCTTGTCACGATCTAGGCTTGTGCCGCAACTATGGATAAGTGGACGTTCAAAATTTTAGAGGTTCCTCTCATTTTTATTGTCATCTCATGTCGTGTCGGGACTATAAGCTTGGCAGCACCATGGTCAACTATTTGACACTATCTTCATTGTATCAAAAAGAATATCTTGAGTTAACCATAAATATATGAATCTATTCTTATATACTATTACACATTTATATATACTATCACAATCCCGATCTTTTGGTCTTGAGGTAAATGATATGATTAAAGTATATTGTTTAAATTGATTTCCCCTACTCTATAAACACATAATAGATATTCATATCATAAGTATTTAAGTTCATTTTTATCTGTTAGATCTTAATTATCAATTATAAGGGTTATATATGTGCATGGTATACATGCTTGAACTAGCTCCTCCAAGATTATATCAATATATATATGGCCATGCTAATTAATTAATCCAGAAAAAGAAAATTCCTAGAGAAATCTACAACAGTCTTCAATAGTAGGTTAATGATAGCAACTGCACTAAGTGGATCCAAACTTTGAAGAGAGCTCCCAAATGGAAAGAAAGAAAGAAAAAGACATTTGGCCAACCCTTTTCTTCCTAGCTTCAAGTTGACAAGTAAAAATATAATCAGTATACAAGTAGGTGAGTTCGTTATGGTTCTTGACCAATTAACTTAGGAGTAAAAAATAAAAAATAAAAAAATCAAATCTATAGCCAACCAGTTAATTAGTGCTAGAAAAGTTGAGTAATCAAACATTAATCTTCTCAAATTAAGAAAGTATTTGACTTTGAAAGTCTTGTCTCAAAATGGCTATTTCTTATATTTTTCAATGATCTTGTGATAAGTAATTAGGAAGGTGATGAAGCTATGAACTTATGACGATTTGTGTAATGTGACTGTGAGTTTGACAACATTGTAATAAGATTTTTTCAGATATTTAGTATTTAACGTATCTCGAATTCATGAACTCTTGTATCATAAGTGAGTTTGCTATCTATTGAGGTAATTAAGCCTTCTTGACTCGTGGAGTAGGTCAGATCGACCAAATCAAATTTACAACAAATCAAACCATGTAAATTTCGAAATAAAATTTAGATGTAGGTAGATTTTGTTTTCAAGGGATTTCACACTCACCGTGTGTACTTTTCATGAAATAATTTGCCATTATTGGAAGAAATTCAAGATGTTCCTGGCAATGGAAAAGAATATGTATAGTAGCTTCTAAGGCAGTCCATTTAATTAGGGTCTACTTATGTATACTTCTTGACACTACAGTACCGTAATATATATATATATATATAGTACGTATGTATGTATGTATATAACTCTGGTATCTGTATATTACATGCAATATTATCTTTCCCACTCTCATACAACCCCTCTATCAAGGAAATTTATAGAAGAAAATTAATTTTGTTGGATCACAATTATTGTCATTTTCTCTTTCCATCTGTGTGACCAAAGAATCGCCACTTCAAAATCATTACTGTAAGTGATTAATCTGTTTGATTTTTTTTTTTTTTTTAATTTTATTTTTATGTTCATCATTGAATTTAAGTAAATTAATCGGTTTGATATGTTAGGGGAAAGAAAAAAGAGAGAGGGGAAAATGATGAGAACTTTTGACAACTTTCATGATCCATTATTATTACTCACAAGGAAAAAACAAAGATTTCCGATAACATGTGATACATATATATATACATACATACATATATATATATATATATATATATATATATATATATATATGTATGTATGTATGTATGTATGTATATATATGTATGTATGTATGATAAATACAACAAAGTGTCCTCCAAATTTTTCTAATTCTAGTGTTAGCAGAGGACAACATATATATCTCAGAAAAAAAGAAACCAAAAAAAAAAAAAATTTCAAACACCACAAGTCATGTATGCAAGCAAGCAAGAAATTGAAAGAAAGATGCCAGAGAAGCATATTTATATACATAAATATACATATATATATATATATATATATATATATATATATATATATATATATATATATATATATCCATTGATTAACACTTGGGAAGATCAGCTGGTGGAGGAAGCAGCTTCTGGTTTGGTAATTCTCCATCCAAAACTATCCATGCCATTTTTAAACCCCAGCTGAGATGCACTTCAAAATGACAATGCATGAACCATACTCCTGTATATATAATTAATGATTAGAAAATCAAGTTTTGCTCTTTTCTTATCGAAAATATTTAACTCTTCTATATCAGATTAAGCTTGTTTATATTAACGAGTGACAATTGACAATAAGACATAACTCAAGTATTAACGGTCTAATACCTAATCAAATTAAATAATTCATCAAGTTTTTCTTTTTCTCCAATCAAGAATAAGTATTAATTAAGATGATTATATATTTTAATTTAATTCGATTAATATAATATTATATATATATATAATTTAATTGGTAATAGTCTCACCTGGATTGTCAGCTCGGAAGCGGATGGCTACCCATCCACCAGAGGGCACTCCAATAGTGTTCCTTTCAACAGGATCAACAAGATTATATTTAGAAACATCTTTCTTAGGATCAAAGTTTCCAAATCCCTGACCAACAACGTAGAAATTATATCCATGAAGATGCAACGGGTGACTTTCAGCACCAAGAATGTCAGTATCCTGAAGCACCACTTCCACACTAGTGTTAAAAGGAAGAACCACAACCTTAGTACCGTTACTTACGTTAGTATTATTTTTTTGTGTACTAATTGTATTTCCTGATCCGGTATAATTAAACGGGATTAGAGGAAAACTAGGAAAATCTGTCGTGTAAACCCCGTTTGATGATTTCTTGAAATAGTAAGTTTGAAGAATTGCAGTACTAGGTAGTTGAAATGAAACGTTATTCATGGTTGATGAAAATTTTGTACCGTTTGGACCTTGACATGTTTGGTTTTTCGGGCACGGGTTGGTACCTAATCCTACTGTGAAAAAAAACTGTCTGTCCACTTTCTTGGGCACGTTGACAAAATCTGGCAGGCTACGAAATTTACTAGTGAAATTCGTTACAAATGAAGTCCCGTTAATCGGTGGAAGATTTGGGACGATGGATGAAAGATTTGATGATGAATTAGTACTACTGTAATTAATTGTTTGATTATGATCGTATTCCAGAATTCCGGCAACGGTGGAATTATCGATGGCGCCTTGTCCGGTGAAATATGGTCTAGCTGCCATCAAGAAAGTTGTAGAAGGAAGATGATCAGACTTTGTTTTGAGGACGACATTGGTGGTTTGTCCTGGTGCTATTAATAGAATGTCGGTTTCGAATGGCTTAACGTAAACGGCATCAGCTTCGACGACGGTGAGTGTGTGGTTTGCTATAGTGAAGAAAAGATCCTCATTGAGTGCAGCATTGATCAAACGGAGGAGGTAATTTTTTCCTGGTTTCACCTTTAGCTTGAATGTTTCTGCAATGTATAATAATATGTATGTATAGGTGAGAAGACAATATAGTATATATATATATATATATATATGATGGTGATGATAATAAAAATTGTTACCTTTTGCAGAACAGTTGTATAAAGGTCCTGGAAGTCCATTAATGGTGAATGCATCGGAGACATTCGGACCACCACCTGTCTGAAGTGCCTGACTGATAACTGCCTCTGTATTGGCTTTCCACCACTCTCCTATACATATATATATATATATATATATATGTGGAATCAAAGTTAATGGATATTATTGAAAGATTACTTGATATTGTATTCACTGTATTAAATGAAAATCGTTTTTAAATATGAGTATCCGGATTCATCTTAATATTCTATGACAAATTGAGATAGAATTTTAAATGTAACACGAGCTATCACAAACAATTTAAAAATTTGTGTATATTTATGTTGCAGCGGATTTAAAGTTTTATTAGAATAACGTTTCATCATGATAGTAAAAAATTGTGAACAAATTTGATGTTCGAGTTAGAAACCCTAATTTGAGCAATCCATTGTACGTAAAATATATATAAATATGAGAGTGAAAGATAGAGAAAGAAAGAGATGAATATACCAAAGAGAATGGGAACTTCCAAGTAGGGTTTGGCAAAAGGATAGAGACATTATGCTTAGGAAGGATAATGAGAGGTCCATAAATGGTGGCTCTCATCCAACTAACATGTGCATGCCAAAACAGAGTTCCTCTCTGACCAACAATGGTGAAATTGTATATATAAGTTTGGCCTGTCTGAATCGGACACTGTGTTATATATGCCGGTCCATCTGCCCATCCACTCTGTAGTTGTCGTACACCATGCCTGTTATCATCATCATCATCATATTCATAAACATTTTTCATATATACATACACATACACAACACACCCACAATATATATATATATATATTTTACCAGTGAATGGTGACGTTGTTGGAGACATGATTAACCACTTGCACCACTACACGGTCTCCTTCCCTGACCTTAATGGTTGGTCCAGGGAACTTGCCATTAACAGTCACTATGCTCTTTGTATTGCACAACCTTGTCACATTTTCCAGCCTTACCTGCAAATCAATAACAACACTTATTATATACATACATATATATATATATATATCACACATATATATATATAAACATACATCAAACTTGAAGTGCCTTGTGATGCCTGCATTGATTAAATGTGGAAATGACCAAATGCAACTGAATAAGAAGAAGAGGAAAGCACTCATTTTTGGTCTTTTTTTTTTTTTACAGTATAATTTGAGAGAAAGAGGAAGTTTTTATTGGCTTCTTTTTGATTCACAATGGAACATAAAAGATCAGATGTGATTAAATAGGAGGTGGAAAAAAAGGTGTAATGTGTGTGTAATTGATTAGGTAATGTTACTCATCTTTTTCTTTTTCTTTTTGGTCCAAATATAATATCTCTGAATCTGATATAAAATATAAGATGAATTTAAGATATTTTTGAATCTAATATAATAGTCGTGTCACGAGTTCATGGGGTGAGGTGAAACATGACACTTTGTTTCACTATCCTTAGTACCATAACACCTGGGAATTTTCAAACTGAAGATTAACATAGATATACTCGATCAAAATAAGACATAATACCAACCTTTTTTTCACCATCTTTTGTCTTTTTAAGAGAAAAAGGGGCAATTCTTGCAGGGATTAAACCCAGTACAGATGGACTGTTGGTAGTGGACAACCAAAAACTTTATCATAATTTACACATATCGTTAAATTATTTCAATTTTTTATCTTCATCCTTAATTTTTGAACTCGAATAAAATATATATATATATATATATATATATATATATATATAATATATAATATGTGAGTACTAAACAATCCTAACATAATTAATTATAACCCATGCAAGAACAATTAGAAGGAGAAGAAAATTAAAAAATGAGTAATTTTGTTTAGAAGTCAAGATCACGACAATGTGGATTGTAATCATTCAAGAGTTTGAGGGGCGACAAAAATACGCTACAAATATAGGTTTGGTAATGCCATTTTTATGGAAAGCTTTGACAAGAGACTAGTAAAGTTAAATTATATTTTATATTATATATATAATATATATATATATATATTATTAATTTCTTCACAAGTAAAGTTAAATTATATTTTATATTATATATATATATATTCATAACGATTACATGAAAACTCCGTAGTAAACGATGAAATCTATAGTATTGATAAATTAAAGGAAAGAAAACAAAATGATAATTAAGAGTAGTATATATATAATTAAGCCACATGCATGAATGATTAATCGGTTGATTTTTTGTGGTTTTGTGAATGATTAGTTTGGCAATTCCACGATTCGGCTAATTAGAGCAAATCTTTATTTCTCAAAAAAAAAAAAAAAAAAAAAAAAAAAACACCCACTACTCACCTTGGTATCCACACTTTGTTTTATATAATATTTATATATATATATATACATTATATGTGTCTTTCATGTACTGTAATTTCATCTCACTTTTTCATCTTGAAGCTATTTGTAGGGTACTCCAAGCAATCAAAAACCTAACATTCTTGAAATTACTGACCCCTAGAATTTTTTTTTTTTTTTTTTTTTTAGGTACGGGGTGTCCTAGATGGATCTCACACTATGAGAGTGCACCTTTAAGCTAAATTCACATCTAGACTAATCCTTGTTCGAGCTGGACCTGACTCCAAATTTTAAACAGTTGTATACATAAGTAGGGGTTTGAACACCAACCTCACTTATGTTAGGAAAATTCTTTACCAGCTCACCTACGCCTACGCCTTGGGTTCCTAGAAATCCTTTTTGATATCTCCTATGTTTGACACTAATAAAAGATTGTCAAGTGTCATTTATATGACAATTTTGTTCAACAAATGTTAGTTTTTCAAGAAATATATCAGAACAAATTATCAAGAAAATGTTAGTTTTTTTTTTGGTCTATTTCCTTTACATTTTAACTAATTTTCAATGAAGTTAATTAATTATAAATTATATATATATATAATTATAAAGGTAAAAATTGTAAAAAAAAATGATAACTGACTAATTTTTCTTCCAGCAACCAAGAACAATATAAATGGAAATCAATCACACAACCATGTGTATAAAAGGAATAGAGAAACCAAACAACTCAAGAAAAACCAGTAAAGATCCAATCCAACATCTTATGATATATATATATATATATATATATATATATATACAATAAAGATTTATTAATTAACTAATTAAAAATTAATCCCATATCATGACAACAGCTATAACTCCAACTCCAAGCAGCACAGCAAGAAACTTCCAAAACGGGGTATCAAACTTACATTCAGTCAAGGGTTTGAAACCTTTTGCAATGAGATGATTAATGGCGACATATACAAAAACTCCACAAGCAAGTCCCATTGAAATGGCATAAATCCAATCTGCTGTTTGCCCTTCTGTGGTGGCATCAATGGCTATTCCTATTCCTTCTCCAATGGGACTTGAGATTGCAAAGGCGAATGAATAAGTAGCTGTTAATTGAAATGGCCGTTTTGGGATCATTCTTAGTAGTGCTATTCCCATGGCAATGGCAGCAAATATTTTGTGTAGTGAAATTGTCCATAGGTTTCTCCATGCATCTCCTTTTGTAGCTGAAAAAAAGATTCAACATTTATTGATGTGTTTTACCATCTCAAACTAGCTTTTCTTTTAAGTTTGATTTGTTTTTATAAGTAACATTTTCACTAACACACAATAAGTTGGTATAGTCTGAATAGTGTGACTCTCCTTATCTGTAGGGTTATAGATATATATATATATATATACACACATATTTAATAGTTATAAAAGACAAGACCTACATTTAACTCGAGAGATGTCAAGTGTCTTATTGGATAAAAATTCTTAATCCTACATTGAAAATACTAACTATTCATTCGGATAATTGAGAGTTTAGAAAGATTCGACTTATGAAGAAACGATTAGACTTAAAAAGGAAGGATCATTCGACTACATCATCAAATGAAAAAGCAACTTAATTCGACTCACCTTATAGATGATTTGTGTTGAATTTCATCTGTTTATTGTAATTTTGGGGTCTTTCCCATATATTTCTTTTGAATTATATTGTCCACTATGATGAAAGGTATAGAGGAGTACATTTGGACAAGATTCATTTCAAGTAAAATTGAATTGTAATATTTTTTTTTTTTTTAATTTTGGAATCTCAAATTTGAAAATTTGAGACTTTTTTGCTTTCTATGCAACTCGAGCACATGATTTTATGGTCATAAGTGAAACTATTATCAACTAAATTACTTTGAACACACGATATTTTATAGTTATAAGTTAGATTATTACCAACTAAATTAGACTTTAAAACACTTAAATTTTTACTTCTATGACTTTTATTTTGCTTCTAACGTGACTCGAATCTATGACATTTTATTGTAATATAAGCGATGTTACTACCAAAAAGCAATCAAAATAAATAAATTATATATTTTGTACCTGCAACACCAACAGCAATACCCTCAAAAATGGAGTGAAAACAAAGAGCAAGAATGAGAAGAATGGTATCTCCCAACGATGTCGTCTTAAAGAAAACTGAGTTATGATCCATCCCTGTCCTCTCTGCAACATGATCATTATTACCAGCTTCCATTTCCATGGCATCTTCTAATTTATTATTATCATCAGCAGCAACTTTTGTAACAAATACAACTATACAATCGCCAAACATGGTGAGAAGATAACCAAAAGAAGCCAACATGAAAGAAAAAGGATAAGTTTTTGAGGTAAGATTGGAAAATGTCTCGTTAGAATCACTAAGAAAATGCATAAGGGAAGTTCCAAGAAACACTCCTCCGGCGAACTGAGTTCCCAAAAGGAGAAAAGTTTCGTTCCATCTGCAGAAATAAGGTGAAATTCCACCGGCGAATGTTGTCAAGAAAAGGATGATCAAACACCATATTTTCACTAGAATTAACCCTTTTGATCGCAAACCTGATCCTCCGCCGCCGTCCGTTTCATGATCAGCATCATCGTGGCTGCCACCGTGGCAATGAATCTTGGAGCATTGTATGAATAAAAGGAAAGAATATATGATCAGGAAGAAAGTTGACTTGGGCACTACAAAAGCTGCTTTTGCCATGGCCGGATAAGTCTTGAGTTTTTATTTTTGTGTATCTTGGATTATAAGCATATATATATATATATATATATATATATATATATATATATATAGCTATAGTTATATATGACCTTCAATAATAATTAACAGCTAATTAAGATATGTTGTCTCTGCTTCTGCAAAATTTGCAGTACAATTTTGACTTTTACAAGGTTGTACTACACAAAACTATGGAAATTGGCCATCCTTATATATATATAATGCAAAGTTGACAAACATTTCTATAAATCTTGTTCATATTTAATTTTGCACATAAATTTTTATATATATCACAATCTAAACCATCCTAACTTCCCGAAAGGATACTATCTAAACTCATTGTTGTATATTATTAATTATATGAGACATGTATATATATATATATATACATATATACAAATATCTAATTAAAAATTTTTGAAATTTTTTCATTTATAACTTGACTTAAAGTAATAATTAAAGAAGTGATATATATATATATATATATATATATATATATATATATATATATATATATATGTGTGTGTGTGTGTGTGTGTGTGTTAATACAAGAATTATGAAATGATTAAAATCTATGTTTTTATGATACAAAAATGACTATTACAGTTAATTTACAGAGTCTTCTGAGGTAGCTATTATATACATGAAATTCCACATTGAATAATTAATGGTGTAAATGTCTTTTTCAAAACTCTACTAGTTTAGGTATTAAACATGATGAAGGCGATGACGATAGAATAGCATCAAATTCATGATTTACTAATTCTTTTTATATAAAGTTGTTATAATATATATATATATATATATATATATATATATATATATATATATATATATATATATTATATATATTGGTTGAGTTGATTATATATATAAATATACGGTGAATTAAGTGTCCCATTATCGCCCTGAAACTCATGAAATACACTTGATGTGTATTAACAGTTTACAGTATCATTGAGCTACTTGTAAGACTTTATCAGCATAATAATGCTCGTAATAAGAGTGTGTTATGAGCTAAATGTCTCTAAGCACGCATCCTAATTCCTAAACTTGTGCTAAGAAAGTCCATTCAACTTCCGATAAGACAAAAGTTTATCTGTCTCTACATGCACAACTCAAACTGAATCGAGATTAATCAAGTTTCACGACAAGAAAATATATATATATGAACTTCACATCAGGAGTACACAAATTAACACAAATACAGATATCATGCTCATCAACACAGGAGGCAAAGGGCCTTTTTCTTGTTTAATTCATTCTAATTAGAACATAAAACTTCAGTATTTCAGGAACCATTTTAGCAGAGATAAATAGCTTCGCCTGAACTTTAAACCATGTCAGCATCACCGGTTGCTTCCTTCTCCTTGACAACCTGTTTTTCTGACAATGTTAGAGCCTTCCAAATATATATCTATGTATATATTTACTTCCCCACAAGAAGGAGCCATTAGATCCTCAAAAAATGCAGAATTTTCAGCAGCCACAAGAAGTTTCTTTGGGTGTTCTTGGTATAATAAAGTGATAATAACAAGAATATACACTAGCTTCATTCCAAAGAGAAAATGGTGGAATCGATGCAAAAAAGGTTGACCTCATTGTTTCTGATATAATCATAACAAGATAAAAGAGAACCAGAATAGTGTGTCTAAGATCTATGCACTTTCAAACATAAAACGTAAGTAATTTGTGAATCCGTTTGGAATTAATTTGAAAAGTTTACAATCACCAGGAGTAGTTTAAAGTTGAAGCATTACCTCCCTTGAAGCTAGAAAAGAGGAAGACTCCGATGCACAATTATTCTTTGCTGATGAGAAGGCGCTGTTTCAAAGGATAATTTTCAATCAGATTATAATCATAAGTTGAAACAACAGTACTAGGAAATCGATGCACGGTCAAATACAAATATTTCATACAGAAACAGGGGTGAACTAACTAGGTGAGGTAAAGTTAGTTCATCAAACAGATGTCGAGGTAAAGCTATGAAGTACATACTTCACTGAACTGTTAACAGTATAGTTTTGGCAAGGCGAGGACTTTATCTCGTCTTCAATAACCAAAGGAGTGGCCGTACTTGGATGAGGATTCGCCAGATTAGTACCATCTGTAGCATCATGAGGTTAAAAATAAGCTTTTACCACGTCAATATTCGTTTAAAGAACAAAATATCGCTTACCTAGAGTGTTGAATTCACGGTCTAAAATTGCTAGTTGGATTCGCATTCCTCTTCTTGCTACCATATGAACTATACTTGGTGGCACGTGCAGGCGAAGTTCATTTCGACCAAGCAAGGCATTGACAGCTGCCCTGTTGGTACGTGCTCTGATTTGGGATCGGAAAAAGGTTTCATACACCTGAACTATAGCCCAGAATGAACATGAGGCAACAAGCAGCCAAATCTGCATGTATAATGTGGATATTGGCAACATTAATTGTGGTAAACTATAATCAGCAGAATACAAAAAGTTGTGGAAAATCGCCAAAAAAAAATATTACCAACAATTCAGGAAACAAACTTTCATAAGCCCACATGGTGAAATATGACAACCTGCTCAAAATGATTCATAAATTAGATTCACATCTTGACAGTGAGATGTGAAATACATAAATATACAAAAGGAAATGTCAGTAATTAACTTTAAAAGTTCATCTAATGCTCGGAAATAGAGAAACTCTGGCGCCTTGGAGTAGATCTAATCATAAATGACAAGATTTCGTGTCAAAAAGTATCTACAAGTTTAAGACTATTACTTGATGATACTTGATTAGAGTAATTATACAATGAAGAAACTGACATGGAAAGCTGGCAACTCGAAAAACTTCTATATATGCCTATCTGATCTTCTGTCTAACTGCTTTCTAAGGCTACAACTCGTCTACAATTGATGGAAGACGTTGCAAGCAGAAATTAAGTTCCCTATCCCCTACCCCTACCCCAAATCCAAACCCCCACCAAAAAGGAAAAACATGGAAAAGAAAAGAAGACTAAAGAGATTCTCTACATTCTCGGTTTGCTTTTGCATGACAAATAGAAATCCTGTAGCATCTAATTGCTAAACAACCATGAATACAAAATTGCATGAAGTTAAAGGCTGATAAGAAAAAAAAGCATAAATTAGTGAAACTCATTAGAAGAAACATTGATATTAGCTGAAATCTCTATCATACCAATGCCTAGATTTGCTACTTACTGATGGAAGATCTCAGATACCAAGAGTTGAAGTGTACATAAAGAAACTGCAAAGACACAACAGAGAGAGAAATAATTACTGATGCAGTCGGTGCTATTGTAACGCTCTCTTTAGTCCAACTTTCGAGTTTTCTATCATGTCGTTTTTAGGCATGTGGTTGTTGAAATATATCCTTCGCTTTAGCCACGGTGCTGCCACGACTGTTTATGGCATGCAAAATGCATTTTATCAGGTTTTATTGTGAGAGATAACATCTACTAATTCTCTACTACTTGTCAAGAGATTACTATCTTTGACATTAAAGCTGAAGTTTTTCTTTTCCACCATTTTTATTCTCTGCTAGTAACGACTTTTTTACCATGTATCATAACATTGAATTATTTGATATTACTTAGTATGATAAATGATGAACCATTACAACTCTTACCATGACATTGTTTATTAAGCCATCAGATAACAATATTGGAACTAGATCAAATGGAAATATCCAAGCTGCAAATGCCTGATTCCTGTACCATGGGTGTAGATATACATATAGCAGGTTTCATAATATACGTTATAATATAAAATTGAAACGAAGAAAAACAAGAAAACATAACCAAAGAAATTAGTAACCGAGGCGAATCCCTCCACTTCTCAAAGAATCAAGAAGATGACATTAGATAACTCAATGATAATTACATCATAGATTCATTGAAGTCTAGTAATATCATCATTGTTTACATTTTCTATATTTGGAATCAAAAAAAACACAAGAACAATAGGCCATGATGCATCTTTTCTGTTAATTCTGTCAGTGCAAGAATAGACACTACATATTGTTCCAATGTCTTATAAGTCCCAACTGTTTTTAGCAGAGATATCAGATAGGAAAAAATATATATATATCTTATATTTCTTAAAGAAAGTAGAATCAATTATTGTTGTTGTAGGGAACTTATGCTTGACACAGACAAATGGTGCCAAAACAGTTCCAGTATGCTTAAATTAGTATATCATAATGCACAGAGAATAGGAAGAGGGAGAAAATGTGTACTGAAAATTTCGAAGAACATTCCTTGCTGACATTGTTCCAGAAAATAGCCCTACACCTTCTCCATTGACACAAATTTGTTAAAGAAAACTATCACCTCAACAAGCTGAAACTTTTTGTCTGTACATTTTTATTTTTTTTTTCCCTTCAATATAAGGGCAGTAAGTGACCTTCCTCTTCCTAAAAATAAGTACTCCACACAAATATTTTCCATTTTCCTATTCGTATTAGAATCATAAAAATTGGGTTTTTCTAAGGGATAAGTCTGAAAGAATAGCCACCAAACTGCATGTAAAGGACCAGCAAGAATATATATATATATATAATATAGAATCATGAATAAAATAGCCATAGATGATCCAATTCCCACTATCAATTTGCCTCTAAAGAACCATCAGCACAAAACAAAGTGATAAAAGAATCAACCAATAATCAAAGAATATATAGCAAGAACAAACAGAAGGAATTCAAGAAGATAAAATTGGAATAAAATTAAAAAATAAATCAATAAAATAAGCAAGCAAATAAAATACCCACATTCGAAAAGTTCTTGTGTTGGGATCAAAAGGTGGTTTTTAGTTCCCAAATTTGATTTTTCCAGTAAAAAGCTTCGTAATTGGGATGAAATTCCAGGTGGGTTCTTCGTTTCAATTCCCATCTCCTTCCTCAGACCTCGAGTTTCATCTTCAGCGCCATTGCTGACGCAATCCATGAGTCAAGCAATCATAAGAAAAGGGGGAAAAAAAAAACAAAACAAAACAAAAAAAACCTTAAAAAAATAAAAACATTTGACAATGTTAGTTAAGAATACAAAGTCTTGAATTTTACATGGTTACATTTAGTTAGATAAACAATATACAACCAAATCACATTTGATTATTGTTATTACAATGAAAGATTCATTAGACAATAACTTCTCTTAATTCAAGATTTAAAAATTTTGTCAACTAAATTATTATTTTCCTCTTATTAGGTCAATTACTGAATTAGATTATTAAAAAAAAACATAACATAAATGCTAACCTAATTCATATCTTAACATATTTTCTTTGAACTAATGTCAAAAGTGAAAGTCAATACATCCCATTACATATTTATATATACACTCAAAGTTTTTATCTAAAATCATCATATTCAAAGAAAGATTTCGTGTTTGATCTTACTATTGAAATATAATTTCAATCTAGTACATTTCTCAACTTCAAAGTCTATATAGACTCGAGTTTTTATCTAAAATGATTGCATTTAAAAAAAAAAAAACTATGTATATAATCAATATAACTTCAATCTTGTTTCAACGCATCATGATTAGCATTTATCAACTCAAAGTAAATATATCCAAAATGATCATATTTAAAGAAAGACTCGTGTTTGATCTTATTATTGAAATATAATCTCAATCTAGTCTCAAATATTCAAAAATTCATATTTGAGAGTGAAGCTTTGCTCAAATTTAATAGAAATGAAAGACATTTCACATCAATAAATGAAACAAATAGACAAGCCAACTCCTTAGTCCTCTTTTTTTTCTTTTTTTTTTTTTTTAATTGAAAAAGAAAAGGAAAAGTACAATAGCAATCAAAGTGACAAAGAAAAATCCAATAAAAATGTATGTGTTTTGGGGTACACCATTCCCATTACCATTCCATGCTAAACCCTAAAGTAGTCTCAACTACCTTTAATTTGGACAAATTGAAGAAAAGAGACTTTTCAGCCGAAAATACAACAAAAAGCCCTCTACTTTTCTTTCCTTTGCCTGCTTTGCTTTGTAGTCCTTCTCTTACCAAAGCATTTGGACTATTTTTTCCACAAAATATCTGAAATTGACAATAAATACTTAAAATTATCTTACATTTTATATTAAATTTTACTCGACTTTTGATGTAAAATTAATATCATAATTGTTGTGAATAAAGTGTTTCATATAATTCACTTAAGATATCATCACCTATTAAGTCTCTGGATATCGTTATTAAGCAAAGATTTAAAATTTTAAACTCATGAAATACATATAAAGCACACTTTAAAAGATCTCCGACTCACTATTAAGCATGAACTTTAAGCTCGTAAAATACACATAAAATATAATTAATAATATCATAAAATAGAGAACAAAGAGCCATTTCTTTTAATAAAATAGTAAACAAAATCTTTAAAAAGTAATGTAAATAGGAAAGAAAACTAAATATATACATTTTTTAGGTAAAAATACAAAACAATTATTGGAGGAAAAGCCCCAAATATTAATATAATATGTATGTATATATATATATATATATACACACGCATTATCTGTCACAATCAATCCTGTACAACACGGCAATTCCAAGAGAGGTATGGTCAAAACTAACCAGAGTTAATTGACCAAATCAATAATAATAATAAAGTAACAAAATTAAATAAATTCATACTGAAATACCATTATTACCCTTCCCAAATCTGTTTAGAGAATATGGAAGCCACCTCATTTCTTGTGGCATTGAAATATAACAAAAAAAATTTCTCAACTATTTATATATTTCTTTTCTTTTTTTTTTCCTTTTTGAAATTAATTTCTACAGCGTACAATTTCTTCTATATTTACATATTAATTAAAGTGAATATGAATTCCCTTTTTCTTTTTTTTTTTTCTTTTATACAAAATTTAATGTTTTCCGGAAAAAGGAAAATTCTTGGCTGAAATTACCATCGTGCCATTTCATTATGCTCTTCTGCAACCCATGCCCTACTTCTTCTCCGGACGTATCTACTGAACCCGGCATCGGAACCGGAAATACTCCGGCTCCGGGCAACTGAACCACTGTTTCCCGGCCGGAGACGTCTAAAGAATGATACGAAATTACCGAGAAACCTTCCGACTCCTCCTCCTCCTCCTCCACCACCACCTGAGCTGCCGTCTCTTCTGCTGTTTCTCCTCCTAGATCCCCAAACAATTCTTCTTGGCAATCCGCTACCGCTGCCGTGACTGAAGTCGGCGTCCATTTCTGTGTATACTACCGGCAATTCTCTTTCTTCTCCTTCTACTAGTCCGATACTTCCACCTCCATTTCCCACACCTCTTCTTTCGCCGCTGAATCTACCAACTGCGAATCCTCCACCGGGTAACCTCCATATCGTCAGGCCCACGGCTTCCTCTGAACGGGTTGGTGTCGGGTCACCTTCCAATCCGGTTGGGGCCTCAGCCGGCAATTCGTGGCGGCAAACGGGACATGAGTTACGAAGGGATAGCCAAGGAAGTATGCAATCGGAATGGTATATATGTTTGCACGGCATTTCTCGAGCTTCGGAACCCAAAACGAAAGCTTCTTTACAGACGGCACAGTGAGACTCGGAACTTACATGGGTTGCGGCGATTGGGATTGTAGGCATAGACTCGATGGCAGATTTCGACGCCGGCGGATTTTCCGGTCGAGCCATACCGTTGACCTCGATCTGAGCCAGTTGGTCTAACAAACGGTCAAATCCAGAACCCATTAAAAACTCAGACATACTCGAGGGAAGTGGTCTAAGTCCTGACCCGCTCCCATCGTCGTAATAAAGTTCGTAACTCCTTTCCCCTCCACCTCCACCTCCGCCTTCCCCAGCATCAGATTCTTCTATAACCGTTTCAGCCGGACCCCGAAGAACAATCACTGGATTAAAAGGAGAAGACCTCTCCCCACGGTTACGCCGGCTTCTGCGGAACCCCAGACTTACAGAGTCAGATCTCCTAGAAAACTCCGGCATCGGCGATTGGGGAGCACTATTATCCAAAGCTTCAATAAATCCACTGTCGCAGTAAGGACATACAATATTTGTTTCCGGCCAAACCCGAACAAATCTAGTACAACGGTAACACCAATAAGAAGTGGTGTTAGGAGAAGCAGCTGCCACAGCCACTGGCGCCGCCGTCGCCGCCATCGTCGTCGAAATCTGTAAAATAAATGGAGATAACAATTCTAAACCAGATCTAAATGATAAAAAAAATCCGAAGAGGAAGTTTTAGTCGGACGGATTTTTTGACTAATCGGAAAAAAAGAAAGGGAAAGAAGAAATGGGATTTATGGATGGCGTCGGTGAAGGGGTAGGGAATGTTTGGTTTTTATATAAATGGAGAAATTAAAAACAAATAAAAATAAAAAAAAAAAAAAAAAAAAAAAAAAAAGGAGACCGGAAGATGAAGACGGAGAATTTCTTAAACACGCGTGATGATTGTATATTTTAACGGCGTCTCGGGGAGCGTCAGTCGTGTGGACCACGCGTCCTTTTTTAATTTTTTTTTTTTTAAAAAATTAATCAATCACATTAATTAATTTTCTTGTCAAGGAAGCGTATCCCTTATTTATGATATAGAAATTTATGAGTTTGAGACGTCATAGAAGTTAAGACTTTAAAAAAAAAAATTAATTAATTAATTTTCTTAAAAATTCAGTAATTTGTCAGTTTTTTCTTTACTTATCACTAAATTTTAAATTTTCAAAATTTTTAAAATAAATTAAATAATAAATCTTTCTCTCGTGGTTATTTGAGTTGCTTATGTTTTTGAGACAAAGTATAACCGCGCAAGAATCATTTACTCTATATATTTATATATATATATTATATATTATATAATTTATAATTACAAATTTAAAAATCTCAAAATATATATATATGTGTGTGTGTGGATATAATGGATCCAAGGGCAAGAATCAAGTAAGCATTGTTGATCCCTATTGTTGTCAATTGTGAAAATAGTGAAATTGAATTATTTGAGAGAAGTGGTTAATCAATAAATTAAGAAGAATTATAATGCACAATGTAGGTCTTAATATATAAAGATAAAATGTATTGCATATATATATATATATATATATATATATATATATATAATACATATGAGAGGTCATGTGTTCAAAACATTATAGGAGTTAGGATTTTAAGAAAAAACATTAGGTTAGATTAGTTTATGAAAAGATATATTTTAGTTGGTTTAGTTTGTCTTATTTAGTTATCTCACATAACCTATCAAATGAGGGACATGGGTTGAACACATATCATGAATGACTATATGTCGCAATTTCAACTAAAATATTGTAGTTTTGGGAAACTCCCTCTTGTATATCCTTCTAGATTAATAGATGAGATTGCTCGAGAAAAATATCTCTTTTAACTTTTATTTAGTGTTCAATAAGTGTTGAACACACGATCTTGTATAACATTCATAATATACTTTTTATATTGTGACAAGATAAAGACTTATAATATTAATATATATATATATATATATAGGTGTGTGTGTGAATAAAGGGACAATAGAGAGAATAATGAAAAGGGGGCGGTGTGTGTGTGTGAATGTGGGGGGTAGATAGGGCAAGTTGCAAAATGAAAGCTGGCGAAGGAAGAACGTTGACTGGACCAGAAGGGATGGCAAAATTACATTACCAGGTACTTACCAGCTGAGACTAAAGAAGAAGACTTTGAAACTTGGAAATTTTTTTTTTTTTTTTTTTAAAGATTCCTTAATTAATTAATTACTACCATAACCATGAATTTGAGTTGGAATTTCAACAATCCACCCTTCCCTATACTATTTATGGAAATTGATGAGTAGCAAAATAAAATTTATATCTATCTGAAGTTACTATTTTAGTTAATTTGAATTTTATAAAATCTTAATTCTTATTCAATAACAAGGTGCAAGTGAGTTGATAAAGAGTTCTCTTAGTTTAAGTAAGATAGTGAGTTTGAGCATCAACTCATATATGCATCTATTGAGTTAAAAATGTCCTCTATAATAATATAAAACCTTCTAAGACATTTTGGGTCCTTAACAAAAAAGTCCGATCACAATGCTCAAAGAATATAGAACTCGTAAAGTTATTTAGTATTTATAATGAACTTTTTTTATTGTGTTTAACTCAAAGATTAACTATTTCACATGTTTACCAAAAAAAAATTCTTTATATATATATATATATATTTTGACTTTATAAATAGGTTGTTTTTTTTTTTTTTTTTATCTTTTTCAATACCTAAAAAACTAATGTTTGGTAAAAAGTCAAATATGCATAACCAAGATGCTTGACAAAGTTGGATGTAGAAGAACACTTAGATATTTCTTCCTCTCTTTCCTTTTTTATTTTTATTTTTTATTTTTTATTTTTTTTTGACTTTGGTTGAAAATTTGTAAGTGAAGTAATTCAATGAGGGCTTTTATCAATCATTGTCTTGGAGAAGAAAAAAGAGAAAGCTAAAGGGAAAAAGAAATGTGCACTTATCAACATTATGTATGTATATATATAAGCATATATATATATATCTTATCTAAAAGATAAATTAAATATTCATATTTATGTTTATATCCAAGATCAATTCCTTTCAATTCTGTAGATTTCCTTTTAGTATAGTGAAGACAATATCAAGTAGTTGATTGTGGGTCTACCAAGCCCATAATCGTGACATGGGCCTATGGATCCGGATCGTGACAAAGTATGAATTTGATTCTCTAATTTGACTTAAATTAGAAAAATTTCTTACAATTCATATGAAGACTTTACTTTCTAACTTACATGTAAATTTCATGAATTTAAACAAATCATATACATAAAATTAATTACAATTATTCAATATGACTCAATAAATGAAAAGGATTTTCCTTTACTTCCATTCTTGGGTGACAGATCAAAAGTTGCTTTGATGCCCACTTCCCGGATGACATGATTCATTTCTAAACCCTCCTTTTTGACCCACTACTACTTATGGTATTATTAAGCCTCTAAAGTTTCCCACACATTCCTCAATTTCATGCCATTTTCTCATACTCTATCCTCAAACTTTCAATACATGTTCCAATATTCTAACTCTATCTCTCTCTATATATACATATATCCATGTTTAACATTAAAATATGCCAAAGAAAAAAAAGAGAGAGACATATAGTTGAATGATTTTTCTCTGACTCTAACATACTTCAAGTGCACTTTATAAGTTTAAAACGCGTTATAAGTAAATAATTTTAGACTCTTACTTAATAACCGTTCAATATTCTCCTAGGTCACTAGGTGGGTAATATGAGAGATTTTGTTTAGAATTGAGACATCAAATATTATTTATTTGTTTGTTTTAAAAAACTATTAGTATTCTCAATAAATATTTTTTTTTGCTTAAGCATCCGGTATCCGAACCCACACGGGCCGACTAATCCGGATTCGGTCTGGGGTGCACTCGCAGAGTCCAACTCTTACTCGAGGGTGGGAGCCTGACTCGGAGCTTTTTAACGTGGCCCTAACCACCTCAGGGGATTCGAACCCTCGACCATCCGTCCCGAGGAGAAGCTTTAGGAGTCTGCTTACCAACTCTCCCAAACTGCTAGGTTGTATTCTCAATAAATATTTAATATTCATTGTGAGCGTTACGTGATAGCTAATGTGAGGTCTTTTCTCAAATGAGAGTTACATTAAGAGGGCACGACTTAAATCGTATCCAAATTAATTAGAATAATAACTTTACATATTGAATGTTCTAACTAACAAAATTACGATTGAATTATTTTCTCGAAGATTCTAAAATTTATTTTCTCTATTTATAAGATTGTAACTCGAGATAAATGTTAAGTTAAGCTGGACTATTGTGATTGTTTGTATTGGTAGATAGAACTTAGAAGCGTGTTAGGTAATTTGGCATTTGATTAAATATTATGGTTTCTTGCTTCTCATTCGTCAATCATTCCCAAATGCTAAGAAGAACAAGACAACATTTAATTAGTATACTATTTGATCCGTGACAATTGACATTCTTTTACTCCAATATTTTCCACAAAATTAGGCCGAACGCTTTTCCATCAAATAATCTTTTAAGTTTTTCTTTAAAAAGAAAAAGAAAAAGAAGAAGAAATGTAAAAACTCATGCTAAATGTGCACCGTGAATACTACACGAAGGCATGAATTTTACATTTATTATAATATTATGTAAGAATTAAGTTAAGATCTTTTTCTGCGTAAGAGTTAAACTCTGTCTAACATAAAGTATAACTCCAACAACTAATCTAGATTTGACGATGCTAAACTGATCTTGAAAATTCATTAGATTTGTGAAAAAGTGATGACCTAGTTGGTTTGTTTTCTCTTACTTACATGTCTCATCGGGCTTGTCAAGTGAGGATCCGAGTTCGACACGGATCATAGATGTCCTAATATCGCAATGTCATCTATATGTTGTAGTGTTAGGAGTCTCCTCCCACATATTTCTCCCGAATTAATCAAGGAAGGTACCAAAGAAGATATGGGGTCACCAAAAACAATTCACTGAAAGTTACCCATAATCGAAAAAGCCCACAAAATTGAAGTGTGTCCAAGTAGTACCTTGTGGCTTTGGTTTCTAGGCTGGTCCAAACACTTATAGGCCTATATTGGGCTAAGGAACTTTGGCCCAACTTTAGGTACATAACCACAATGATTGTAGTGAAGTAATTGCAAACCCTAATTTAATGAGCTAGTCGATTTAAGTGAAATTACACGTTTAAACTCGTATTTATGATGCAATCATTTAAAACTTAAAATTAGAGTTTATTTTTATAAAAGACTCATCCAATTCGAACGAAGATTAGATTATATGTGAATATAATTAGAATTTAGTGATGTATTTTTCCGAATAAAAGTTAAATAATTGGGGAGCAACTTAAGAGTCAAATGTAGATTATTTAAAATAATGACTTCATATATCGAATGGTCTAACAAAAATGTATAGTAATTACAAGTTTTGGCCTAATACGAGTGTTAATGGGCTTGTACGAGAAACCTAATTTTAAGTATTATGAGTATAACTCAAGCCAAATCCAAATTATTTATCTATCAACCCAGCAGTTTGGGGAAGTTGATAAGCGGACTCCTAAAACTTCTCCTCGGAGCTGATGATCGAGGGTTCGAATCTCCCCGAGGTGGTTAGTGTCACGTTAAAAAGCTCTGGATCGGGCCCTCACCCTCGAGTAAGAGTTGGACTCTGCGAGCGCACCCCATGCTTAATCCGGATTAGTCGGCCCATGTGGGTTTGGATACTAGATGCTTAAGAAAAAAAAAAAATTTATTTATCCATCATCAATTTATTGAAAGTTGAGCATTTATCTGCCAACCACTGATTCTCTCTCTAAAGGGAGATATAAAACATTTACTCAAATGTAAGTAGAAAATCAAATGCTAGTGCTACCAAACACGAGCAGCTTTTCATCATTTTTGGAACCAAACAAATTAAGTCAAAGTTTGAGCTCACCTTTCATATTTATGGCTCTTTTCATACACACACACAAAAAAAAAAAGTTCAATTTTTTTTTTTAATAATACAAAATATAAGTGTTTGTTTAGTACACTTTAACCGTACCTTCAGATTTAAAATACGTATTATTGAGTAAAAATTTTAAACTACTAACTATATAATGGTTCATATATCCCTTAAACACGAGCAATATTAAATACTTTGTTCACAATAAATTCTTACATATCTAAAAATATATATATATATATATATATATATTGGAATATTCTTTTTATAATGGTTTATAATTACATTAGGCAAAAGTAACACTTTTAAGCTAGTGGTAAATGGAGACGTGGTCATGCCGAATGAGTAGGCTTAGATTCTTAGTGCTGCTTATTTCATATATATATATATATATTTATTTATTTATTACAATAATTTTCTGATATATTTATAAAAAAATATTAAACATGTAACATTAATTTTTTTAAAAACGTTAAATTCTTTTAAAAAAAATATTACAAAGAATTTTTCAACATAAAAAAAATTAATATTTCTTTTATTTATTTTAAAAAATATATGAGTTGTTCTTACCCGAAATAAAAAATATATTTTTCTTGACCATTACAATATAATTAAAATGATTTTTTTTTTTAATTTCATATGTATTAAAATAAAAATATAGTGTATATATATAAAGAAATAGGCATTTGGATCCGAAAAAATGGCAATTAGTTATTTAAATATATATATATATATATATATATATATAAAAATTAAACAATCTTATCTATAAATGTAAACTAAAATTAAAATAATAACAAAAAAAAAAGGAAACTTTCTAAAATGGTCATAACAAATCCAAAGAAAAAAATTGCAACCCAGATTATATAAACTTCCATTCTGTGTTCTTACAATGATCTTACCTGAAATGTAACTACAAACATGGAGAAAATCTAAGCAGAACAAAAAAAAAAAAAAAAGAATGGATTTTTTTTTTTTTTTTTTTTTCCCAAAAAGAAATGAAATCCAGCTAAAGAAATCTGAATTCCTCTTACAAAAACGATGTCACTTTTCTATTTATGAGAAGTTCACCACTGCCATCAATTCTTTGTTTCACCACTTTAAGGAGATTTTTTTACAACAAGGGTTTTCTTTCTCTATTTGACACCCATTTTCTCTCTCTGTATGTATATACCTTTCTCTCTCTGTGTCTATATAGCTGTATTTTCTTTATTTTTAGAAAAATATTTTCTTATATTGTTATCATCACTGAGTCAATTAGGTTACTATTATTAAGGGGGAATTATTTATTTTGAGATTACTAACAACATTTCATCACTTACCCAAAACTAGAACAGAAAACCCATATTTATCGTATAAAATACTCCAGCATATATATATATATATATATATATATATATTTATAATATATGTGTACAAATATATATATATTATAAAAATTAAAAATGTATTTAATCCTGCTATTCTTGTAATAGTTGAAAAACAAAACCCTAAAGGGGTTCTTTGTAAGAAACAATTGGCCGCCGGAATGCATTATTTTCTCTATATCTTTCACTTATAACCTTCAACCACCTCTAAATACCTGTAGTCCACTTCTCTCGCTGCTTGTTGAGATTATTTTCCAAGACTCGTTCTTGCTTCTCCTAGTTCATGAAAGAAGCCATGATACCTGAATTTGGTTTTCTTTCCACGTGAACCTAATTTTTCTATGGAGATAAAATAAAATTTGTTGTCTTTTTGGACGATCATATGGTTTTTGGTGCTCTGGTATCAAACAAATTTCGTTTCTTGATATTTGTATGTTAAAAAGATTGGATTTTTACGAGGTTTCGGTTTTGGTTTTGATTGTTTATTGTTTTGTCCTGACGGGGTTTAGGTTCTAGTGTTTTGATTATAATTTTTTTTTTTTTTTGATAAGCTAGGGTTTTCAAGGTTTACATCGGAATCTAATTTTTTCATTTTGGGGTCGAGGAATGCGTTAACGATTGTGGGTTTGTGAGAACATGTTATCTGAATTGGGTAGGAGGCCAATGTTCGGAAGCAATGAAAATTCATTTTCAGATGAGCTCGAAAAGGAGATAGGACTGATGCTACGGGAACAGCGTCGTGAGGATGCTGATGATCTTGAGAAGGAGCTTAATTTGTACAGAAGCGGGTCAGCACCACCCACTGTTGAAGGATCATTGACTGCAGTTGGTGGGTTGTTTAACCACGGAGTAGGAGGCAGTGGTGGAGGTGGCGGTGGGGGTGGCGGTAGCTCTGCCTCTGCCTTCTCAGACTTTGCCCGTAGCAAGGGCGGCAATGGCTTTATGTCTGAGGAGGAGGTTAGGTCTGATCCTGCTTACTTATCGTACTATTACTCAAATGTTAATTTGAACCCTAGGTTACCGCCTCCTTTATTATCCAAGGAGGATTGGCGTTTTGCACAAAGGTTACAAGGAGGGAGTTCTGCAATTGGGGATAGGAGGAAGGTGAATAGAACTGATAGTAGCGTGGGTTCAAGATCTCATTTTCAGATGCCTCCAGGTTTTAATTCCAAGAAAATGGAGACTGAGAAAGAGGCCGACAAAGTTCAGGGTTCTGTAGAGTGGGGTGGCGATGGACTAATTGGTTTGCCAGGTTTAGGACTAGGAAGCAAACAAAAGAGTCTTGCTGAAATTTTTCAGGTGAGAATGCTCTTATGACCTTCTTATGTCCTAAATGTTAAGATGATATAATATATGTTTCCCTGTTGCTGGAAATATTTTGTGGTATTTTCAGATATTAATGCTATCTACTTTTGGAATTGTAGTGTTTTTATTCCTTCTGATTGAGTAGAAAAGACTTCGGATTTATTTCTTTTTGTGAACTTTTTTTGTTTTTTGCTACTTTCTTTTTACAATTATTCTATTGTATTTGTTCATTGTTGCTATTTGATTGTGTAAACTTTAAAAATAACTAAAGATGTGTTGGATTGATGATTATTGGCAGGTTGCTAATGCAACTTCATCAAATGTGTTTTCATTCCTTTGATTATGTTTGCATTTTGAGATTTGCCCTCATTGTCTGGTTCTCAATTACTTTCTTAATTTGTTGCTTCTAATGCAACCGTGGTACATCGGACTGTCGAAATATCATTAATACATCCAGATTCCCTGCCAAAATGATTCTAATTCATTTGGTCTATTTCTATCTTGCTCGATGCTCTTAATTTTCTCAAGCACATTTAGTTCTCTCTGTTTTAAAGTAGTGGAAAAAGGCTGATAACATTTGTTATTTTGGTATTCAAACTTTCTGGACACTGCACAGGAGAAGAACAGGTCCTCAATTAATTTTTCCTGTATTTGTCCTCTAAATATTTACCTGCTTTCATATTAAATAACTACTGCTTTTTCCTGTCAACTAACATTTGTATCCACTGTCTTTTCTGTTCTTTATGAAGTTATGAGGAAGAACTTGATTTTATTTACGGTAGTCAAAACTTTGGGAATCATATTTCTTGCTTGAGATCGTTCTTGTATTTTTATGCTCCTAAAAGGAAAAAAAAAAGGTTCATGTTTGCTTTGCTATACTTTTTCTTTGTTTGCTACTATCATTTGGTATATTTCTTTTCCAGGTGAACACTTTATTTCATTTCTATATTCTTACAGAACCTATTATGCATGCAGGATGACTTGGGCCGTACAACTCCTGTATCTGGACACCCTTCACGGCCAGCTAGCCGCAATGCACTTGATCATAATGCTGACAACTTGAGTCCTGCTGAAGCTGAGTTGGCTCATCTTCGCCGTGATCTGAAATCTACTGACCCTGTACGATCTGCTACAAATATGCAGGGTGCATCTGCTTCACAACATGGTGCACCGCCCTCATCATATTCTTATGCAGCTGTTCTGGGTGCTTCTCTCTCAAGAAGCACAACACCGGATACCCAACGCATTGCCAGAGCCCCTAGTCCTGGCCTTGCCCCTATTGGTGTTGGAAGAGCAACCAATTCTGAGAAGCGAAACATTAACAGTCCAAACTCCTTCAGTGGTGTGTCCACCCATGTGAATGATTCAGCAGATTTGGTGGCTGCTTTATCTGGTATGAACCTTTCAAATGGCGTGGTAGACGAAGAGAATGGTTTGCCATCTCGAGTTGAACATGATGTGGATGACCATAAAAATTATCTCTTTAATCTTCCTGGCAGTCAAAATAATTCGAAACAGCATGCATATTTTAAGTCTGACACTCTCTCCAGCAACAGTGGTGTGTCGGATCTTAATAATCCTCCCCTCCAATCTGACCATCGTAAATCTGCTATCCTTCGCAATAATTCTTACCAAAAAGGATCTTCAACTTCCATGGTTAATAGCGGAGTTGGCCTTCTTTCCCAATATCAGCAATTGGATAGCCCAAACTCGTCACTTTCAAATTATGGCTTGAGTGGCTACTCTGTCAATCCACTGACAGGCAATCTGGGTAACTGTAATCTGCCACCGCTGTTTGAAAATGCTGCTGCGGCATCTGGTAT
Organism: Cynanchum wilfordii; assembly: GCA_025388415.1. Classification (NCBI taxonomy): domain Eukaryota; kingdom Viridiplantae; phylum Streptophyta; class Magnoliopsida; order Gentianales; family Apocynaceae; genus Cynanchum; species Cynanchum wilfordii. Next base: position 303,818 of record JAHSUH010005433.1, on the reverse strand, counting down.
GGCTGTCCCAGGGATGGACTCTAGAATGTTAGGGGCATCAAATATTAACTCTCCTACTGCAGATCAGAATGCTAGGATGGGGAGTCAGTTGGGAGGAAGCGGTCTACAAGCATCCTATATAGACCCAACCTATCTTCAGTACTTGAGGACAGCTGAATATGTTGCAACCCAGGTTGCACTTAACGATCCTTCTGTCGATAGGAACTATATGGGTAATTCATATGTGGACTTGCTTCAAAAGGCATACCTTGGTTCTATGCTGTCTCAGAAATCTCCTTTTGGCGTTCCAGCAGGATCAAAGAACAATGCATCCAATCATGGTTATTATGGAAATCCGGCATTTGGTGTTGGATTATCGTATCCTGGGAGTCCATTGAGTCCAGTTATTCCCAATTCTCCCGTAGGACCTGGTAGTCCTATGAGGCCCAGTGATTTTGGTATGAGGTATAGTGGTATGAGAAACTTAGCCGGCGGTGTTATGGGACCATGGCACTTGGATAACATGGATAATAGTTTTGCATCATCACTTCTAGAAGAGTTTAAGAGCAATAAGACCAAGTGTTTTGAGCTTTCAGAAATTGTAGGTCATGTTGTTGAGTTCAGGTAAATGTGAATTCACTTACTTGTGTGTATAGTTTCTTTTTCCGAAAATTTGAGTTTCTTCTGATGAATGTTTTCTTTCTTTCTTTCTTTTTTTTTTCCAGTGCGGATCAGTATGGAAGTAGGTTTATACAACAAAAATTGGAAACTGCTTCTTCAGAGGAGAAAAATATGGTCTTTGAGGAGATCATTCCTCAAGCACTTACTTTGATGACTGATGTCTTTGGTAACTATGTGATTCAGAAGGTATTAAGAGTTCGATTACAGTTTTCTATTAAAGTATTTTTGGGTTTTATGTGTACAGCTCATCCTCTCTTAATTAATAGATGTTCAGTCTTGAATGAATTGTTTGTGATTGGTATTCCTCTTTCATAATTTCCCCCCTTTCAGTTCTTTGAACATGGAATGGCTACTCAAAGAAGAGAATTGGCTAGCAAGCTCTTTGGTCATGTACTTGCACTAAGCCTTCAAATGTATGGTTGTCGGGTGATACAGAAGGTAATAATAGTTTTAATAGGTACACTAGATTTGTATGTGTCCATGATCATTCGGGTTTTGCTGCTAACTAATTACATGCTGATGATGTGTTCTGGTTGATTAAAATCTTGAATGTTTAGGCAATTGAAGTGGTTGATGTGGACCAAAAGATCAAGATGGTTGAAGAGCTTGATGGTCATGTTATGCGCTGTGTACGTGATCAGAATGGGAATCATGTCATTCAGAAGTGTATTGAATGTGTCCCTGAGTATAATATTCAGTTTATTGTCTCCACATTCTTTGGCCAAGTTATTACATTATCTACTCATCCCTATGGATGTCGTGTCATACAGGTTGGAAGTATTGTGTTGTTTCTAATGTTGTTAGTCTGACATTTGAGTTTAGAAAGACATACAAATTCATGCTATTATTCTTTTTGTTCTTGTGTATGACAGAGGGTGCTTGAACACTGCAGCGACCCAAAAACTCAAAGTAAAGTAATGGATGAGATTTTAGGATCAGTCAGCATGCTGGCCCAAGATCAGTATGGGAATTATGTTGTTCAGGTAGGTGTCATCTTAAGAAATAAATATATCTATATATATTTATATAGGCTGAATGCATCCAAAGTTGCTTTTGATGCATAAGAATTGTTAGATAGTGAGGAATATTCTGGAAGAAGGAAATAGGCGTCAATATGGTTGGATCCAGGTTTATATGCAAATGAATATGCGTCATCTGAAGGAAACATTAAAAAAAATGCTCATTAAGAGTTTTTATGTATCCCATTCATAGTTTTTATTGAGAGCAGACTGATATTTACGCAATGTAATTGCATAACCCTTGCGCATAGTAATTACACATCTCCTACATTTAGTAATTGCATCTATATACCTTTCAATTATAGTATTAGCAAAAGGGAAAATTTGAAATGGACTAAAGTAGTTTTGGAGGGTTTTTGAGGTTCCCTCAATTCGTGTCCAATTCAAAATTTTTCTTTTGTTAATACTATCTTGAAAGGTATATGTTTGTAATTACTGATTTTCTGAATGTGTCTGTTGTCATTATGTTAGTTTTTAGCTTATGGAAAAATAGGTCTGTATTCAAATTATATTTTTTATTCTTTTTTCCTGATCTGTATTCAAATTCAGCTATCATATTGCTGCAATGATGCCACTTGTATATCTATTACTGAACATTTGTTGGATGAGTCATTGGTTTCATGATGTTTGTTCTCATATTTGGTGAAAACAGTCTATAATCATATATGATCTGTGATATTTTTTTAATAATATTTTGTTCTTAGCATGTACTGGAGCATGGTAAGCCACATGAGCGTACCGCCATAATCCAGGAGTTAGCTGGCAAGATTGTGCAGATGAGTCAACAGAAATTTGCCTCTAATGTTGTTGAGAAGTGCTTGACTTTTGGTGATCCGAGTGAGCGTCAACTTTTGGTGAATGAGATGCTGGGTACAACAGATGAAAATGAGCCGCTTCAGGTTTGCAAAAAAAGATTCCTATTTTACTTGTAATGTTGAAATTTGACTTTATTTTTCAGAATGGAGGGAGTAAGTTCATATCAACAAGTCTTATCTGTTCTTATTGTTCGCTATGCTTGTTTCTCCATGCAGGCAATGATGAAGGATCAGTTTGCCAATTACGTTGTACAGAAGGTGTTAGAAACTTGTAGTGATCAACAGCGTGAGCTGATTCTCTCAAGGATAAAAGTACATTTGAATGCACTGAAGAAATACACTTACGGAAAGCATATTGTTGCTCGAGTAGAGAAGCTCGTTGCTGCTGGAGGTATATGTTCTCTCTCATTCGCATCTGTTTACAAAACAATATGCACGCATTAGTCTTTCCTTATATTCTCGAGTTTCTTAAATTGCAGAGCGGAGAATTGCAGCTCAGACTCCAAATCCGGCCTAGATCAGATATGAAAGAAAGTAGATTGTACAGCTAACAGAGGATAGTTTGAGCTACCTCTCTTATCTTTCTTCCATATCTAATGCTCTAGTAGTTCTCTATACCTTTTTACTTGGATGGAAAGGTATAATGTGATTTGCAAATAAAGTTGTTGGTTGTACTAGAAAAACTGTACATTCTGTAGTTTTTTAAGGTTCATACATAGAACGTAGTAAAAAAAACTGAGGCAGGCTCAGACAATCAAGTATTCCTGATGGCCTTGCAGAGGGAATTAATATGACCAAAATACAGAAGAAAGGTTCTTCTTGGATGTGTAAAAAAAAAGAAAAAAAAGGGATAAGATGAGGTGAGATAGTTTATTTTATTGTGGCTGTACAAAATGTCGCCTTGTTGAGAGTTGATCTGTTTAGGTGAAAGGGCCATAAGTTTCATCATGTATGGTATATTGACAATTTTTCTTTATTGGCCTAGTATATGTTTTATTTAATTCCCCTTTATTTCAAATCTTTATTATCCTTATTATTGTTGTTGTCATTGATTTTGATTTCTTGGATGTCAGTGTGATAGTCTGTCCTACGTACGTATTGATGCGATATAAAATATAAGTATAAGTTTAGATATTCATTTTTAAGTAGTTGATCATGAATGATGTTAGGTCTATATCTAGGCATGGTTTTAGTATAATAAGAATATTGTCAAGTAGTTGATCGTGAATGTCAACGAGATTGTGGGTGTTTTAGATTTATAGTTGAGTTGTGATGATTGTACAATTTTGATCACAATTAAGATGAGTATTGTTAGGTCTATAGTCAAGACACGTGGCTCATCATAATGTGGATGGCTTTGTCACAATGAGGAGGTTCACAATGAGAATGGGTGTTGTTAGGTTTACAATCAAGATATGGGTTCATCACAATAAGGATGGGTGCTATTAAGTTTACAGCCAAGATAGTGGGCACAATGAGGATGTTCATAGGGAGAATGTGTGCCATTAGGTCTATAGTTAAGATGCAGACTTTGCCATAATGACAAGATCGATCAAGTAATTGGTGCCATTAGGTCTATGGGCTCTGGCACAACAAGGATGTTTGTCAAGTGGTTGATCGTGATCATTAACAAAGATAGTAGCTTGATTATTGTGATATTTTTTTCAGCCATGTGCTATATAGATAGATTGATGAACTCTCATTAGCGTTAGTATGTTGTTCCTTGATGAGGCCTGATGATCACTGGCCAGTGCCTTGTAAAAACACCATTTCCATGGTTATTTTCTTGATTATGTTTTTGTACATTCCTGGCCAATGCCAATGCCATATCATAATCAATGATTAAACATTGTATAAGTACAAGCTCTGTTCGAGACAAACATGGAGTTCATCGTATTTCTTCTACACCTAAGTTAACAAAGATGCATCTGAAAATAAAACCAACATAGCAGCAGTTCTTTAATTCTAACCAACAAAATGAAAACAAAAATGAAATCTCTTTTCTGTGCATCATTCATCATCTTCTTCTTCAATCTTTTGCCCAAAACCTCTAGGCCCAGCTCGAGCTCTGGCTCTCAACTTACCTTTCTTTCCGCTCTTCTTCTTAGCTGCTTCCTCTTTCTCGTATTTTTCCCTCTCCCTTTTTTGCAAGAAATCTGTCACCGCTATGTAGATAACCTGTTCGACAAAATGCCAATATCAGCATATCCACATTAAAATGAAAAAATGATACAATCAAATAAAGAATGAGACAATATACCCCAATGGTAAGAATGGATAAGCCTATGAAAGCAGCGAACAAAAGGGCTGAAATAACCGAGTTTACACCATCATCAGTAGCTGCGGAATCTATTATCTGTGAATTGTCAACTGGGTCTGCTTCTAAAAGCAAAAAATTCCGTGGGTAAGCAGAAACTCTCCATTTCTGAGTTTGTTTCGAAGGAACAACAATTTGAGGGAAAGATTGCGTTTTTGAAGGAAGAATGGCTAGTAATCGAAGCTTTGAGTTGCAAGGAATGGAGAAAGAAGGCGAAGGAATATGGTTAGATTTGGGAATGGAGGAGAGAGAAAGGATTGGAACTGTGGTTGTAGCCATTGATCATTTCATCATCTTCCTGCCAGCCCACGACATCTGAGCTCAATTTTTGGAAGTTTTTTTTTTTTTTTTTTTTTGAGTTGAAAAAAAGGAAAGGGAAAAGACAAGTTTGGGTCTGGTATTTCCTTCTCTATAATAAAAATAAAGGAAAATGGGCTGGGCTTCTTCCTAGCTGCTAATATTTACTGAAGTCCAATATTGACATACTTATTTTATTTTAGTTTTTGGCTTAAGCATTTGGTATCCGAACCCACACGAGCCGATTAATCCGGATTCGGTCTAAGGTACGCTCGCAGAGTCCAACTCTTACTCGAGGGTGAGGATCTGACCCAGAGCTTTTTAACGTGACGCTAACCACCTCATGGGGATTCGAACCCTCGACCATCCGCTATGAGGAGAAACTTTAGGAGTCCGCTTATTTTATATTATTTTTCTTAGATCACGAGATATCATATATGAGTTCTAAATTATGAGAAAACACCTTTAAATTAATTTATATTCAAGTTAATCCGTGTTCAACTCCGTTAATCGTAATTTATAGAAAAATGTTACTTTTTAAAAAAGTATATGAAAAAGTAAAGATTCATAAATAAGAAAAAGTCTTAGTGAGCCAAATAAAAAGGAATATCCCAGTTTTATGGGCCCAGGAGACGTGTCGATCAGTTAGCCACAATAAGGAAATCATTATTCATTGTTTGTCTGTTTGTTATATTTTTTTTTCTTTTTTTTATGTTTTATAAATAGAAATATTTTATATTTATAGGTCAATTATTATTCATTAAATTATATATATATATATATATTTATTAGTATAATAAAAATTAATATATATTTTTATTGGTGTAAGAAAAAATATTGAGATTGGGGAGTAATCTCCGTTGGATTGTGTGATTGTAAAACGGTAACCCACGTGAATTTTTATGGGCCTTCAACCGCCCTTTTGCCGGCTTGCCGCTAATAATAATTTTTTTTTTTTAGACACGAGGTATTCTAAATAAATTCTAAATTATGGGAAGACGTTTTAGTCTAAATTCATATTTAGATTAATATCCATTCGAGTTAGATTGATATTTTACAAGAGAAAGCTATAGTCCCAAATTTTAAACAACTGCATACATGAGTAAAAGTTTAAACTCCTAACCTCACTTAAGATAAGTGAGCTCCTTACTAACTAACCTACGCATTAGATTGCTTGCAGTTAATAATCTGTCACCATCATTTTTCCACGGAATTCATTAATATCTTCAAAAATATTTAAATTAATTAATTATTCCAATTAATCTCCCGATTCGATACAATAGGAAATTTGCAGTAATTATATTATGAATGTTATATAAAATCAATAATTCAATATTCAATGTGAGTAGATACAAGAATCATATTATTTGAATTAAATTTAAATTAATCGAATTAAATTTAAATTATTTCAAATTATTTGAATTAATTTATTAATTATATATAAATATATATATTTATATATTTGTTTACTAATTTTGGTGGGGCCATTGAGCATTATTGCATAACAAAATCTGCCACACTCTGCGCTTTTAGTTTTAGTCAAAAACCGCAACACTTGAAGCGCAGTGCTTGTCGACGACTATTTGGCTTTTTCTTACCTTTTTATCTTTTTATTTTTAAATAATAAGGTATTTATCTTCAATTAAATAGATTCGAATTGTGTCAGAATTTTATAGAAAGAAAATTCTTCGGATTCAAACTCGAGATTTTACCGATAAAAAACTAAGTAAGGTATACTTTCTTATCCATAAGACACAATTTTCTTTTATAGAAATAAAAGAAAAAAAAAAGGGATGAATTTTGGTACACAGAAAAGGGAAGATATTTATATTTAGAGAGAGAAATGGGAGGAGAGAGAAAGAAAGAAGAAGAAGATAAAAAATATCTAGCTAAACCCATCCAGCGTGGCAACCGATTTGGAATCAGATATTGCACTTTTTCCCTTACTTTTTTCTCTTTTCTAACTCATATATTCCTCATTTGTTTTTCTCCACCGCCTCCTCAAATATCTCTCCTTTTTTTTTCTTCTTCTTCTTCATCTAAATCTCCCAATCTTCTCTTCAGAAGTAATCTTTTCCCAACAAGAATTAATTAATTCTTCTTTTTCTTTTCTGGGAATTTAATCGAGTTGAATTGATTAGCTTTCCATGGGTGAAGAAGTGAAAATTGTTGATTATGACAACGCCGCCGGGGCAGTTGAAGACAGAGTTACCGAGTGGGAATCCGGGTTACCTTCCCTTGATGATTTGACTCCGTTGTCACAAGCTTTGATCCCTCCTGAACTTGCTTCTGCTTTCAAAATCTCGCCTGAGCCTTCCCGGAGCCTTCTTGATGTCAATCGGGCTTCTCAGAGCACACTGTCGTCTATCCGTCTAGCGGCTACCGGGGGTACTACTAATCAATCTCAGGCTTTATCTTCGTCTAATAATTTCAACAATTTTAAGTCGTTGAACGACGAAACGACGATGACGACGGTTACCCGGACTAGAGACCATATGGGTATGGATATTGATGATGTCGATCTGACCCGGGAAGGATCCGATTCGCGTAAGACTCGTAGGATCACCGAAGGTGGTGCTACTGAAGAAGCCGACTCCGCTACCGCCGCTAGAAATGGTAATAATAACAGTAATACTATTGAGAATGGTGGGGAAGATGGGTCTGCCAGGACGTTGAAGAGACCTAGGTTGGTTTGGACACCGCAATTGCACAAGCGATTTGTTGATGTGGTGGCTCATTTAGGGATTAAGAACGCCGTGCCCAAAACTATTATGCAGTTGATGAACGTGGAAGGTTTGACTAGAGAAAATGTTGCCAGTCATTTGCAGAAGTATAGACTCTATCTGAAGAGGATGCAGGGATTGTCCACTGAAGGCCCATCTCCATCAGATCATTTATTTGCTTCTACTCCTGTTCCGCAGAGCTTGCACGAGTCAACTGGCGGAAGTTCTCATGGACATGGACATGGGCATGGGCATGGGCATGGGCATGCCAATGGTAACAGCAATACCCATATGGGAATGCATATCCCCATGCCGTATCAGCCACCAAATGGCGCTCAGATGGTTCCAATGCCTATGATGGGAATGCCAGGGCACATGGGCATGCCCGGTCCTGCGCCAGGTGGATTTCCTGGGTACGAGTCTCATCACCATCACCCTCAGTATGGAATGATGCAGCAGCAGAGAGACTGGTCAGGGAATAAGTTTGGTTCTGTTGCAACTTATCCTCATCAAGTTCCTTCCAATGATAATTAAGTTTGGATCTTTTGTTGTTCAGATTGGCATTAGAAAGATAGGTGAGGTCTATCTCACTGTTCTTAATTTTTAACTATATATATTTTTTATTTTTTTTTAAAAAAAGAAACTTCTGAGTTCTTATTTTGACTGGATGTATGATTGGGAGTACATAGGTTGTTCACATTGGATCAGCCTTAGAAATGTGACTATTGTGAAATCCAGTTAGGATGTATCACTGAATTAGATGAACAAAGTATGTTTGTCAGAGAATTGGTAGAGAAAGATGTCTCCTTTGCCAACTTAAATGACTTGGAGTTTGTTTTTCCAGAATTTATTCCACTTAGACATTTTTATTCAATTAATAGTAGATGAGATGATTCCTTTGCTTACGTTGATGTTATCAGAAAGTTGAACATTTTGTCTGCCTTTTTCCCTGTGATCTCATCTGGAGATCATGCGTCTATTTTGGCCTTTTTTAAGTTTGGTACACTATTGTAATCTCCAGCTGTGATCCTGCACTAGGTTTCTTGATGCAGATAACCTGTCCCACCAAGGTGGTTCTTTTGTTTTGTTGTCCCATTGTGAATCCTAAGCATATGTGTTCTCTTACTCAATCCTTGTCGGCAACTGTAATCATCATACAATTTTTGTCTTAGTGTGTTCTTTATGTCATGATTCTTCTGATGCTGAATTTTGCATCTATTTGTATTCTTTTCCTGGTTTTGAACCCTTTGATTCACTTATGATGAATTTTCACTTACTGATTGGTACTCAGTCACACAAGTCACGGAAATTCTGTTCTACTTTAGCTTGCCTCTAATGGAAATTCTGCTTCTTAATATGATGTCTCAGGGTTTACTGAGGAAACCCTTGTTTTTTTCTTAAGCTGTTGCATTGATGTGTTTGCTCCAACATTTTGATTGTATTTGTCATTTGTAAGTTCCGATTTTCAGTTGTATCACTGGAATGACTAGGAGAATAGCTAGCAAAAATATGTTTGCTGGTTTTCTCTTCCTCAAATCTTACTGGATTTATTTTCAATTTTTTGACCTGAGGCTATTCTCCTCATTTTACTTCTGAAAGATGTCGTTTATGCTGATTAAATGATCATCTTGCCTTTTCATGTGATTGTTCATGATGGTTCTTAACCATCATGGTGTTACCAGTAGGTAATGGTATTCCATATTTCTTTTGTTTGCTGGTGAATCTCTCAAAAGATTCTATGACGGCTTTCTGCTATGTGAAAGATGTATTGAGGGCAATTAGAAGGACCAAAAAATTTTCCTTGATCTTGTTTATCTGTGCTATCTTCAATATTTCAAGTGACGTTTGATTATAAACTACAATTGTTTAAGTATGCCTAGTTATCCTAAATGAATGAGAGAAGTCCAACCAAGATTTTCCTCCCCCTTTCCTTTGTCCCAGTAACACGTTACATGCATTGTCTTCTAAGTAGATCTTAGGCTTGAGAATGTGAACAGAGTTTAATGCACACATTTTAACTTCCATTGTAGCTTCAGCCTAGAGCTATCTGATGGTGTGAAGTCTTAAAGAATACATGGGAGACACTTTGACGTGTAACCAATGTTTCCTGCACCCTTGTGTGAATTACACACAGCAGAAGAAGCTCTGGTGCAAAACCCACTGTCAGCACTTTGAAGTGCAAGTTCTTCTCAATTTATCTGCTGGCTGCCAGTTGTCAGTATACCTTATGCTTGTTTCTTCATTGTTAAATGACATTTTCTTGTGTATTAATATTCTGAATCTTCTTTTCAGCAACCAGACCAAGAGTCAATAATAGAACTAAGCAAACATTTGTCAGCTGCCCTTACATGCACATTGGTATATTAAATGCTTTATCTTTCTTTTACCTATATTTTAGTATATGCCATTATGAGGCTCTCCCTCTCTGTAGAAATTCAAACATCAAGTAGTCAGTCTTGAGGCATGATTCTGGGAAAATCCAATGTCATCACTTGAAGATTTAATCTTTTGCTTGTTTGAGGTTCTAAACAACTTAAATTATTTCCCTTCAGTTACTAAATGGTGGAAGGTGGTCCTGGCGTACGGTTTTCAGTCCACCTTGACAACAAGATTTTACCTACAAATGCTGCCTCTTGTGTAATTTACATTACCATGGCTCAATTTACTTAAATTTGGGTTTCTGAATTACAATGAAACAATAGCCAATAGGTGAGGGAGGCAACTTCTCTTCTGTGTGAAAGAGCATTAAATTTATGTTGAGAATTGTTTCCTCTATTGCTTCAGTATAGATACTAGCTGCGATCAACCAGAATCTGCTTTTTGATGAGTTTCAGTTACCTTCAACTGCAGTTTGCTGCTATATTGTCAGATATCGTATGTAATTCAGCTTAGGAGTAGTACTCCCAAGGAAAATTCCCTTCATAAGGAGTTTATCTTCCTCATTCTAGTTTTTGAGTTTCTATTGTGTTCAACAAATTAAACAGAGAATTTTCTTTCAAGTCAAATCCAATCTGACCATGCTGAATTGTTCATTTATGCCCCTGCTTATGAATAGAATAATGATGGTGAAATTGGATGGCCTTAGAGAAAATGTTTTGCTTCAATCATCTCACGTTATGCTGTTAAGTAATATTGACTGTAGAAGTGAAAAAAAGGAAGGGAAATTCCAGTGGCAGAACCTTATGTTCTAGTTTGCATAGTAGAGTTCTAGTATGAATTGCTAAGGCGGTTAATTTAACCTTTTAAGAGTGCATTGATATCTTTTACAGAACCAACATTTTTAGATTTGTAGAATGATCTTTTAACGTAAAGGAATGTCATTCATCCTAGAGATTCTCTGGTTAGTAAACCGTTTCCCCTAGAAGGGAACTGTCATCTGGATTCTGCATATCATCATTATCTTGTTTGGAGTGGATAGGGATGCCAAGTCAGCTGTGTCTTTTCTCTCTCTCTCTCTCTCTCTCTCTCTCTCTCTCTCTCTGTTCTTTATAGTACTAATATATGTATATATGTATAAAATTCTTTCTATTCATTGGCCGTTGGGATATAATACATTCATTGACAGAATTGAAGTTCGGTTTGTCATAAAATAATGCCCTGAAAGAGACCGGGGAAAATTGACATTTTGGGCAGACTTTTTGGTCTTACTTTGTTGTAGCTGTCATGATCTACCTTCTACCTTCTATGGGGACCCCTTTGGGAGGATGCAAATGAATGGTGTTAGACTTTTACTTAGGAAATTGGTCATTTTTACATGATACTAACAACATAACAGAAGGGAACAGAAGTTTCAACGTGTAGTTCATAATTGTTTACCATTCATCTTTCTTCTTTTTGTCTTAAATTCATTAAACATGGATCTTATTACTATTTTTTTTTTTTTTTTGGTAAACCATCTTATATCTAAGTTACGACTCTAATTAATTCAAGTTTGGTTTTATGAAGTTATACTCGGGTTGCGTTTTTAAGTTCAACTCTTATCGGAGGAAAGTCTCATTACAAAATGCATGTAAGAAAGGGGTTCTTGGCCAATCCACACTCCAAATTGATATAAAACAAGAACATCAACATGAACTTCATAATCCACTTGAAGATTGTCTGCAGAATTACCCAAATGCAGCATATCACACATTCACACAGACTGAATCCAACTGCAGCCAGGAAATCTGTTCAATCTCATTTTCATCATACTCTTCTTTAGCCTTACAACTTTTCCCCAATTATTTGAATCTGAGTACAAATTTGACAACAACAAACTGCTTCCTGGACTATCAGGCTCAAGTTTAGCTAGATTCCCAGCTGCAATTTCTGCCAAATCTACACCGCTCCCATGCTGCCTACACGCCCCCAATAATGCTCCCCAAACAAAGGAATCTGGTTCTAAAGGCATCTTCTGGATCAAATCATAGGCTTCCTTAAGCTTCCCTGCTCTCCCTAGAACATCCACCATGCATGCATACTGCTCTAATCTTGGTTCAATACCATATTTTTCCTGCATCAATTGGAACAAGTTTTCTCCAACATCTGCCATCCCTGCATGACTACAAGCTGTCAGCACTGCTGTGAAAGTCAAGTGGTTTAGTTTTCTTTCATCTTCTTCAACCATTTTACCAAAAAGCTCAATTGCTTCACTGCAATGTCCATTATTTGCATATCCAAATATCATTGAGTTCCATGTGACAGTGTTCTTATCTGGCATGCTCCAGAACAATGCACCAGCTTGGTTAAGAAACCCACATTTCCCATACATATCTATTAGTGCACTCCTTACATATACATCTTTCTCCATGCCCATCACCACTGCATAGCCATGGATCTCCCTTCCATGTCTTAGATCAGCTACAGTTGCACAAGCAGGCAGTAAACCACTTATTGTAGCTGTAGTTGGCTGGAACCCAGCTACCAACATCTGTTTAAATGTATCAAAAGCCTCCTTGTTACGAAAATTCTGCACAAGACCAGTTAGAACAGAGGTCCAGGAGATCACATCAGGCTCAATTCCATTCTTGCGCATCAGTCTGAAAGCTTCACAGGCCATAGCTTCATCATTTTCTTGTGAAAATCCTGCAATTATAGTGTTCCATGTAACCACATTTGGTTTCATTCCAGACATGATCATTTCTTGAATCAAACGTAATGCCTCTTTGACATGACCATGTTGAACATACCCTGAAACCATAGCATTTAGGGATACCACATCTTTATCTTCCATTAAATCAAACACACTCCTTGCTCTCTCAAATTCCTTACATTTCGAGTACATATCTATCAATGCACTGATGACAAAAACATCAAATTCGAATTCACATTTCAAGATCACTGCGTGTATTTCTTCCCCTGTTCTTCCAGCCTCTAGGTGTCCACAGGATTTAAGGACACTAGGAAAAATGAATCTACTGTGTTTTACACGTTTCCTTTGCATCTCAAAGAAAACATCCATTGCTTCCTGATGAAATCCATGGCGAGCACAGGATCCAATAAGAACAATCCAACGCCGAATATTTGATTTAGGAATTTCATCAAACAACTTACGGGCACTTTTTAACTCCTTGCATTCAACGTAGAATGCTAAAAGCTTAGAAGCAAAGTGGGATTTCTTCGCCAACCCATTGACGATCAGATGAGCATGTAAAGCTTGGCCTGACTGGAAGTCTCGATCGTGGGAGTATCTCTCAACGAGTTGTGTGTAGCCATTGGAAGAAGATGAGTGAAATCCAAGGACAAGACACGGAATTTTCTGATAGAGAAGCTGCCTCTGTATGATTGTTTTAGTGAGGGTGAAGTTCATGGAAAAAGAATCTGAGTCTATAAGAATGGTTTTAAAATAGCTTTTGGTTTATGGAAAGCTTGGTTCTTTTCCATCAAGAACTTGCCCATGGACACACCATGAATATGCATAACAGAAAAATTCAGAACTTGATGTCAAGAATTCTAATCCCTTTGAGAAGCTCAAGAGTCTGAGAGCTATGTTCATGTTCCACATTAATTAATAAAATATAAATATGGGTTAAATACAAATTATTATTATTACTATTTTTAAATATTAAAGACAATTATTTTAAGAGTAAAGCAACAAAGTTTTCTAGTATAAAGGGAAAAGGGCAATTGGGAAACAAATTCCAGCCATAGATTTAAACATCCAAAAACAGATTTGATTTTTTTTCACATCCACAAACTTTTCCTCTCTGTTAGAAACTCAAGAACAAAACTTTATGGATGATAGTTGAAGAACATGCATGGAATTGTTTGGTCTCTCAAACCCATTAACGATTACCTTTTTAGATCATCTTTTGTACCAAAATCCCAAGAGAAATTTTTCGTACTCGTCTGCAGAACCGGTTATGGACGAGGGCTGAATTCAAAACTTAGCATACCAGCAGTAACACTGAGCTTTCCAAAAAATTGCAGTTACAGAAACTATTCCTGTCAACGAAGGAGAAAGTATACAAGTTTCATCGTGAGAGCGAGCAGAAAAGAATCGCCTTACGAGGTTCTTGGGGTTTCCCCTTCTGCAACTCCAAATGAGATCAAAAGGGCTTATCGAAAACTTGCTCTCAAGTATCACCCAGATGTTAATAAGGAGGTATTTCTGATTGAGCTTTGAACATATTTGAATAAAAAAGCGGTTGCTTTTTCTTTATTAGGTTTCTTTAATTCGTTCATGGTGCTAATTTTTGAAATCACCATCACCTCAGAGCTAATTGTTTCAGAATCTGAATCTTGTGTAACAATTCTTTGGATTACTTAACAGACAGTAAAGTTATGAACATTGTGTTCTGCATTAATTCAATTCCCATTTACATAACTGAAAAGAAAAATTAGAGTTTGGTTATGTTTTCTTTGTCCTCTTTTCTCTGCCAACTTTAAGCTGATCATTTAATCAAATTCCAATTTTAATTTCATTGGATCAAGTCAATTGATAGGTATCCTGATGTTGCTTAGCCCATATTTCTGCAACTAAGTTGAAGATTGTTCATGTTCATCATTTTGGAAACAAAATTTTCTTTGGTTTCTGATAAATTTTCCATTATTAACTCACAAATTTGTATGTCGTATCAATACATATCAAAAGCTAGGTGCAAACTAAACCACAAGTAAATTTTTTTTTGTATGTGGAGAGTTTGGGGTATGGAAATGGCATAATTCACAATGCAAGATGTGAATCTGTAGAACTGTTGCTTGCAATTTAAAGCATAATGGCTAAGAGATCAAAGTCTAAAATACTAATTTAGCCATGCTTTTAGAGAAGATACTAATTTCATTTGCAGTGTCTTTTCATAACTGTGACAATGGATTGGGGGTCCTTTTACCAGTGTGGCCTTCTTTTTTTAAAAGAAAACTCTGCATTTGTCCAACTTTCGAAATACATTTGAAAATGGCCTTAACACAAGATATACTTGTGTTATCTTGAACAATACAAAATATGAACTTCGTAAGTGTAAAATGCTCACTTGATATGTGTTTTACTTTTTTTAATATGTATATATACACACACATCATTGCAGAAGTCCCACTTCCCACTTTGAATCCCTTAACCCTTCACTTCATGTCACTGCAGCCACAATCAACCCTTCCTCGCTGATCCCTAACCATTACCATTTGAGGGTTATATTCTACTAATATAAGAACTTCGAGTATTTTGATTTCTTTCCTTGCTCATGATTTGGATGTGATGGAATGTACTTAGCATGTGCCTTTGTCCATTTTAGGATATGTTCCAAAAATTGGGCCAAACGTGGATTTTTCTTTAAAAAAGAGGGTCAAACAAGTAAAACTTTCCTAGATTGGTGGTGTCTGTGTACAGGATGCATTGAATGAGAAGTGTGAAATGGTTTGATTATTCATATTTGCCTCAAGCTTTTCTCCACATGGAAGCATGATGATATTTTGTGTTTAATTTCTTGCTGTGCAGGCCAATGCTCAGGAAAAATTTATGAAGATCAAGCATGCATACAATGCACTGCTAAACTCTAAATCACAGGGAAAATATGACAGGGGATTCTATGGCTCTGAATATTCTTATTCAAATTCCACATCAGGAAGAAATTCAAGTAGAACTACCAAAGATGATGAAGAATTTTATGGATTTGGTATCACATTTGTTCTAATGGAGATAATTTGTTAGTTATGTGTGCTTTCACTGAATTTCTGTGTGTCTGCCATTCTTTCCTTAACCTGACCTGAAGAACTTGATAAGTAGCATATTTGATATTTGATATTTGATACATAATGTTGTCTTCTCAAGATAACTTATGCATTTATATGCCCTTTTCCCAGCAACCATGGTTAGAAGTGAAAATGAAGTACATACTGTGTTTTCATATAGTATAACGATGATTTTATTTAAATTTTTTCCTTTCATCTCCATATATATATGCCATTTGTAGATTTTAAATTTACAGTTGTCCTGGAAAACTTCACCACATTCATCAGGCCCCATCAAAATTCTCATGTACAACACATTCATGCTGCAGGTGACTTTTTGATGGATGTCCAAATAACAATAGGTAGATATATACACATATGCTGCTCTTTGTGAGAGATCCCCTAAGAACCAGAAAGTCATCCTGCATGATTTTTTTTTTTTTTTTTTTTTTGAAAGGAAAGCATGTCATGATGTATGTATGTAAAAGCTGTTGATATCTGAATTCCGACTTGCAGAGGATTTCTTCAAGGATCTTCAAGAAGAATTCAAAAACTGGGAGGCAAAAGCTGCTGCAGCAGGGGAAAAACCAAAGAGCTTATGGGAGGAGTTGGCGGTGAGAGAGAGATTTTATTTAGTTGGGAAGGATGATTCTTTGAAACTTTCTATGTTCATTTTCTTTTATTAGTTTTGGTGAAAAAAATTTTGCAGGAAATTGGGGAGGAGTTTGTTGAATTCCTAGAGAAAGAGCTGAATATGGATGTTGAAGAAGAAACTAAGGGTGAGGAAAGTCATGCAGCAGAAGAAAAAGAAAACATTAGCCAAAATTCTACTGATAAGAATGGGATTGAAGAAAGTCTTGATGATATTGAAGCTGCCCTTACCCAATTGAAGAAGGAATTGGGTCTTTAAGTCACCTAAACTCTCTGATAACATTTTGCTTTGTAAGAAAGATTATAGGTCACAGCAGAGCTATGTGTTTTGTAGCTTGTTCTTGTAACCTATAATCTCTCCATGCACATTCAAATTTTGGGCACAACGCAATAAAGATAAATCCAAATCTTTTACTTTTCAGGTACATTCTAGTAAACAAAAGGAACTTGCAGTGTATAAAATTGAAATTAAAACAGGTGGAGAAAATTATCATCATACAAATGATGAAAAATGTCAAACAATTCATTAAGTGCAGAAATGAATTTACCAAAAACTGGAACTCTATGTAAAGTCCAAAACTTCAACTACTTCCGGGAAAGCCAATAAAGAAACGCTCAAAATCTCTCTCCAAACCGGAAGAATATTGCCCCTGTTCCTGTGTTATGATCAATTGCATACTCTGCTCGTACTAATCCTAACTTAACTCCTACACCATAAGAGGAACCTGAACCCATTCGTCTATAGACCTCTGTAGGGTTTCCTTTGACACTCTTAGAACTTCCAAGATCATTACCATGTTCTACAAATGCATAGACATGAGTATTTCTCACAGGTACCCGTAGCTCAGCAGCCAACTGCAGGTAGCATCATAAGAATGTTAGATTAACAAGACAAGTGAAACAGAAACTTCAGCTTTTCATAACCTCCACTACATATTAGTCCCTTCTGATTGCATTGATGTTTGGTTTATTATTAAAGATAAATCAGATGCTGAACCTATACATACCTCAAGAATGTTTCTAGCAGCACCAATTTCTCCCATGTTGTAACCCCTTACAGAATAAGGTCCACCAAGTGTAAAGGCGTCATAACTTGGAAGATCTCCCACACAGCCACCATAATGGCCATGGAGAACTAGGACAGGTGGAGGTGGGTTTCCAGCACCTTCATAGACTTTCTTTAATTGGATGAATCGCGTTGATGTTAGCTGGTGGCGATTGAAGAAAGGAAATTTGCTGCCAATTCCCAGTCCTTGGTCAAGCTAGAGGAATACAAGACATAAAACGTATCATCAGAATGAATTCAAATATTCATCATCAATTCCAATTGAACAGGAAACACAGCATCTCCATAGATGCACAAAATGCAGATATATCCACAGGAACATATAGAGCAATCAAAGACTCAAATCAGAGCACTTTTCACCAAGCACAACCAGAAAGCAAAAATGACAACACAAGAACTCAAGTTTAAACCAGTAATTAAAAAGAAATTTCAATCTCCATGTTATTTGCCTTCAAATGCAGTGGTTGACATTCCAATTGAGGGAAGAAAGGGGAAAAGGTTAATGACCAACTATTTAAGCATGAGCACATCTATATATGTAAACAAGTCAAACAGAAGGTATTCCAGATATAATGTCACATACCTGGAACACATCCCTTTCACCAACTACTGTTCCATTTACGAACCTAGTATTATCCCTTGTTATATTAGCTTGCCCAAATACCATGCGGTCAATCCCTGTGCCACTTAGTGTTGTTGGAGGTCCATCAGCACTAATTCCTCCACTTGGTAGGACTCTCTGGCCATTGGTAGAAATGTGGCTGCTTTCATCACGTGTAGTAATCTCTTCAAACACAAGACCGTAGGTGAATTTGCTCTGACGAGTGAAATTCTGAGAGAAATACATTACATTTGTAAGGAATATATTACATGTTTACCCGTCTAGGAAAATTGCAGTATATTCTGCAATTAGATGTTTTATACTACCAAAAATGGAAAATTCATTTATACATGAACAGAAACAGCGTACTTTTTTGCAAATTAATCAAGGTTAACAAACCAACACAAAAGATGCATAAACAAATACCCATCTGATCTACCTCAGTAAGATTAGCTTTGAAACCAGCTCGATCAACCCATATAGCAGGTACTTCATCCAAGCCTGGACCCCCTGTGAAAACTGGGCTCAATTTTCTGCTGTTGAAGCAGCTAGCACGGAAAGTACGATTCCGAGGATTGTATACACCATCCCAATATGGATGAACATACTCCAGTTTGAATGCAAGATCATCCTGGAAAAAGACATTTCAGGCATCGTTTTACGCTAAAATAACAAAATAATGTATAAAAATGCTAGTTAAATATCACGTCATTAGATAGAAGAATAAAAGCACCTGAGGATTGAGTAAGTTGCTGGTGTTGACAGAACCAAGCAATGATCTATTTAAGCCTTTTATGTTTCTATGTTCAAAAGAAACTGTCCCACCAGGCTGGATTGAGGCCTGAACAATATCACCCCCAAACAAGAACAAGAATGCATTCAGAAAGGAGGAGGCTATTACATCTTCAAGAAAACAAAAGACTACAACTGAAATATCTGTACCAGTGTCGGACGACCAGCCCGTCCAGGAACAATACTCCACTCTGTACTGACTTCAGCTGAAGCCTGCTCTAACTCCTTCAGCTTGACCTCAACAATGATCCCTCCTTCACTCTTCTCATCAGGGCGTGGATTAACCTCAATATTGGAGAAAAGACCTAACGAATTAATATTCCTCAGTGCTTGCTTACCAACTTCAATGTTAAAAATACGCCCTTTTTGCAGCTGAAAAAAGCAATTCACAACTCACCTTAAAATTTGATTGCATAAAGAATCAAAACCAAATTAAGAATTTGCTAAAATTCATCTCAAATATAAAAGAATCAACCAATTCAAACCAGTGCAGGAAATTGTAGTAGTAATAAAGTTCTCCCTCTCTCTTTTACCCCCTCAAACTGATGCTTTGGTTGGATGGATATCAGATGAAAATGGAACAAATCCCATGAATTAGATTAATTCCAAATGAAAATACAAACTCTAGATGGTAATAACACAAGACCATAAATAATTAAATAAACAACACAATTCTCTTTCTAGTGTATTAAAAACAAAAGTTGAGTTCCGCTCCCTAGCAGTTATATCTAGTCTAGGCTACTTTTGTACAGGCTATCCTGATGGTTTTTCTCTTTATATTGAATATAGATCCCGGTTTTAAACCAAAAAAAACAAAAGTCGAGTTAACATAAAGCTCCAGTAATTACCTGTCTTGGCAATTCCCTCATCACAACAGCGAGATCAGTGTTCCCTTCACATACATTCCCCAATTTATCCTGAAATTGAAATACCATCTGCGTGATATCACCTTCCACCACCTCACAAACAAGTTCCCTTGTATTCAAATTCCCAAAGTTGACAACTTGGGCGCATGCATAACCATTTTCATGGTACCATTTCTGCACCTTATCCCTTATTTTTTGCAGTAGCCTAGCGCTAACCGATCTATTATAAGTCAGCAAGTCCATAATCTCTTCCTGAACCTCTACTCCCAATAAACAGGGTCTAGATCTAGACATTCTCCTCCTGTAATCATCCTCTAGAGCATTATAGTACATTATCCTCTCTCTTTCAGTCATATCTGGGTCCATTTCTATAGGCTTCGACTGTTTCATTAACCCAACATTTATGCAGGCAAAACTAGATGCACCTAACCAAGTACTCTCCAAAAATGATACTGTAATACCAATTGTCCCGTCAGGATTGGTTTTCGCATCTAAATCCACTTTCTCAAACATTCCACAAGTAGCAAGGCTTTCCAGCTCTTTCTGAAATTGGGCTTTAGTATAGACACTACCAGGACGTAGGGAGACCATTTCAAAGAAGGAATCTGTTGATCCCTCAGTAGTGATGCGTTGCCTACGATCAAAAAATCGGATATCCGTGACCTTATATTTTCTAAATCCGCTGAGTTTATCAAGCGGGACCATAATGTTGGCCGGCAAACCATGAGTATCCCACTCTTGAGACGAATTCTCATCTTCAGCTATTGCTGGTTTTCCGAATAGTCTAGACCATAAATTTCCACCTTCCCCGCCTCCGCCTCCTCCTCCTCCTCCTCCTCCACCACCACCACCACCACCACCCGAATTGTAATTGCCACCTCCGAACAGAGAGGAAAATGCAACGGCAGCACCGAGTAGAAAGGAAGTTTTGCGGAAGGTGGGAAGTGGTTCAGAAGAATGCCGATTAGCAGCATCGATTAGGGTATTGATGGGTACAGTATTTTGTTCAGGTAAAGAAGAGTACGAGGAGAGCGAGGCGTGGGTACCTTTGATACTGCAGGCAGCTACAACTGCGGAAAAGGAACCAGCGGAAGGATTAACAACTCCCGGCGCAAAACCCCGGCGTTGCTTACCTCGTGACGGACGAAGATTGCGTGGGGGAAGAGAAACCAATCCGGATGCTCCAAACGCCGCCATTGAAGAAGATAAGGGAAGAGAGAGAGAGAGAGAAAATTCTCTTCTTCCAAATGGTTTGTTTCTCCGCTCTCTTGTTACGAAGTATTCGTTCCGGTGAGGGTTTTAGAGATAAACTCCCCCCAACAGTTCCAGTGAGGTTATATGATGAGATGGATATATATATATATATATATATTATTCAATTAATTTTATATTTTTATTAAGAATGTGTAGCTCCGTATATCTCAAAATGACAAATAAACAAATAAAAATGAATATTATATTTGCTAAAATAAGATTATGATTTTAATTTAATTTTTAAATTGAAAGATTGGTAGATTTCTATATGTTTTTATTTTATTATTATTATTTACAAAAAAATTTATTATTATTATTATTATTTTAAATCTAAATAAATCAAATAATTATTTTAAATTAAATTAAAATATTTTTTCTCCTGAAGCAGCAACTCAGAAGAAGAAAGGAAATGGGAGGAAATGATTCTGTTGAAATGCTCAGCTGCAATTTACCTCCGGCGGCGGATTATACCGTCAAAACCAGCCATTCATTTCTTTTCTCGGACTGTAAAAACAACCTTAATCCAACGTATTCAACCACTAAAAAGATCTCTGTTTTCTACTGACATTCAAGATTTGGTGACTTACACGAAAGGCTGTTCTTTGAATATCTTAGCTGAGTTAGAGAAACATGGGTTTCGAATCGAACCTGATATTTGCAGTAAAATCATTTCCACATGCGCTAAAATTGGTTCAATTTCACTTGGTGTTCAAATGCATACGCACGTTATTAAACTGGGTTTTTGTTCGAATATATATATTAACAGTGCTTTGGTTGATATGTATGGAAAATGTGGAGTTATCTTCTTGGCTCACCAACTGTTCGATGAAATGTCGGAGAGAAACGCAGTCACTTGGAATTCTCTGATATCGGGTTATTTGGATACACTTTACCCTGAAATAGCAATGTGCTTGTTTATAGAGATGCTAAGAGTTGGGATATCTCTTACCCCATATAGCATTTCGGCTGCTTTGGTGGGCTGTGCTTATCTTCAAGATGCTGAACTTGGGTCTCAAGTCCATGGTTTGAGTTTAAAATTTGGGTTTGAATTTAATGTTGTTGTTGGAACTGGTTTGGTTGATATGTATTCTAAATGTTTTCAAGTTGAGGCTTCAAGGAGAGTGTTTAATAGAATGCCTTATAAGAATGTTCTTAGTTGTACCTCAATGATAACTGGTTATGCACAGAATGAACTCTCTGCTGAGGCTATGATTATTCTAAGGGAAATGCTGCGCCTCGGTATCAAGGCGAATTATGTGACATATACTAGTTTGTTGAGTTCATTTTGTTGTCCTGATGATTTGGATAATTGCAGGGAAATTCACTCACGAATAGTGCAGGAAGGTTTTGAATCTAACAATTTTGTGGTTGTCACACTATTGACTGCATATTCCGAGTGTGGCTGTTCTTCAGAAGATTTCCACAAAATATATTCCATTATCACCATGGAGGATCAAATCTCATGGAATGCAGTTGTGGCTGCTTACTCCAATGTAGGGAATGGTGTGGAAGCACTAGTCTGCTTCTCAAATATGAGACAAGAAGGTATTACTCTTGATGTGTTTACTTATACAAGTGTTCTAAAAGCAATTGGAATTATCACAGCTCTTGAAGAAGGCAAGCAGCTTCATGGTCTAGTTCTGAAAACAGGGTATTATGCATCAAATGTTTGTGTACAGAATGGACTTGTTTCCATGTATGCAAAATGTGGTGATCTGACTGATGCTAAAAAAGTGTTCTTATCGATGGATCAACGCGATTTAATCTCATGGAATTCGCTTCTATCAGGCTATGCTAATCATGGATATGGGATGGAAGCTGTAAAACTATTCGAAGAAATGAGAAAAAGCAGAGGTAAACCAAATCTAACAACATTCCTGATTGTGCTCTCAGCTTGTAGCCATTTCGGGTTGCTTGACAAAGGACGAGAGTATTTTGAGTTGATGAAGAACGATGATTCTCTTTCTCTTCCACCACCTAGTTTAGAACATTATGCTTGTATGGTTGATCTTTATGGTAGAGCAGGTTGTCTACAAGAAGCAGAGGCGTTTATCGATAACATGCCTATAAAACCAGGACCTTCTGTTTTCAAAGCTTTACTAAGTGCTTCTATGGTGTATGGTAATAAAGAAATTGCTGAGAGATCTGGAAGAAGGCTTGTTGAGCTTTGTCCGAATGAACCTGCAACTTATGTGACTCTAGCAAACGTATTCGCCACAGAAGGGAAGTGGACTGATGCAGCAGATATCCGCAAGCTTATGTGTGACAGAGGAGTGAAGAAGAAACCTGGTTCTAGCTGGATATGATTTGATTCCTATGCTAGATTTGGTGGTATGGCTATGACTATATTTATATATATATATATATTATAATTTTTGGAAAAATTAATGTTTAAATTTAGTATGAAATCAAGAAAGTTAGGTACCAATATTTCTTTACCACTCGTAAGGAAGTAAAAAGTAACCCATAAATTTCTTGGCTATAACTGAATTGTGGCTCTCATTTTTAAGATTTCCTTCTCCAACAGAGAACCCGAAATGCATGCATTAACAGACATTATTATTTGCTCTTATACTCTCGCATATAGTATTTACACCAGAATTTTATGTTTTCTTGAATTTATTACAACAATGGCTCAAATTGATCCAATCCAGAAAGGTTATCATCATCATCATCAGTCCCCTAGAAGTGCCAGAAATCAGAACATTAAAACTATTGAACAGATTTTACAAGGAAAAGGTATTTATTATCTTTCTTTTTTCTGTTTTAGTTTTTCATTTATAGGAAAATTAGATTGTTTTGATTTGTATTTCCATCTTAATCTGTATTTTTTTGCAGATGATTCTTCAACAATACGGCGATCAAACACTTCTTCATCACCAAATTCAAATTCTCCGAATTGGATGTTAAATAGTTTTCCTTCTCCTGCGAAGAATCAGGACCACCCAGAAGAATGTTCAACCCCCAAGAAATCTGTCCTCGCAAAAGTTAAGGAGAAAGCCAAGAAATGGAAAAACACACTAAGCTTTAAGAAGAAAAATGATAATGGTGAAGATCATAATACTACACCCTCCTGGGGTGTTAATTTGGAAGAGGATGATTATGATTATCACGTTGATGATCAAGAAATTGATGACGACCCTGAATATCTTGGTGCCCCAAGTAATTTCCTTCTTGATTTTTTCTTATTAAATGAAAATAAAAAATAAAAAATAAAATCCTAATTTTAAAGAATTGATTAGACTGATGAGCTCTGCATTTTCATGGATTTGATCTTCTTTTTCAGTGTATGAATCAGAAATGGCACCTGAGAATTATAAAGTAAAAGCTAGGGAATATCCACGACCAAATCCGGTGGTTCCTGAGGAGCATGCTGCACCGTCCTTGGAGAAACACAGTCCGGCAAGCAAAACCATAACAGAAGCCATGTCGGAGAGATTGGCACCAGCATATGCTGCATTTTCCGGAGCTACCACCACGATTGCGACCAAAGTTGCTAACTTTACTGCAGGGAAGAGAACAGAATCTTCCATTTCTCTTGCAGAATCAGAGGCTCTATATTCTGCTGTTGGTAGTGACTTTGAGAATTCAGACTCTGAATCTGAACCAAAAGCCACCGCCACCGCCACCAGCCCACAAAAATCAGATAAAGGTATTTCAGTGAAGGAGTATTTCATGAACAAACTTGAGCCCGGAGAAGATGAAAGAGCACTTTCTCAGGTTATATCAGAGGCAATTACTCCAAGAAAAAGTGCTGATAGTGATGATGATAAAAGTATGGCTGGGAAAGTACGTGCAGCTGTAACTTCTCTTCTTCAAGCTCAAGAATCCTCGGAATCTCCAACCAAGGAAACAAAGACTACTTTCCTAAACACTACTCCTTTATCCACACCAAAATTATTAAGACAAAAATCTGTCCATTGTCCACCTGGAACTACTTTTTCATCAAAAAATCCCATGACTAACAGAGTAAGCTTTTACCCCCCCATCCCCATCTCCACCAATCCAGAGGAAGGTACGTTTAGTTTTAAATTTCTATCTTCTGCTGCAAAAATTCAAACTTTTTTATCTGTTTTATGCAGAAAGTTTCTTACTTTCTTCATAAATGAGCTTCCTCATTGATAGACATTGTTGATACAGTGGATGACGAAGATGATGATAACAATGGAAGGAAACTTCAAGCCAACTAGAAAAGACATTATTATTACTTTCAGAATTCAGATCAATGCTGCAGATCAAGTTAGTTGAACACTGTCAGGAAACAATAAGTTGTTCTCTTACAGCAGCAATAGCTGTTAGCATATTTTGTAGTCAACATATACATATTATATTGTTGTGCAAAAAATATGTAACACAAAGTGCAATTATACACTATCAACAAGTAATATAGTATGGAGTACCAAATATCGATCCCACAAGGATTGTTTAGCAAATGTTGTGAAATAAGTAACACAAAGAGTGGTTCTGAAGTGAACAAAATTTGGATGATTGATTAACTAAATCTAACTTGAACAGAAAGTGCAATTAAAAAAAAAAAAAAAAACAAGAAGTGCAATCAGCGTGAACAGAGGAGTACTGTAAATTTAACAATCACACTGCAGATAAATGGTGAGAAAAAACTGAACAATCACAGAGAAAATGAGCACTAGACTAGTTTTCATTTTGGCATGTATTAAACATGGTCAATGTTGTACTGATGTTGTAGCAATGTTGTGCCAATTAGCCCAGAATTCTCTAACAACTATGCATGTCTTTTAACATTCCATAATTCCAGCCACAAATATCAATTCATATGTCTATGCAATTCATATAAGAGGCATTCAATTCAATAGTATATGTCTATACTTCCACACAATTGAATCCAACAAGATCAATCAAGCATCATTCAAGTATTTTGTCTATTAATCTCAATTATTTTAGATTCAAAGACTAACTCAATTGCAACTAAAAATAATCAATCAATAGTGACAAATAACATTATAAATACTCATACCAATACCAACACATCAATAGATATTCATACCAAAATTTCCACTAGCCTAGTACATATAAACTTAGTCCATAATGTAACAAGCAACCTCTCTCAAGTATGCAAATGTATACATTCTCAAAATCTAATCAATTCTCAAAAATAGGATTTAAAAGAAGTAAAAAAGATAAGCCAGAGTTCAATTCACTAATCTCTTAGCAAGGTGAATCTCTATACTTCTTCAACCGTGATAATCAATGGGGTTTTTGAGTGTTCAATCTTCTTCCCTCCTTGACTTCAATCTTGATCTGCCTTCTTAAGATCTCAGCGAAATTCCAGAATTTCTTCAAGAACTCACATACTGATCTCTCAAGTACTCAACAATTTTCCAGAATTTCTTCTGTTTTTCTCTCTATCTAGCTCACGACTTGCCTCTTCCCTAACTGAATTGTTCTCCTCATCATTTTTTTTTGGTTGATTCCTACGTGCATCACATTCATCACGCCAGATCACCCTTTTCTAGTCTTCTTCTTCACTTAATTGCATTTTTTTAATTGGGCTTCTTTTCTTCTCTTTTATTTCCTTCAATTTCCTTAGCCCATTTGATTTGCTTGGTCTTTGCAATGTATGAAGCCCAACAAAGACTTTTAGTCCTTCAAGTTTGTAGCATCTTCAATTCATGCTCTAAATTTCTCTTTATCTTGAATATTCAGATGTTTTCCTAAATAAACAATCACCCAAACAAAAGATTAACAAAGAACTCAAAAATTAATAAAAAGTAGAGTTACATCACTCATTCTTAAATCAAATTAAGCTTAAGGCACAAGTAGATATATATACATACACATTGTAATTTGTAAACATTTAGTGTCTATGTTCAAAATCAGAAATTCAAGAATTAGGTAAATGAGGAGGGTGGAAATTCTTGATTCTTGAATTAGTTTCAAAGTTCACCTGCCAATGTATTTGTCCTCTTCTTCTAGAGTTAAAAGAAATAATATCTTTTGATCGGTTCTAAGGTAAGCAACTTGTTCAAGACAATGACTCTTAATTGATTTAAGTAAGGTTGACAAGTCCAAAGAAATGGATGATTTACTAAATTTCCATAGCTAGAATCCTCTGTAATATTTATAATGAAAATGAGCATGAACAAAAATCTGCTGAAAAGTCTTAGAATGACAACTTGGGCATTATATTCTTTTTGGAATCTGCCATCTTTATGGAGAAAGCTACCCAAACCCCCTCCCCACTCCTTGTACCAAGTTCTTATCCTCCAGAGAGTTATAGATAGCTCAGTTACAGTATAATATCAAAACTACCCTCAATCATGTAAAGGAAATTGAACAGCTTCATCTCTAGGGACAAAAGAGTCATTTAAACTATCCATATGGAAAATCAGAAACTTCTTTCAATGGTAATAATTTGGAAATATAATTGTGTAAACAGGTTTGAGTTTGATTCATTCTTGATAAAAGGAAGAAAAAGTCTTCTTCCAAAAGTGCTTACCATTTCAGTCAATCTCTCTGAGTTTGAGTAAGTTCTCAGTATTTATAGTTATGTTGGCTTCTCCATGTGAAATGCATCCTATCTCCCACATTTCCGTGATTTAATTACCCTTTTCAGCTGATTTATAGATTCTGAAACAAACTCAGCAGAAATTTGAGGATGATCCGTTTCTTGATAATTTTGTTGCTGGTTTTTTTCATACTTTCATCATCAGCTCAAGATGAAATACAGTTTGTTTTTGAGGGTTTTCATGGAGCAAGTCTGCAACTTGATGGGATTGCTGAAATCTTACCGGATGGTCTCTTGAAGCTAACCAATACTTCAAATCAAGAAAAGGGTCATGCTTTTTACCAACAACCGCTCAAATTCAATACTACTTCATCCAAAATGAATCAAACTTATTCATTTTCTACCACTTTTGTCTTTGCAATGGTTCCTCAGCTGCCTAATTTTGGTGGCCATGGCCTAGCGTTTGTGGTCTCGCCTTCTCTAAACATGACACAATCACTGGCAACTCAGTTTCTGGGCCTTCTCAATGATTCCAGCAATGGTGATTCTTCAAACCATATCTTTGCTGTTGAGTTCGACACTGTCAAAAGCCCAGATTTTGATGATATAGATGACAATCATGTCGGAATTGACATAAACAACCTGAAATCAAATGTGTCAGTCCCAGTTTCATACTATTCAAATACTGAAGGTGTAAACAAGAGTTTGGACCTTATGAGTGGTGATCCAATTCAGGCATGGATTGACTACAATTGGACTGAAAAGCTTATTCAAGTCACAGTAGCACCTTTTGGTGTTGAAAAGCCAATAAGGCCACTTTTATCATCATCTTCATTAGATCTCTCAACAGTAATGTTAGACACTATGTATGTGGGATTCTCATCAGCTACAGGTGCAGTTGCAAGCAATCATTATATTCTGGGTTGGAGTTTCAGCAGAAATGGTGAAAAAGCACAGAACTTGGATCTTTCAAAGCTACCTTCAGTTCCCAGGCAAAAAAAATCAAAAAAGAGGCTGAAAAGAAAAATCTTGATTCCAGTCATGGTGTCAATTACACTGTGGACATTCGCAGGAATTGCTTACTTACTGATTTGGAAGATGAAGTACAGAGAAGTGCGTGAAGACTGGGAGCAAGAATATGGACCTCAAAGATTCTGCTACAAAGATCTGTACAAAGCCACAAAAGGATTTAGAGACAGAGAACTTCTTGGAGTAGGTGGGTTTGGGAAGGTATACAGAGGAGTACTTACTTCTTCCAGTAATGATGAAATTGCAGTGAAGAAGATCTCACATGAGTCTTCACAAGGGATGAAGGAATTTGTAGCTGAAATTGTGAGTATGGGAAGGCTAAGGCACAGGAACTTGGTGCAACTTCTGGGCTACTGCAGAAGGAAAGGAGAGCTTTTGCTGGTGTATGACTACATGCCCAATGGAAGTCTTGACAAATACCTGTTCAACAATGAAAAAGAAGCAAACCACGGCCACCATCTCCACCTCGACTGGCCTCGACGTTACCAAATCATCAAAGGGATAGCATCTGCTCTTCTATATCTGCATGAGGAATCAGAAAAAGTTGTGCTGCATAGAGATGTGAAGGCTAGTAATGTTCTACTAGATGCTGATCTTAATGGCAAGTTAGGAGATTTTGGGCTTGCAAGATTTTATGACCGTGAGGCAACTCCTCAAACTACTATCATTGTTGGAACAATAGGATATCTAGCTCCAGAGCTAACTAGAACAGGCAAAGCAACTACTAGCTCTGATGTGTTTGCTTTTGGGGCATTTTTGCTTGAAATGGCATGTGGAAGAAGACCTATAGATTCACAGAAACCACCTGAAGAGATAATTTTGGTTGATTGGGTATTGGAGCACTGGAAACAAGGCAGAATTCTTCAAACAATTGATCCTAGGTTAGAAGAAACCTATTTTCAAGAACAAATGGAGTTGACTTTAAAGTTAGGACTACTCTGTTCACACTCAAATCCCAGGACTAGACCCTTCATGAGGGAAGTGGTGCAGTTTCTGGATGGAAATGCAGCATTTCCAGATTTCCTTCTAAATGGGACTGAAGTTAGCATAGCTACAATGGGCAACCAAATATTAACAGAACTTGACACATCTTCTGAAATGTATTCACATCACTATGTGTCCAGCAATGAATCAATCCTCAGCAATGGCAGATAAAAATCAGAAGAGTATACAAATATGTACTACCAATCTGTTCCTTTTAGTAAATGCCAGAACTTTGTTTCAAAATTGTGTCGAGTTTGGAGTTACAGTATTTTCTATCAAAAACATTTTGACACAACAATATATGGTTCTGGAAACCTTAAAACTATCACTTCAAAATCTTGGATTCTATTTCTTCCAAGGTCAAACCTTTGGTCTCAGGAACAACAACTGACACAAACACAAGGGATAACATAGCAATTGCGCCAAATAGAAGAAAAAGATTCTCAGCCCCAAGTAGCTCCTACACATATGGAAATTTGTAGCAAGAATCAATTCAATGACCAAGGAAGCAAAATTGAACATGAATGGTGTACATGGCTTCTGAGAGTATTATTACCTTTAGAGGAGAGAAGGCGAAAGTTACTATGGCATTTGAACCAAAATTTGTAAGAACTGAAAGACTGATCCCTTTTCCTCTTGTTCGAAGTGGGAATATCTCAGACACCATTAGCCAACTTATTGGGCCAAATGAAACCTGAAGTACAGAATGTGAAGAGTATCTTCAATTTTTGAAAAGTGAAGAATGATGTTTGTGTTTTATTATTTTCTGTGTTTGATTGAATGCTTAAATGCTACATGACAAGAGAATATTTCACAGATGATGAGAAGTTAACTACATATATGAATGCGATAATTTCCCTTGATAGCGCTGTATAATACCTGATAGCTACCAACATAGAGTAGTAGAGAAGCTACAGCAACCAAAGGAAAATCTCCAAGAAACTTGTAGTATGCTGAAAGAAGCAACAATGACAAAGCCTGCGTCCAGTAGAAAAATGTTTCAAGAAATGAGTTTAAATGAATATAATAACTCAAGATGCACATAAGATGAAGCTTACAATGCCACTGACACCCCAAATTAATAATGGTCTTCTTCCAAGATCGTCTACTTTAAGCACAGCAATTCCAGTCATCAGCAACTGCAGAAGAAATCCAGTCCTTTCATTTAGTTAACAGAGAAGCTAAGAGTTAACTTTTAATGGAGGAGACGAGTACCGGAGTTCTCTGTAAGAGAGAAATTCTTTTCATGTCATACCTTAAACACACCAATGATGACTGAAACTCTTGTAGCATCAGAAGCAGCAGCAAATCCAGCAGTCTTGAGCGAATTATCACATTACAGTAAGGTCAAATCAAGATGTTAACAATTGGATAGAATTTGATGTCAAAATAAAGATTACCTGAAGAATTGAACCCGCATAATATAAGACACTTGGTTGCCCAGTAATCTGTCAAAATTTTGATGAGTTCAGAGTTAACGCATTTGCTGCATAAATCCAAGTAGTTAGGAGAAGAGGCAAATCACCTGCTGAAACAAGACCAAACCTCCACCAATTAAAAATGCTTTCAGACTAGGACCTTGAAACACCTCCAAGAAACTCCCTTCAGATTCCTCATCAGTATAAGCAGTTTTCAGTGAAACAATGGCATCTTCTATCTGCTTTTCAGATGCTTTATGGCCAGCAGGCCGACCTCTTAATTTGCTCAAAGCTTGCATAGCCTTCTCTTTGTATTCTTGTAGAGACCCTTTACCTTGAACAGCCCTAAGAAGTAACCATCGGGGAGATGGTGGAAGACTTAACATGCCTAACCCCATAACGAGAGCTATGGGAACACTAACTCCATACATGTAACGCCACCCTCCAACCACATTAATTTGAAAGCTACCAACAAAAAAACCCAGCTGCAGCAAAGGCATTATTCAATTCTTGTGCACATACTGATTGCAAAACGTAAGAAGCACAATATAACAAAAAGTAGCATACCAAGATACCAAGAACAATGAAGAGCTCCTTTAAAGATATCAAAGTTCCTCGAATTTGTGATGGACAAGTCTCAGCTATATAGAGAGGTGCCCCATGCATGGCCTGTTAGACCAAACTAATCAGACAGCATTTGAAACTTTTGGGAGCCTTAAACTAACTTAACCTACTTAAAAAAGATAGGTTTAATGCTCCAAAAGAGCTTACCAACCCTATGCCTAGCCCATATATAAGCCGACCAACTAAGAGAACAGCCAGGCCGGGTGCATATGCAGTTAAGGCACCACCAGCTAAATACAAAATGGCTGCAGTGACAAGCTCTCTTCTCCTACCTTCAAATTGAATCAAAATCAAGAGTTTGTAGAAGCTTTTTAAGTAGAAATTGCAACTAGAAGAAGAAATATACCTAAAAAATCAGCTAGAGGATATACAAGGAGAGAACCAAGAAGAGCTCCATAAAGGGAACCACTAACCTGCATTCAAGAAAAAGTAAAGAAACAGTCTTTTTTATCGTCCATGAGAGTTAATATCATAGTAATATGAGCAAAAATGTTAAGATGCCGCAAAGAATACCACAAGGCCCAGCTGAACAGATGAGAGGTTGAACCATGTCATTCCACTAAGCTCCGGTGACTGATTAGTACAATAAAAAAGAAGTAATTTTAATTTCTAGTGATGCTAGAATCATCTAGAACAAACAGAAAGAATGGAATGGAAGTACAAGAAAAGTTACCTGCAATGAGATAGTAGCACCAGAGGTGGCACCGATGTCATAGCCAAATAATAAACCACCAAGGGCTGGGAACACAAATCTGATATTTGAGGAAAAACAGCAATTATTGGAGACTAGTTTCTTAGTTTAAGACAAGAATTTTTGCCCTCTTTCTTCTTCATTTCTGTTGCATTCCAAGAAATTGGATATGTATTATTTCTTAGCATTACCGAAACTAATTTTTTAGCACTGTCACGATAAAACTTTGATTTCTTACAATAAGATAAACTACACAATATCAACCAGTAGTTTTCCATATTTAACTGAATAATTATCTCTTAGGAGTCAAGTATTGAATAGAAAGTTTCAATCTTCAATAAATATCTCAAATAATAATATCTTAGCATGATTTGAAATTGATACATAATCAGAATCTATTAGTTCAGACAAGTATAAATTCTAAGGTAAAATACTGATTAACAGGACAATAACCACAGAAAAAAATAAGAAAATAAAAAAAAAAAAAAGTCAATGGAGAAATAACAGAAAGTCGCCAATTAATATCTGCATAAACTGAGAGAGCTTACGGCAAAATCACAGATGACCAAGAAAACTCATCTTGATATTCAGCTTCAGAATCCAAAGACTTAGCTCCTTCCCCAGAAGCTGCTCGAACCTTCTAGAAACATCAGTGAAAGTCAAAATAGTATCTTTCAACATTATTCAAGAATAAACCCAAATACCCAAAATACTAACAGAAAAAAAAAAAAAAAATGATCAATCTGGGCAGCATTCTTCTACCTTCAATCTAAACCTGCTTCCACTTCCCAGTAAAGACATGTCTCTGAACTCGACAGCGGATCGAAATTTTGCAGCTTTACATAAAGCAAGACCTCGTTTTGAACACGAATTTAAGCTAAGAATGCAGGAATTATGTAAGAGTGGTGTTTGTGATTTCTTGGATTGATCAATTAATGGAGGGAGTAATCTTGAAAATTTTTGATTTAGCAAAGGCTGAAAAGAGAATGATGATAAAGCCATCATCATAAACAGCAAATTATATAAAACAAATAGGGATTTTTTAACTATATATTTGTGTTAGTATAAGAACTTAAAAGGTTCATATGAACAATAGTGGAAGTAAGAGAGTATTTTAATTGTCCATTTCTTCTTGGCTGAGAAAGTTCTAAAATACCAACCATAAGATTTTCTGTAATTTTAGTATTTTCTAACATTTTTATTTTAATATTATAATATTATAAAATCACATAAATAAAATTGTAAGAGATTTGTATTTAATTTATTTAATTAACATTCCACTTTGATGAGTTAGCAATATTGGATGGATAAGATATTAGTAAAATCGAGTTAAAGATAAATAAGTTCCTATACCAGTAATGATATTATGTTCATGTCATTTAATGATAATTATGTTTAAGTTTACCCTCCTTTTATATATATATATATATATATATATATATATAGAGAAAAAAAGGTACAATTAAGTGATGAATCAACATGGATTACATAAGAAGAAAAGTGATTGAATCGCTTTGTCACCGTTATATATAAATCAAACCGGAGAAAATGATTAATCATACAAATCATCAAAAGATTAGATTAGATACAAAAAGTTTCTTAATTTTTTAAAAAGCCGTTAAAGAATCCAATCAAAATCATAAAAGAAAAAAGAAATGATGAATGAGAGGATAGCCATACGTTGTTAATGCGGTGACACTTAAAATAGCGGTTACACCAAACTGACAATGGAGGAATAATGACTCTCGTAAGTCGTAACCGACCCTCCATTATTTCCGCTCCTCGATACAGAGCTCTCCAATCGTCCCTTCATAAATTCTCTCCACCGATCAAAAACCCCACGCCTCCATAGATAGATACACAGAGAGAGATATCATACATATAACTAACAGCAGCCAAATCTCTTCTCCTCTCCTCCGATCCGAAGATCAATCGATCGATGGAAGTAGGTAACAACTCCCCGCGGCCAACGCCGTTATCAAAAACTAGCCGCGAGAGGAAGTCTCCGACCAGGCTTCAGAGTCGTGCACCCGCTGCTCTGCGCCTGGATGAGATAACCACTCCTCGGAATGTTCTCGAGTCTTATTGTCTTCCTTCCGCTTGCGTTATCCCTTTGCTTTCTCCTCTGTTGATATCTCCCCTGCCTTTCGTGGAGGCGGGAGCGGGACAAGGACAATTGTCGGCCGCGGTAGCTGGTGCGAACGTCGACCTCAGAGTTGAGCAGGCACGTCCTGATCAGTCTGTTGCAGCGATTGGTCCGGCTGCAACTGCAAGCGCACTGGCTGAACCTTCCAATTTGTTTGCATTTTTTCGGGCACAATGCTCCCTTGTTCAACCTACCCCAATCCAGTGAAGATCGAGCGATTCTACGATTGGCATTTCATTTCATTTGATTTGCAAATGCAGCCGTGGGTAGAGGATGACTTGGTTTCGTTGATTGTGTTACGGTTTTATTTCCGATTTCCGATTTCCTAGATCCCCTTTCTGGCTTCTTCCCTGACTTTGCTATGCAAATTCGAGTTGAGCACAGGTTCATCCACGCCGCACAATATATATATATATAAATTGCTGTAGACTGTAGAGAGAACACGCAAAAGAACTCAATAATCTAATAAATTATAGGATTAATTAGACAACATCGGGTGGAAGCGCTTAATCTTAAGTTTTCTTTCCGTTTCATTATAATTTTCTTTGTTAAAGAAATGTAGGAGAGATTTGATTGAATTGGAGGAGATTTGTGCAGTCGTTTGCTGTGCGTCAGTGAAGACCAACAAAAGACCGGATCATCTTCATAATTTCCACGCCAATCTTTGATGGTTCTGGAGATTACTTTTCAGCTTCTTCTTTATATTTTACGTACTCCTCGAAAGATAAAAAGATTAGATATAGATGACACTATTATGTATTTAACTTTTTTTTTTTTTTTGATAATCTATTATGTATTTAACTTTATATATATATATATATTAAGCAAAGTTGCGTGATGTGATGCAACGGATGTGCATGGTAGAGGATCATGCTTATGTATAATCAATAGTCTTTCAACACAATATTAATCTTATCATCATTATTAATGTCTTACATTAAAGTGTTAAACAGTAGAATACTATATATATATATATATATATATATTTTTCAAATGTATGCTTTTGAAAAAAAAAAAAAAAAATCAATGAATAAAAAGGTACCATTGAGCTTAACAAGTCATTTTCTACTTTCAGTTGAAGCAACGGGTAGCGTGGCCAGTACTCATTTCCGACAGAGAACGTTCAACAACTTATTTGACAGACAGAACTAATTGCAGGAAACAAAAATGGAGAACATTACAACTCAACATAAGGAACTAACCAAATTGTTTATGCAGCAGTGTAGATGCAACAATACAAATACGCTAAAACAGTCTAGTTTCAGGATAAGTACTCATTGTGGGCTAAAAATTCTCCTCCTTTATGTACAATAGCCCAATCATGGAAAAGCCTCCACCAAATGCTACCCCACTCATCTAAACCCCCCAGCCCCCATAAGTCCACAACATAAACAAGAAACAGTAAGAGCCATATCTCCAGCTTGTTTCCCAGCAAAAGGGGCACACCTCGACAACTGCCTGTGTCTCAGGCATCAGAAGTCGAACTCCCCAGTCGCCTGGAGAAAAGATAAACCCACACCAACCCTAATCTTAGTATTGTGAGAGTGCAATTCAAAGGTACTCATAGTAAGGAGAAACACGAGTGTACCTTGTTGAAGAGAATATCCTTATTGTTTATATGCATTATGCCATCCTTCAAAGCGCACTTCCACCTGCTCTTGGTACGAGTCACCTACAAAAACAATACATGCTTTAAGTCACATCCACAGAGGTTCACTGCATAAATGGAGAATTCAGCCCTGAAGAGAAGAGTTTATCAATCCCAGGTACC
Source organism: Cynanchum wilfordii (assembly GCA_025388415.1). Taxonomy (NCBI): domain Eukaryota; kingdom Viridiplantae; phylum Streptophyta; class Magnoliopsida; order Gentianales; family Apocynaceae; genus Cynanchum; species Cynanchum wilfordii. The sequence continues at coordinate 267,465 of JAHSUH010005433.1, read as the reverse complement.
TTGTCAAATTGTGCCAAAACCAAATGTGTTGTGTTGAGATCCTCCCCTTGCTCCCCGTCATCCAAATCATCATCATCATCTTCATTCAATGGTTCGTCATCATCGTCATCTACTTGATCATTTGTGGGAAGAGGAGCAGGTGTAGCCGCTTGTATATCTAGAAAACAGGTAACTCCAGCCTCAGATGCAAATGAAGTTTCCAAAATCAAAATAACCAGAGATTGATGTCTAAATTCAGCATACCATTTGGTGCTGGTGTATTCACAATATTGTAGTCTTCATTCACAACTCCTTGATAGTTGTAAATCTTTAAGAAAAAATAACCATGATGGTTAACAAATGACGTGGACCATGAATTATTCATGCTAATAGAATATGAAAATAGAAAATTGATGTTGAACAGACCAAGCACATGTCAGGTTCTGAGAGTGACTAACGGCCACAAAAACATCAAATGCGGCTATACTAACATATGGAGGTAACACATCTTTAACAAATGTGATAAAGATGCAGCGTAGGTTAATTGAAATATCATGTAAAACAAGGTACAGATTATGAAACTTTTAGTCATATTCTATCTCATCTTCAATCCAACTCACAAGTTCCGGCATACTAAATAGAGTTCAAAAGAAACAAAAGAGAAAAAAAAAAGTGAACTTCTCTTGCATGACAATATAATTATTTCAGTACTAGAACTAACATTGGGTGTTGAAAGAACGTCATCATAGGGATCAGGAGTTGGACCATCCATTTGCGGAATCCTTGATGACGAACTTGCTCCCAGAACCAAAATCTCAGCATTACGCTGAATGTTGCTCCCTTGGCCTACCTGAGATGTGAACACGGAACAATTTAAAAGAGAGAAAAAACTACCAAAAGGAATATAATGTTGTAGAAAATTATTATACCAAATCAGAACCAGAAACAAACATATTCAAACTCAATATAACCATGAGAGACAGAAAACTGGTGAGGGTGTATATTCCAGATTTAGCAGTTCTTCAATGAACCATATGTTCAAATTGGCACCTAAATAAATGTAGTATAGATGACAGATACTTCCAAATGAAGATTCAATAGTATCAACACAAGAAATGTCGAAAAGAATTTGTTAAGAGCATAAATTTATATTTTCTCTATCAAATTAAACTTTTGGAGCAGATGACAATTTAACATGGTATCAAGAGGTCCTAAGTTCAACTCTTGTTACACGTAATGATTATTATTGCTCACATGTTGGGCCTTGCTATAAAAAATTTGTGTTTGGTCTATACGCAAGAGGTATGTCAAGAGAGTAAATTTAACTCCTCTGTCAGCTTAAAAGAGCAAGTGAAAATTTAACTCAACTTAATGGAGTTAATAGAATATATGTCATTTTCATTTATTTTCTAACCAGGACCTCAACAAAAGCTGTCACAAGTCAACATATTATTGGGTTCATAACTGTATGCTTGATATAGTTTTCTAATATCAAGATTTGAGTAATACCTTGACTAAACATTATACAATATATGCCAATACAAAAATTCTTTTATCAGATACATTAATAAGAGAAGAACATACCTTTAACTCATCTAAAATACTATCTCCAGCTCCATCCTGCTGTGGTATGTATCCACCATTAGAGTGTTGTGGGGGTAAATCATCTCTTTTTCGCTTCCCAGAGGGCATTGTGAAGAAATCCTAAAGCATTCATGAACATTAAGACAATATATGAATGATACTCTAAACACATTAAAGAATGGAATTTCAGGAAAGAATCAACTTTGATGTCTCAGCAACAGTGTTGACGAAGAAAATGTAGACTTGAAAATGGTACCATCAGTAACAGCTTAGAAGTAAGACTTCGTAAAACAAAATTAAAGGATTCACTCAGAGAATTAATCAATGACTACAACACCACATAATTTAGACACTGCAGACCCCAATACTAAAACTTTTATACTTTTACATAACTGTTGTTGATCCATAAGAAGCTGAGGAAAAGCAGTAGACATCACAACAAAAGCATGCAGCAGTTTTTTTCCATTCATTTCACCTCAGATTGCATAGAACAAACTATGCCACAACAAGATGAGACAAAACTGGGGCACTTTCCATGCAATGTTTCTTGCACATATCTTAAGAACATTTGGAGTTAAAAGATTTATACCAGATAATTAAAGTCAGAAGTACAATGACTGGTATTTAATGTCTTGATATAAAGTACATACATCACTTCCAATACACAACTATAATAGAAGTAACAGGGAATCATAAGTTCTCTCAAAAGTCATGTGGAACCAGAATAATAGATCAAACTAGAACTGATATAAACAATTGTATCATATATATCTCTCTCTCTGATTGAGGGGGACAATACTTATTTCCATGACTTTGATGACAAAATTCAACCATTTCCCAGATGATTATAGATCAAACTTTTACTAACTTGAAAGTGATGGATTCAACCATCTCTCTCTGGACTTCCTTTTGTTGAAGTTGTGCAGTGGATCAGGATGACTTCTCCACCTGGTGCTTAATCGAGGAATTCTATGATTTCAATCATTTATTCACTACTTGATAAATGTAGTTCCCTAAGCCAACACCAATCTAATAGATAACGAATTTGACTGTGCTTAATTTCAGCACCATTTAAAGTTGTTTCTTTTATCCGCAAGATAAAAAACTAAAGACTTGAATTGTCCATTAAATGCCCCCACCAGTAATCTCCTCATTATCCCTCACGTGCCAATTTATTTGGAGCATTAAATTGTCTACAAAAAAAGACTTGAACACTCTAAGTCACAGATCCACAGACATACACATACACACATCATTCAAAATGGAGAGAGTTAATAAAAAAAATCGCTCTTTACTTATCACCCTGCACAGAAGCAACCTATACAACTGAGTGCGATTTATAATATTGAAAAATGAATAAGTAAAAAACTATTCAAAAAGATAATCAGAACAGCCAATTTGGACTAAAGCAAGTATATATACCATACAGATTCTCTCAAATAAAATAAAAAATTACTTGTGTCGTAGGCTGATTAGGCACTCCCCGATCACCCTCTTCTCGACCTTCCACGTAAGCTATAACAAGAAAATAATACTCAGAAAATGACTAACTCTTTAGAAGTAATTCTGCTTAAACTTCTACTATATTACTTACCAATATTAACATCAAGCGGAGGCCTTTGGTTTAACCAAGGAGAAGGTGGTTGCTGTAAGACCCCAAAACAATTACAATCGAATGTGAATAAACAGCTCATATCTTAATTCCAAAGAAGAACAGAAAAGACATGGACAGAATAACTGTGATAAGTAAATCAAAGTGGAAAGAGACCATCATGGTTGTTGATGTACCAGAAAACAGTGAGCATCAAAAGTAAGTTAAATTTTTTCTTACTGCTTAAGCCTGAATCAGAATACAATACATGAAAGAAATAACTCTAGAACCATATTCATCCATAGAAAAATTAGAAAACAAACTTTTTGCGCAAAAATTGGGAGCATAATAAGATAAAATTTGTATGATGTTCTAGCATAAGACGTTATCATTTGGGTGTATACCATATAAGGACTAGGTCTTCCGTGCCCAGGTTTAACGTCAGGAACACCACCGCTATCATTCACAGAGGAGTACTCATTAGGAGTAATAGGAGTGCCGCCAGTAGGGATGTTGTACAATGAGCTGTCCACTGTTCCAGGTGTTTGTGCTGTTCCAGGCAATGGTGTCTGGGCAGTCCCTGGCAAGGGTGTCTGGGCAGTTCCAGGCAATGGAGTAGGCATAGGAGTCTGCAATGGGGTCTGCGCTCAAAATCCACAGGGATACATTATTAGTTGAAAGTTTGTCAGATTTAATATCCAATCAGTTTCCAAACAAATAATTCCCCAGCTTTCTTGCCAATTTGTGGCAGCCCATAGAATTGTATAAGTGATGACCTACCGGAGGAAAGAGCATGTCAGCTGTTGGAGTCTCGTACTCCTCAGTTCCTTCGTAGGGCACATTGAGATCGTGAACAGGAGTAATTGGACCCCCTGGTGTTGGCCTTGCAGCTGAGGATCTCTCAATTGGACCCAAAATTGCGCCAGCCTGCATCATCTTCATCTCCCACAACTGCAAATTAACACAGAAGATTCTCGAAAAATAAGCCTTCACAAAAACAAAAATGAAAAAAAAAAAAAACCCTAAAACTAATCAGCGCAAAACAGCAATTAAAATTTCAATATCCAATTCGATTACAAATACTAATTTCACATACCCATTAAAATTAAAATACAAATAATTGATAGTAATCCAATAAACATATCTAAAACTGTAAGATTAATTAACTATGTGATTAAAAATGAAAAAAAAAAAAGAAAAAAAGAGGATATTATTACTCCTTGAAGCTCATTTAGGACGCTCTCCCCGGGGCCGCTATTGTTGACGAACTCCTCGCGAATCTTATTAATTACGTCTTCGATAACATTAACATACACATTACTGGTGGTGGAACTGGCCATTCCTTAGTATCTGAATAACTGGAATTATTCAGAACCCCCTTTCTCTCTTTTTTTTTTTTTTTTTTCAAAATCAAAATCAAAATCGGAGAGATAGATCTCTTAATATTCAAATACAAAAATATTTAAATAAGGGTCTAGGGTTTGAATAGCAGAGGGGGTTTGAAGTGAGAGAGAGCTCTCTGTTGATAGATGTGTGTGTGAGAGAGAAAGAGAGGACAAAGGGCGGAGAGAGAGAGATATGGCGGAACAGAGATTGAGAATAAAGATTGGAATATAAATAGGTTTGCATCCGTTTTTACGCATCGGCCCACGTGGCATGATCTGGAAGCTCTCCTTTCTTTTTCTTTTTCTTTTTTTTTTTCGGTTAAAATTTTATATTTTATTTTATAATAAAAAGGGAAAAACAAAAGGAAATAAAAAAAGCTAGGGCACCGGTTTTCTGAGTCATCAGTCTTGAGAAGCACAAAATCACTCACAGCAACACGAAGTTGCAGAATCCATTGGGAGCAGCTACTGTTATCCATTCGTCTCTACTTCCGGGTGCTATCTTGAGCTCCGTTGAACGATCTCACTCCGGCTGGAGTTGGTAACGGGGAGAAGCAGAAAGCAGTCCTACTTGATAAACCCTAAAAAATGTCTGGCGGGTTTTTCCGGGTAATTGGATGAGTGGTTACCCATTGTATTCAGCTTTTTTTTCTTTTTGTTCCAGATCTTCATGTATTGTAGTCTAATTTATAACTTATTGTTTTGGTTTTGGTTTTGGTTTAATTTTTTTGGGGGTTTGTTATAGGGTACTTCGGCGGACCAGGATACTCGCTTCTCGAACAAGCAGGCTAAGCTGATGAAATCTCAGAAATTTGCTCCAGAATTGGACCACTTGGTTTGTTTTCTTTGAATAGTTTTGAATTCTGCACCTAACCTAGTATCTTAGTGGTAATTAAATTTGAATTTAGGTTTTACCCCTTTGAATGTAAGTGGAAATTGCTTGTTTCTAGAGGTGTTCAAAGTTTGTAGAATTGGAGCGGGTCGGTGTGCGTTGGTTTAATCCTTATTCTGACGGAAATTTCTTCTTGAAATATGTCTCTAGTTGGGAGTTAATAATATAACCTGGAAGTTAAAATATTCTTGAGCTTTTCTGTTCTAGAAAAGCTTATTTTTTTAGGAATAAAAGAAGCTTTGGTATTTGCTTATTAAATCTGTTTAATTCTGAAACTGGGTTTATAGGTGGACATGTCGAAAGTGAAGATGGATGTCATGAGGCCATGGATTGCAAATCGTGTAACTGAGCTTATTGGATTTGAAGATGAAGTTCTTATCAATTTTATCTACAGTCTTCTTGATGGGAAGGTAACTTCATTGATTAAGCATTCTTCATACTCATATGCCTTTAATAAAAATACGTTGCTTTTTATGATTTATTATAGGGTTCAGGTTGGTGGAAAAAAATTTAATAAATTCATGATAGTATTTTTATCTTCTATTTTCTACACTGCTAATTTATAATGATTCAGACAGTATTTAGGCTTATTAGCTTTTGCATTTTGTATAGACTACACTAACTTTGCATGGTATGAAGACTTTGTGATTGGATGAAATGTCAGGTGAACTGTATCGGTTTACTAGAGTTTTTGTTATTTACTTAAAGAATGCTCTTTTCTTGATAATCCATCTACTTGGAAGCAGGAAGTGAATGGAAAGGAGGTTCAGATTTCTCTTACTGGTTTTATGGAGAGAAATACTGGAAAGTTTATGAAAGAGCTATGGGCATTACTTCTTAGTGCTCAAAAAAATGCTAGTGGCGTCCCTCAGCAGTTTTTGGATGCCAAAGAAGAGGAAACCAAAAAAAAGAAGGTTATTCTCATATATTGCATTTTGTCTTTCTTCTTATTTTCAGGTTCTGTGGTAGTTTAACTATAGTACAATTTGGTATTCTTTAGGCTGAATCAGATAGAATAGCAAATGAAATTCAGAGAAAGAGAGAGAAAGAGAAAGAGAGTCAAGACCTTGAGCAAGGGAGGAATAAGAAAATGATAAGTAATACAGTCTCCATGCAAGAGTTAGCTTTTGTAGCAATGGCCTCTTGTCCTTAACTTTCCTTCTTTTCCATGAATTCAGCTTGCTTCTGCAATTATTTGGGTTCATGTCCTTTACCTCAAACTACTGTAGGATGTTGGCAATGATATCTCTAAAGGTGCTGACACTGTTAGGGAGCCTGCTAGAGAACCTCGTGGCAGGTCAGCTGAGGAGGAGCCCAAAGGAAGGAATGGATCCCGTGGTAGAAGCATGTAATATCCAGAACTTCCTAATTTTCTATATTATTCCCTCACATGGCATTTTTATTTTGTTAATGAATTTATATATACATATATATGTATGTATGTATTTTAACTTTTTAATATTGTAGACTTGAAAAGGTATTTTTAATTCCCTGAAAAGAAATTGTGCTTTATTTCTAAAGTTATCTTGCTGTTACTGTAAATGAAGTTCATTGATTACCCATTTTGTACTTGATTTGTATGACTATTATCTGGTTTTCTGATAGGATCAGTAAATCTCCTCATTCAGCTGATCGTTCTTCTTCTCCTAGGTATTATCATAATAATATCCTCATTGATGTTTTATTGAGCTAAATTCTGGTTCTTATTGTCAGAAAAATTGATAGTTTTTCAACAAATGTTTTGGCAGAAGGATGCGCTCAAGGTCAGCTAGCAAGTCATTCTCCAATTCCAGAAGTTACTCAAAGTATGCAATACATTTGAAGTGGAAGTATACTTTTTCTCACTTTTTTCTTTTCCCCCATGCTTGCTATGTTTTTGTGCAACTTAAAAATGTAGTTTATGATTATCCTTTTCTTCATCTCAGTGAAAGACGTAGATCAAGGAGTTTATCTGCATCTCCAAAGCGAAGAAGGCAGTCTAGCTCCTCTGAAATGATTCGCCGCTCTTCACCAAAGCGCTATCTCACACCTCGTAGGAGGCGTACTCCTCAACGTTCTCTTACTCCTCCAAGGCGTAGATCATCATATTCTAGGCGCCGTTTGTCACCATCTCCTACTCGTTATAGAATGCGTTCTCCTAGGCGTAGAAGATTGCGGTCTCCTTCAGGACGTAGATCACGGTCCCCCATTCGACGTCGGTCTAGGTCCCCAATTTGGCGATCAGTTGCTCGGAATAGGTCAAGGTCACCTATATGGCGGAGGTCACCATCTCCTAGTCGACGGAGGTCACCATCTCCTAGTCGACGAAGATCACCCTCCCCAATGCGGAATAGGTCACTGTCTCCTATGTCTCCTATGAGGCGACGCTATCGAGGATCTCCATTGTCACCACAGCCTAGGTCTCCATCTCCAGTTAGGCGCAGGTCACCTATGTCTAGTCGGAGAAGATCCCCTAGTCCTGCTAAAAGCAGATCTGGGTCACCTCATGATTGGAGTTCTCCCTCACCAGTGAAACGTAGGTCTCCATTACCAAGTGGGAGGAGATCATCCCCCAAAAAGTGGAGGTCTCCTGTTGAATCTCCTAGACCAAGAAAAAGGTAATTTAACTTTCTGTGAAAGGTTCTTTTTTATTATAATTTTATCTAGTTGTTGAACATATTATATTACAGATTCAATCTTCTTGGAAGTTCATAAAGTAATTAATTTGAGAAGGAAGGAAATTTGTAAAATAATGTGTTGTGAGTTGCTGCAAAAGATTTTTGAAGCTTTTCACTACAAGAATCAATGTGTAATTTTTAATAGGTTCAAGTATTGGTGTAGATCTTAAATTATCTTGATCAAGTAGAAATTATTGCAGAGATCTCGAAAAAGATTCTCTTGCCCGCCATACTTTTCCGAGAGCTGGTGCCCGAAGATCTAAGTCTTTGGAAAGAAGGTCCCGAAGTGACTCTTGGGATCGTGACACCCCTAGAAAAGTGAAAGCACTTTCACCTTCTCCACGGAAGTCTTCTCCTGTTTCAGAAGATGAAATGAGAATCAGTATAAATGATGATACAAGGTTTGTCTGCATCTTAGTACTAACATATTGCATTCTATTAAAATTCCTTCTCCCTATTTCTAGGTTGCAATTCTTTTTGGTGTAGGTCAAGTGGTCCTCCTCCTAGTTCTATGGATAAAAGTAATACCAAAATTTCTAATGCTTATAGTCCTCCAAGAAAATCCAGAGAGCATAAACCTCATCATAGCTCCGAAAGAAGTGCAGATGACAAAGACATTGATTATCATAGGTATGTTTCAAAGAGTTCAGCTTGTTTTTGAGGAGTTTTTGCAGTGGTCTAGACTGTTACTTAAATTCTATGGTCGCCTGTCTGTAATTTCTCAGGGAGGATGACAAATTGAACTATAGATCAAAAGGCACTTCCAAAACATCAGATCAGCGTAAAGATTCTCAGCACAGAGATGATGGAGATGAACTTTCTCCTCAAAGATTAGGTGGTAGTCATGCAGTTCAAACTCAAAGTCGCACTGGAAGGACAGATTCAAATGAGAAAGTTGATCTCAATATCAGTGACAAACATCATGATGCTTTGCCTAAATTATCAGGAAATCTTGATCAGAATGATCGAAGTAGTTTTCAGGGATCTGGCTCTGAGGAAAATGATAAGAACCGATCTAAAGTCAGGGGAAAGAGAAAGAACAAAAGGCCAGAGAAGCAGGGGTCAGAGTCGGAAGATGAATCAAGTTATGATTCTTATGAAGAGGAACGAAGAGAAGCCAAAAGGAGGAGGAAGGAGGAGAGAAGATCAAAAAAGGAGGAAAAGCGACGGCGGCGGGAGGAGCGACGTCGCAAGAAGGAAGAAAGGCGTGCAGAGAAGCTAAAATTGAAGTCTGTTGATACTGTTTATTCACCTTCTGATGCTGAGAGAAAGGGTGGTCACTTGGATGATGATCAACATACTAGAAGACGACAGTCACATAGAAGAAATGTGGAACAGACAGAACCTGAGCAGAAAAAGCTGGAGATTGAGCTGCGGGAGAAGGCTCTTGAGAACCTTAGGGCTAAAAAGAACATCCATTAAATAACTTTCTTTGGAATTTTCAGCTGTTATTTCATCTTTTAAAAACATACTTCCAGTTGGTTTACTTTTTTTGGGACTTCTATGTTTTGTTGGATGTATCATTTATAAGCTATTTAATGTAGTCTGTCTTTACTCCTGGCAGCTGGATTAGAGGATTTCCTGAGCTATTGTGTTGATTGCAACTTTTATGCTGACTTCCTGCTAAATTTACTGGTAATAGTCTTCCCTTAGCTGGGGATATTTTCCTTTTTTTTTATAGGATAAAACATATTTTTGTAGACATTGTTGCTTGTTACGTATGATTATTTGTTGACACTATTAGATTTCGATCTTGTCACTCGCTTTTGTGCTCATTTACGTTTTCTTGAGAATACTTTTTATTAAAGGAATTGAGGGTGTTAGTTAATTGGTTTGTCTAGGTTGATTGATCTCATTATTGGTTTTCTTGAATTCTTCATTATGCTTGAAGGTCTTTGGGTTGAAGGTATTTGCAAATCCCATGCAAACTGTGCTAAATTTACTTTCTGATGAATTGATAGATGAGAATATTATCAACTAGATGACTTGCTTGAGCAGATCTTGTGCGCCTCCATATTTTGAACTTCATAGCAGGTGAATGCTTTTAATCCTTGTTTGTTCTCTCTTAGATGATAGGCTACAATCTCTCTAAGCGTTTTCTAACATCTTATGGTTGGCAGCTTAAGGAATGTTCCTGAAAATCTGATTATCTATTCTACAGTGCTTTTGATGTTTATCAAGCCAAGATTACAGCAGCAGTTAAAATGGGTACTGGTGCCTTAGTTTTGTTGTTGGTACTTTGTAAAAAGTTGTATAAGAAAGCTATTTCTACTATAGTTCTCTCTCCCATCCATCTCATTCCCCCAGTTAATGAATAAAAAAAAAGAGAAAAAACTAAGATATGCTGTCAGTGAGAATTACTGTATTTGTCCTTTTGATTTTGCTCTGTATTGAGGGTTTCTACTGGCTGTATTTCGTCAACTTTGAAATAATGTGAGTTTAGTTATTAATATGTTTGTTTGTTTATTTTCATCTTGTGGAGTTATACTGCTGTTGGTATTGCTGTGTTACCATGCCTTTTTATGTGGAGAAATTATTTAAAACGTTTTTCCTCCTCTCTTTAATAGGATGCTCATCTATGGTTCTTCTCCTTGCCTCATATGATAATGTGTTTTGATTTATTGGCATTTTTTACCTTCTGCATTTTCAGTAATTTTTAATGTAAATTATGGTTATTGTGCATTATATTAGCATGAATTTTGATTGATTATATTCCTTAGTGTTGTTATGACTTTAATGTGTGTTTTTCAGTATCTTATGTTTTCTATAGAAACTTTGAAAAATACATTGTTAGTTTATTTGGAATTTAGGGAAGCAATGTTCACCTTAAACATCTTTTTGGTAATTTTATATTAGAATCTCTTGAACCCAATACCCACAAGCTTTGCAGTGAAGCTTGGTTTAGGTTGGCCTGTGCCCTTTTTTTTTTTTTGTTTTTTTTTTCTTTTGAGCATGCTGTGTCACCTTAACATAAGTTTTTGTCCCCTGAGAACTTATATTTGGTATCATGGTTGCCTGAGTATTTTCTCTTTCCCATGGCATTCACGCTGAATAACCATATCTGCATACTGAGGTTCATTTAATTGGTGATTCTTAAGACTTCTGACTTCATTTGTGGATGTAGCTGTTACATTCTCTTTGAGTCAAATGTTTTGGCCTCTGGCTTCCCATTGCACATCAGAGAAGAGAGAGAGACAAAATAAACTGGAAGTGATCTTAGTTGTTTGATCATGATTGTGTTTTTGTGTTCAGTGACTTTACTGATTTCTTGTTTATGTGTAATATAAGGGTGTCTTCTTCTTGGTAGTAAAATTTTTTTGTGAACTCGAATAGGAGTGTTCCCAGATTATGAATGCAAAGGCAACATATTATATTTAAAGTTGCCTATTATGTAGTGACGAAGTAGTTTTAAGCAGTAACAATAACAATGGTATATATATATATATATATGATCTGGAATTCCATTGGTTCTTTGGTTAGTCTTGTTTGAATATTGGATTGATCATTCTGGCTTCTGTTTCTTGGTTTCGTGCAGATTTTTTAATCACAAATTGTGTATCTTTTGCTTTGTGTGATGTAGCTATGCAATAATGTAATGGTATTCTTTCCTTTGTGTAGTAAAATGTTGGAATGTTGCTTTGCAGTTCTGTTCATTCATTGCCTATTACTGCATTGTATTGTACTTTGTTATACCTTGTTTCCACTGAGTTCATTATGCCGATTGATGCTTTGTGAATGATTCTCTGAGATGAAATGACAAAGGGCACAAGCAAAGTAGCAAACCCTTCATTTTAAGGATTCAAACAACAATATATCTTTGTTCGTCACAGTATTTAACAAGTATTCATTTAAATTTAAAAAACGATGTCGTTTAAGGAGTGAGACAAAAATTATCTGTAAGTTTTGCATATGGATAACAATAGTCAAACGATGTCGTTTATTGGAACCACTGTTGAATTGTTTTATTCTAAGTACCAAAGGGCAGAGCACAGATAATATGTTCCCCTGAATACAGTTGCACACAACGTCTGGTGCTGAATTTTCTTGTGTAGATAAACCCTGAAGATGTGGCTTTTCCTCATTGGATGCCTTTCTTATTTCCCCCATCCAAAGGTATCCCATCAATCAAAACTTAACCTTTCTTTTGAGACTCATTTGACCATTTGTTTATACACACACAGAAACAGATAATGATTTCCCCACCTCCATGGCCATTTTCAAATCTAAGCTAATAATGGCCAGCCATATCCAGACTTTGATTCACTGAAAACAAGGAACCTACTTCTGGACTGGCTGGCTGGCTATCTTTTCTTCTTTTGTTTTCTGTGGTTGCCTAACGTTTCAATGGCGCCAGCCTTGAGTTCAAATTCATTTTTCCTCAAAATTGCACCCCAACCAAGAATCAGTAGTATCAAGAAGAAGAGGCTCACTGTTTTTGCCAACAAGGCTGGACCATTCCCGGGTTTTCGACTTGGGAAGAGATCAGCTGGTGATGAGGAATCATCATCATCCCAAGAAGAAGCTTCAGGGAATTCATCATCTCCTTTCCGTTTTGATTTCGGAAAATTGCCTGATGTAGCATCTCTTGTACCTGTGGTGACCGGAACCGGAGCTTCTGCTGGCCTTTCTTCCAAGAGGAAAGACCCTGGAACAGTGTTTGTTGCAGGTGCTGCAGGTCAGGCTGGAGTAAGAATCTCTCAGACACTTCTGCGACAAGGTTTCAAAGTTAGAGCTGGAGTCTCCGACCTTGGCGCTGCACAAGAACTTGCTCGTCTGGCCGCTAGTTACAAGGTTAGTGTCATACCCGTCACATATCCAATAAGGAAAATTGAAATCAATGTTTAATGATATGTTATTCTTTTTGGTATAGTGATGATAATATTAAGTAGATGACTTTAGCTAATGCCAAATTCATAATTACGGCACGAGATCGCATTCCCGGGTCATATCAAAGCCCCTTATCGCGCTCCAGTTTCCTTTTAAGTACAATAATGATAGTATCAAGTAGTTGATTCTAGTTGTTGTCAGATTTATCATTGCAGTAAGAGCTTGTGATCTGAGTCATAATAATTGATATTAGAACTCATGGTCATGACACATATTCGCAAGCCCTGAAAATTGGCTCAGTTCGTGATTATTGGTATTAGACCTCATGATGGTGATGACACGGGTTTAAGGGCCTGAGTTGTGAGGCATGAACTCACAAGCCTGAATCATAACAATTGATATTAGATATTAGATATGTAGCTAGTTGAGTTATATATGGTTGGACCTTAGTCAACTCGAATATTGCTCGTGGGCTCAGATCGTGATAATTAGCTTCTTATCCTCCACTCTATGATTTATACTTGACTTGGGGTGGTAGGGGAACATCCTTGGACTGAACGCATGGTGAAAGATAAAAATCTATTTGGTTTTTTTTTTTTTTTAAACTTTATATTTGGTTATATGAAAGATTCTATTTAGGCATTTTCTACAGGGAAAATGACATACAAATGATGCCCATCATCACAGATTATATCCAACGAGGAATCAAAACGTCTGAATGCAGTTGAATCAAACTTCAAAGATGCAGAATCAATAGCAAAAGCTATAGGAAATGCTAGCAAAGTTGTAGTAACAATTGGTCCAGGAGAGGATGGTCCAACTACTGAGGTTACCATCTCAGATGCCTTGCAGGTCATTCAAGCTGCACAATTGGCTAATGTTGGTCATGTGGCCATAATTTATGATGGTTCTTTCCTGAATCTATCAACCTACAATGTGTTAGATGGCATATCATCTTTCTTCAACACTCTGTTCTCAAGAGATCAAGCTGTGACGATTCCCGAGTTTCTGCAGAAGTTAGTAGAGACAGACCTTAGATACACTCTGATAAAGACTAAACTAACAGAAGATTTCCTTCCTGAGAGTAAATACAACATTGTTGTGTCAGCTGAAGGAAGTACTGGTGCAGACGACTACAAAGTAATGTAATGTATGCAATTTCTTTTTCTTTTCCAGAGTAACACCAATGAAAGAAAGAAAGAAAGAAAAGCACATCATTCTGTTTGATTTAACTGCCTGATGATGGTTTACTCGTGTTGCTTGTCTACCAACATAACACGGAAAAAGAATATATATATATATATGTATAAACATCTTCATGTATAATGATTTCAAATATTGTTTAAGGAACCATGTTTTAATAGCATTTTTTCCTCATATTTTCTTTTTCCTTCTTTGTGAAAACCAGGTTTCCAAGTCACAGATTGCTTCACTGGTAGCAGATGTTTTCTCCAATACCGCATTGGCTGAAAACAAGGTATTGCCTTTTGGTTTACTATGTCTTGTCATATTTGATATTTGTTGAGTTGACAAGTAGCTCCCCCGCCCCGCAGCGGCGGCATCTGTCTTTTCTTGATAGATCAATTAAAAAAATTGTGTACTTTTCTTTTGTTTTCCTCTTTCAGGTTGTGGTAGTCTTTACAGATCCATCTGCCCCAGCAAAATCCATAGATGAGCTTTTCAGGTAAGGATGATTTGTACAAGCAAAGTACAATAAATTCGAGCTTGTATTCGCAGGATGTTAGACTAACTGTGCAAAGATATATATGTGCTTGCAGTGTCATCCCAGAGGATGGAAGAAGAAAAGCTTATGCAGAAGCCCTTGCAAAAGCAAAAGCAGAGGAAGAGGCTGTACTTGCAACTAAGAAAGCTCAAGAAGCAGCAAAGAAACCCGAAGAACAAGAAAGTAGTGCCACTAATCTTGCTGAAGCAGCTGAAGAGAAGGCAGTTAATGCTGGAGCTTCATTTGATAGCTTCCTTACCAAAGCAAAAGGCATGAGTTCAGGAATATCTTGGCAAAATCTAAGTTCACAGCTCAAATCAGCTGTTCAGAAACCTACTGAAGAAGAAGAACCGAAGGTAAAGATCGCCACTGTTAGAGGACAGGCCAAGGCTCAATCTCTGCCTGCTCAAAAAGCATTTGTCAAGAAACCTACACTGAGATCTTCTGCATCAAAACCAAAGCTGGCTCCAAAGCCGGTACTAAAATCAGAGTCCACGAAAGAAGTTAGAAAGGTTTTTGGCGGTTTGTTTAAGCAAGAAACCATCTATGTTGATGATGACTAAACGAGCAAGTGAGATATCTCTACCTTCGTCTTGTATCTTTATTATTTCTGCACATTTGTTTCTAGTTCTACATTATGTGCTAAGATATTTTGGCTTTTATAGGCCAATGAAAGAATCAAGTTCAAATTTTTGGCCTTTAATATTGTCTATATGGCAGTTGGTCAATGTTTCCTATATTACTAACTCTTAGATTTCAGAGTTTGGATTTTGTTACAAATTCTGTATACATTCAGATAATTGGTAATAAAATTCGTGATTCTCCCATCCATGATTAAGTATTGATGAATTCTTCAGCTTCCTCCTTGTCCCATGAGATTTCTGTTCTAGACAAATATAGTACCCAGTGAGGCAGAGGAAGATAAAGATGCTAAAGTTGAATTCTTTTTCATATTTTCAATGATCCCATGACTAGATGGGAGAGAAAATCAAGAATGGATATCCAATCTCGTGATTGTATAGTATATGAGGACAGATGTCAGTTTCTTTATTTGGAAAGTGCAATTCTTTGATACATCTTGCACAATGTTACACATTATTCACACACATTAGTGACCGTTAAAGGGACTGAAGCAAGTTCTAGAATTCCTGAAAATGTTTATTGCTTGACTCATGAATGAGCAATTCTTGAAAGAGGACATTTATTTCCAGCTTCTTGAACCAAATATAGTGAGTGTGTGTCATAATGCTGAGAATGTTTTGTTTAAGGTTGTCCAAAATTCTGCCTATTCTGTGGTTTATGGTATTGACTAATCATCCCTGTTGCCAATCTGTTACCTTTGAGTCTCCCACAAACCTCAGCCACATTGTGTTTGGAATAGCTGGTACAACAGGAACATGGAGCAACAGAAGATGGTATGTAGAATCATGGTGGCGTCCAAACAAAACCAAGGGCTATGTTTTCATGGACAAAGCTCCATTAACAGAGCACCTTCCATGGCCTTCTTCATCTCCTCCTCTGAGAATTTCAGAAGACAATTCTAGATACAAAGATTACAACAGACATAGAACTCCACATGCTATTAGAACATTACGTGTGATTGAAGAAACATTCAAGGCAGATAGAGAAGGAGAAGGAGAAGGAGAAGGAGAAGTGAGGTGGTATGTCATAGTTGATGATGATACACTTCTATTTTTGGATAACTTACTGGAGATTTTGTCCAAGTATGATCACAAAAAGTTTTTCTATATTGGGATGCATTCTGAATCAGTTATGGCTAATTTGATTTACTCATTTGAAATGGGATTTGGTGGTGCTGGTTATGCACTGAGTTATCCTTTAGCAAAAGCTGTGGCTAAAAACATGGAGGCTTGCATCAAAGCTTACCCAACACTTCTTAGCAGTGACCATATGTTGCAATCTTGTATAGCTGATTTGGGAGTCTCCCTTACCAAGGAGAGAGGGTTTCACCAGGTATTTAAATACACTACCATATATATATATATATATATATTTATAGGGGCATGACAATACCACGGTTCTTATATACTTTTACATATTCTTATGTACTTATAACGTGCGACGAGTATCACATTCATCTCTACAATCCTCACTAATTAACCAATGAATGTTATAGATTTTAGAGGTGGCTCCTACCTATTTGATTTATCACTTCAAATCCCATAATCGGAGCTATCTACCTACTTTTGATACTAATTTTCACAACCTGGGCCCCAAGCTCACGACACAACAATAATGAGTTTGGAGTCATCCTTAATCAACTTTGACATTGTCCTCACTATTTTAAAAGAATATTCCGAGTTGACAATGAGTATCTAAATCTATTCTTATATACTATTACATATTCTTATTTTTATGTACTTAGGATGTAGGATGAAATACCACATAATATAATCATATTTTCTATAAGTTCCGATTTTAATTGTCATCCTTACACTATTACTATCAAACTCATAGTTGTGTTGTGGCCCAAATCATGACAATATTGAAAAATTTTGCAGATAGATTTTCGTGGAGACATTTGGGGGTTTTTATCAGCACATCCACAAGCTCCATTGATATCCCTTCATCATTTTGATGTAGTAGACCCTATATTTCCATCAATGAATCGATTGGAATCAGTGAAACATCTCATGAAAGCAGCAAAAGTAGACGAATCAAGAATGCTGCAACAAAGCATATGCTATTACAATATCAAGAACTGGAGTTTATCAGTGTCATGGGGCTACTCAGTTCAAATTTATGAAGAAATCATCCCTCCAAGCATTCTTCAAAAACCATTAGAGACATTTACAGAATGGTTGAAGGGTGGTTGGCCACCATTTATGTTGAATTCTCGAACTCATTCCAAGAACCACTCTTGTGACACTCCTCATGTTTTGTTCTTTGACAAAATTAATGAAGAAATGAACAAGACAAACCGTGTTATTACAAGTTACAAGAAAATATTGTCTCCTAGGATTCCACTACCTGAATGTCCATCCAACAACATTAACAATTCTGCTAAAAATATATCCAAGATTCTTGTTCTTTCCCACAAAGGGAGATTATTGACAGGGGTAAATTACATGAATCTATGGAAGAATTCTGAATCTTTTTTTTTCTTGGAATGTCTTAATTTGGTTGATCTTTTGTGCAGGCTGGAAATAGAAGAGAATGTTGTGATGTAGTGGAGCTTGTGGGAATGGATTCTTTAACAATAAAGCTTAGGGCTTGCATGAAGGATGAGATTGTTCATTAAATGTGTTTTTTTTTTTTTTTTTTAAAAAAAGATTGAATATTATAAAAAAAGATTTCAACTTTGACACTTTTCAAGGGGGTATTGTAGTAGTGATGTTAATATTTTGATGATATTTATTTTGTTTATAAATTAATTTTGGATTGGATGCTTCATTCTGCATATATAATTTTGAGGACGGCTTCAATTATCTTCATTCTTACACTTTTTTTTTTTTTTTTTTTTTCTTAAGCATCCGGTATCCGAACTCACAAGGGTCTGACACAAAGCTTTTTAACGTGACGCTAACACCTTAGGGATTTGAACTCTCGACCATCCTCCCCGAGGAGAAACTTTAAGAATCCGCTTACTAACTCTCTCAAACTGTTGGATTCATTCTTACACCTTTACCTATACATACACATAAATTCTTATCATGTCTATAGCTATACACACACACACATATATATATATATATATATTATGTATCTATACTTATATTTACACCTTCGAGATTATATACCTACGTCTGTATCTATATCTACGTTTACGCCTAACATATGCATGTATGTTATACCTATATCTCAAAAATATATAGAGATCAAATTCTAAAAAATAATGTAGAGACGTACTAAAACCCAAATTGAGTCATATTGGAAATATTTCAAGCAATCAAATGAAATATAATTAGTTTCATAAGCAATGGATATTTATTAATTAAGACACCTCTTTTTTTTTTTTCCTCCTTCTCATTTCCTTCATTCTAATTAACAGATATACTTACTTATTCAAAATTATGTTAAGTTGATCTACAATCTAAAAAAAAGAATTCTAAATTTTACGTATTTTCTCAAAATATATACATCATACATATATATATATATATATATATATATATATATATATATTGAAACGGACGGCATCCTCAAGCAATTAGGTGTTGAAACATCGTGATCTATGTATGTCTTCTTATAAATAAATAAACCTTTTCCTCATGAACTAACTTTAGCCTGCAGCAAGAAGAAGCTGATATCTAATTACATAACATTCCTCCACCATGGCTTTTCACGTTCCACCTTCACAACATCCATATACATATATATATATATATACGTAAACTCAATCGATCCACAACAAGATTTCAAGAGAAGAAAAAAAAAAATGATGCAAAATTTTGCAAAACACTTATGCAATTCCATGTTAATTATAGGCATGGTATTATATCTCATTTACATTTTATTTCCTTATAACCATTCCTACACCTATTCATTCACAATATTCTTCACTAACCTGTTCAGCCGGTCACCAGTCACTTTTCCGTCCGATTATTCCCCTACTAATATCACACATATCGCTTTCGGAATCGCAAGCTCCACCCAAAACTGGCCCACCAAAAAAGCTTATACCGAAGCCTGGTGGCGACCATCTAATAACACTGAAAGCGTGTTTCGCGGATACGTTTTCTTGGACCGGATTCCTCCTCTGTCGACGACGTCGTATGGTTCTCCTGTACGGTTTCTAGTGTACAAAAACACGTCCAATTATGCACCGTACGATAAGCATCCGATACCACAGACGATTAGGATGACGAGGATGATTGTCGAGTTATTCGAGGCAATTAATAATGAAGGTGTGAGGTGGTATGTAATGTCGGATGATGACACTGTTTTTTTTGTGGGTAATCTTGTTGAGGTTCTTGGAAGGTATGATCATGAAAAGTATTTTTATATTGGGATGAATTCAGAAACATTTTCTGCTAATAATTTTCATTCATTTGATATGGCATTTGGTGGTGGTGGATATGTTTTGAGTTATTCTTTAGCTAAAGCAGTTGTGGCAAATTTAGATGTTTGTATTAAAAGGTATCAAACTCTTTATGGAAGTGATCATATGGTTCAGTCTTGTGTTGCTGATTTAGGAGTTTCTCTTACTCCTGAGAAAGGTTTTCATCAGGTAATTCATTCAGTACATGATTTTTCACGAATCTAGTTTCATCACTCAATTAATTATGGTCTTGTGATTCATCAGATTGATCTTCACAACGACATATCAGGTTACTTATCAGCTCATCCACAATCCCCAGTCATTTCTCTACACCATTTTCAAGCTTTCGATCCCATATTTCCAACCATGAAAAGAGAAGAAGCACTAAAACATCTAATGAAAGCAGCTGAAGCAGACGAACACAGACTACTGCAACAAACCATTTGCTATCACAAACCAAAAAACTGGAGTTTCTCCGTCTCGTGGGGCTATTCTGTTCAAGTTTACGAAGAAATCTACCGTCCAAGTTTCTTACAAAAACCACTCCAAACATTTGCTCCGTGGAATAAATTAGCTAAGCCTTTTTACACTATTGACACTAGACTTTTCACGAAGAACCCGTGTGAAATTCCTCATGTTTTTTACTTCGATTCTGTTTTTAAGGAATCCGGTAAGGACAAACTGTTTGTGAATTCGAGTTATGTTAGAAGAGATTGGAGGATTAATAGGTCTTGTTCTTCGAGTGGGAGTCATTCTGCTGGACACCTCACCAGAATTCTTGTCATTTCGGCAGTGAAAAAGCATATAGATGAGGTGAGCTAATTAATATACATTCACAATTTCAAGATTTGGTAAAGTAAGGATTTTAAAATCAGTTTTTATGACTCTTTCTAATAATGTCCCATAGACTGATTGAAATTAAGGTTTTAACTCAAATAGAAATTAGTAAGAATAATATCAAAAGGATTAAAAGACAAAAATTAGAAAGATGATCAAAACGAAATTAAATAACCATTATTTTATACTGAAATGAGAAGAAAAATAATGCAAAACATATATATATATATATATATATATATATATATATGATGCAAATGAAGGTGCAACCAGCTGTAAGGGGGGGAGGGAAAAAAGGAAAGAAAAGCTGCAGTTTAATAATGTGTACCTTAGAACTAATTATCCAAGAAGGTCTGCATATATGCATTATTGCTTAGAAATTAACCCATAATATAATGCACATTCTTGAAACTGTTGATCATGTTCTCAAAATTATAGCCATGCATTAATATATATATATATATATATATATATATATATTGCAGGTTGGGAGTAGAAGAGAGTGTTGCGACATTAAATATGAAGCTGGGCAAAACACTACAGAAATCCGAGTTAGAACCTGCATTGAGGATGAAATACTTCCATGATATTAATTAATGAAGGAAGGAAGTATTCATTCTATGGAGACATTAACTCAAAACTTATATATATGCATGATGTACCATGATATATATATATATATATATATATATATTTATGTATATATGTCCATGCAAATTACAGTATACATCACAGCATGATTCCATTTAGAACAAAAGCAGGAAAATGTAATGCGAGAGTGCACATAAAAGCTCCAGCAATATATACTGAAAAAGAGCCTGTAAATGTATTGGTGCTGACAGTATTGTACTCACTCACCACTATATGTGTGAGTGTGTGTGTGTTTCTACACATAAAAACTGATTTTTTTTTCTTTTTAGTTTATCAATCACAATCGTCTGCTTCAACTTCAATTACCGTAATATATATATATATATATATATATATATATATTTATATATATATGTGTGTGTGTGTGTGTGTGTGATAGCTTTTGAATGAAAAAGAATGAATGGAAGGAAAATGCAAAAGTGATACAAGTGCTTTGAAAATAGATGTGTGGAATGTTTGCTTTATATCAATTGTACAGTAATATATATATATATATATATAAGGATGGAAGAAGATAATAATAAGGAAAAGAAAGATCAATGCATAAAAGTAATATAGAGACAAGATGTAGAGGAAGGCAACATTACCTTTATCTCTGCATGCATGATTTAGATAATAATCTTTTTGGAACACTTTTCTATTTATAAACATATATATACATATATATATGTGTGTGTGTATAATCCTTCATAATTCCCAATAATGCAAAATGCGTTCTTAATGGATAAAATCATCTTCTTTTTTTCTTTTTTTTTTTTTTTTTAGGAGAAAGTAATAAAGGGGAAAAAGGAAGAAAAAGAGTAATACGCACACAGCTGGGGAA
This sequence comes from Cynanchum wilfordii, assembly GCA_025388415.1. Lineage (NCBI taxonomy): Eukaryota > Viridiplantae > Streptophyta > Magnoliopsida > Gentianales > Apocynaceae > Cynanchum > Cynanchum wilfordii. The sequence continues at coordinate 245,514 of JAHSUH010005433.1, read as the reverse complement.
AAAGAAAAAAACAATGATGGAACCTTAGAAATGTTAAGGAAAGTATATATATATATATATATATATATATATATATATAATTAAAGAAGCAACGTTTTTTTTTTTCTGTTCCGATCTTTCTTTTCTGCAGTTTTGATCAATAAGAGTTTTTACTTTAGGAAAAGTGCAAAGGAGAATCCTTTTCAACAAGTCTCCTTATAAATTATTATGATTGTGCATATGGTCTACTATTTCTCTCTCTCTCTCTCTCTCTCTCTCTCCCAAATTATGTTTCCTTCATTCTTCTCTCTTCCCTAAGGCATTTTGATCAAGAAGTAATAAAGCTCAATTTTGAAATATACATACATATATATACATATATTTCACTGTATATGATGAATTAGATCAATTTGTTAGCTTTTCATGCAATAATCCAAATGAAATTAAGTTCAAGATACAAATATATATATGTATAGAACAAATGAATTGATTAACTAAATTAATGTGTTGGACAGTTTACATAGAGAAGAGAGCTTAATTTCCTAGCTTTCTACTAATTAGTACTTCTGAGAGAGAGAATGAAAACTCAAAAGATCATAATAACAATGATATTTTTAATAAATTTTTTTTTTCCCAAGAAAAAAAAATATATATGGAAAAAAGAAAAGAAGGAAGGATTAAATTAACAAACTAAAAGAAAAAGATGGGAATATAATATAATACCATGGAATTGATCATCAAGATGAAATTTTTGATGGAAGCGATGATATATAAATATATGATCAGAAGAACTTTCTGGTGCCCATGGAAACCGATGATGATGATGATTTATTAGGCGGGACATGATGACCTAGCCTTAACTCAAGGTCCAATTCTGCTACTCCATGGCTACTGGACTGCTGGAAATCTTGGTGAAATGACAAATCTGTCCTCAATGTCTTCTCCACGAACAATGGAAGCTGTTTTACTTCCGAAACGTTATGGCTTTCAGATGGAAGCCATGATTCGTGAAGAATATCAGTGCGCCATTTGGCAGTGGCGTCATGGCCGGACATGATCATGATGTCCAATGGCTTATAATAATAATTATTATAATTATCATTATTATTATTACTAGGCTTTGAAGAAGAAGAAGAAGAAGCTTGTTTGAGTTTGGCCTTGTCTTTCCGGTGGATGTTCATGTGACCACCAAGTGCCTGAGCATTAGAGAATCCTTTCTTGCAGAAATTGCACTCGTATGATCTTGATGATGCCTGCTGATGACTTATTTGAATAATTTCTTGTTGTTCTTCATTAGGGCTGCTGCCATGGCCGGAGACTTCTGAGCTACCCTGATTTACCTCCATTTTTTTTTTTTCTTTTCAAGAAAAAGAGAGATGGTCAACTGATGATCTCTAGCTAGTCTCTTTCTCAACTCTGTGTGTTTTTTGGTGAAAGACTATTTTTTTCAAGGAATGGCCTGCCTTGTCTTCCTTCTTTGATATATACTTTAGTACAACTAGTTTGTGTACTACTCTTTATCTTTAAAATGACAATAATACCCCCTTCCATGCTATTTTTTTTTTTTTTTTTTTTTTTATTTTCGAACCCAAAATAATCATATTTTTTTTTATATCATTTGTTTTTTGTTACAAGTTTTATTGTGTTTTCGAGAAAATGTGAATCTTGAGTAACTCTGATTTTATATAATTGTTGTTATTGTGGTATTTCTTCCCGAGAAATTACATTATTTTACTAATGTATGAGAATGAAAACCTATATATATATATATATATATATATGTTATAATATATCGAAAATTAAGTACTATTTGTTTTCATTAATTACTTGCAGCTCAAGTAATTAATTAGAATTATCATATTAGTTTATTTTATATACAATTGAAAAGAAAAAAAAAATTAGTTAAACTTGTTAGTTTTTGGCTTAGAAATGATCAATTGATATGAGCTTCTAGAAGGATGCTACAAAAGGAATGTAATTTGACGGGGTACTTACAAATACATACATATATATATATATTTGATGTAATATTTAATGAATCAATCAAACCCAGGTTTTGTTTAATCATTATTATTAACTAAAGAAGCATTTTATCTTAATTTGTTCGAAAAATCCTCAAAGCTCACGGACAAAATTTTCAATGTATATTCCCAAATTTACCCCTCCCTCCAAAGAAAAGTTTGTGTTTGTCATTTTGCCTCCTTTGGCCGACTTTATTTAACCTACGTACCCACAAACAGTACATCACTGTTTATTTCGACAATCAAGTTGTCCATGGAAAGAACCCCTTTACTTTGACAGCTTAATCTGAACTTTCTTTCTTTCTTTCTTTTTTTGAAATATATCAAGGGAACATATATATATATATATATATATATATATATATATATATGTATGTATATATATGTATACTGCAGCTGGCAATAAAAATGATTTGCATCCTCTGCAATATATATGCATAATATATAATCCGGCTGCTGAATGTATGTATGCCAAGTGGAGGTACTGAACATGCATGGTGCCCAAAGTTGTCTCCGCCCTTTAATTACATGAATTTTGAGCTTTTCTTCTTTTGGTAATAAATAAGTGATCTTTGTCCTTAATTAAGTACCCATCTCATATTCTTATGAAGAAATACATATATATATATATATATATATATATATATATATATATTTAAAGGGAAAAAAAAACCTTTATATGTGTCTCTGCATGTCCCGATAGGTTGTGATTAGCACAATTCTAGTTTTTCTGTTTTGTTCGAGTTGTGTAACATATTCAAGAAAGACGCATTTGGTAAATGACTTTTTCACATAGAAAAATGTGACTTTTATATGTGCCCTATGCAGTTTATGGACAAATTTTTCTAAAATATGGGCTATTTATGAATATATTTTAATTGATCACTATGAAAATTAAAATTTATGACTGGTATTAATGAGAAACTAATTATAGTAATTAATTTCTTTATCAAGAACTTTATCAAAGGTTGGTGCAAACGTGTGTGAGTTGCTTCCAGAAAGCACAATAGATAGATATATACATGCGAGAAGGTAGAATTTGATAAACCATTAAATTATAAAGAAATCCCTTTTTTTGGTTGAAAAAACAATAATAGCCAAGTTGTTGCTGTTGATTATCATGATCATCTGTATCGATTCGATCGTTTTCTCAAGTGGGCAGAATTGAAAATTGCAAGATATATATATATATACACATATAATTATATATGCACACACGTACGTGACGTCTGCATGGCTCTTACGTAGAACTCTCGCACGCTTCTTGATCTTGCCGATAATTATTACTTCTTCTTCCCCTACTCCATGCATGCATATATATATATATATATATATATATATATATATATAGATCGGCCTACTCAAAACTGTAGGTTCAGTGCATGATCATACATGGAAAGTGCTACTATCTATCCCTGCAGGCAGTAGCCAAGCCTTCGGCTATTTGGATTCTAGTCGTGTCTTAAAATAGTGACACATCCAAAGAATTCAACAATTAGCAAGATCATATATATATATATATATATATAAATATCTAATATGATTTAGGTTTCTTATCTAGTTAGATTTTGATTTTTTTTGTTTTTAGATAAAAAAATAATATATTTGACTCGAATATGGATTAATCCGAATGCAATATAGACACAATTTAAAAACATCATCCATAATTGAAATACATCTAAAAACACTTGTCTCATAATAAAAATTATTTAGAAAATATATGAAAATAAAATTAACAAATTTTGCTAGACGATAAAAAAGGCATATAAAATTAGGTGGAGAGGTGGAGGATTGACTTTTTATACATTTAAAAGGTTTTTTAAGGTAAGCATCTATGTATTATTGAGTTATTGTCTTAATTTGAGTTAATTAAGGTGTAAAAACAACAAATATTAGAGTTTATAGAATCTGGAATTCCTTCACTTTCAATCTGATCGAGCAGGAAATTGACTCTTTTTTTAAAATAGAAAGCGATGGTGCATCTCACTATTTTAAAATACATGATTAATTAAAGAACTTTAATTCTCTATTTATGATCATTTAAAAATTTTCTAAACGAGATTTGTGAGAAGCTTGTTCACGACAATATGACAATATTAGACACAGAATTGTATATAAGATCATATTTTTATATAATTTGTACGTAAAAAAAAATTAGACCAACTAAACTTTTTTGACTCATTTTTATTTTATTTATCATTATATATATATATATATATATATATATATATATACATAAAACAAAATAATAAAAATAAATTATCACATATACAATAATTTTTTATAGTGTTCTAAAAAATGTTACATGGAATGCTCCACCTTTGGAGGCTCTGGTTTTTATCAAGAATATACTCACAAGAAGTCCACATTATATGTTTACTCACAAGAAGTCCACCCAATAGCAAACTTTATTATTTAGGGGTGAAAAAATGCTTATATATACATGTATATATATATATATATATATATATATATATGTGGATTCGTGTTTCCTGTAATAATCAAGGAACTTTAAGAAATGACTAAAACTTGCTATATAGTAACATTAAATCACCGAATAAATTAATAGGATAAAGTATCAATCTTGATAAGGACAGCTTCATTTTATTTAATTTCTGTTTCCCCCTAATTGAATAGTAATTTCAAACGATTTGCAGTTTTTCTTGAAGAAATTTTGCCTTCCCTCCAAGAATTCTTCAAGAATTGTGCGAAAGATTCACGGACTGGAAAAGAAAAATGTCACTGAGCTTAGTCCAATGCCCACAGAAAGCAGAGTTTCCACACTCTGCAACTCTGCCATTGAGGAGGCTTCAATCTCCAAAACCCATCTTTTACCCAAATTACCAGCAATGGTCAATCACCAGGATCTCATCTCTTCGAATTACAGCATCCGGGACTGTAAAAGGAGGTAGGGATCCAAGATGGTCTCTTCAAAATAAGACTGCTCTTGTTACTGGTGGCACCAGAGGGATCGGGTCAGTAGAACGATTCTTTATCTAATGGAATGTTTTTTATATTTTGCTTGCAATGTGCTTGTGTAATTGCTTCAAAGAATTGATTTTTGAAATGTGGGTTTCGAAAATTTGTAGCCAGGCGTGCGATTGTGGAAGAATTGGCTGGGCTTGGAGCTACTGTTCATACCTGTGCTCGAAATGAGGCTGAGCTCATCAAATGCTTGAAGGGTTGGAAAGAAAATGAAGAGTGTTTTCAGGTTTCTGGATCAGTTTGTGATGTGTCTTCTCGTCTTGAACGTGAGAAGTTAATGGCAACTGTTTCTTCTATGTTCAATGGGAAGCTCAATATTCTTGTGAGTCTTTCTCTGTCCCTATCCTTAATTTTCCCTTTTTCTCGGAAATTGCAAAAATTCATTAAACAAATCTCTGCAGCCAAACACTAAAGTTCCTTTATAAATGGAAAAGATAATGTCTTTCTTTAGAGGAGAAGCATAGTGTTGTAAATTCCACGATAGATAAGGAAAAATATGTTGAAGTTTTATTGTGAGCTCTGGAGTTGGGGACTTTCATGTGTAAGGGTGAAGTCTTATAACAGAGTAATATATAATATATATATCCTGATTCTTAGACAATGCCGGAGTATTATTATCATTTTTTTTTTTTTTTTTTTTTAAGTTTGTAATAGAGTGTTACATACATGATTGATGCAGATAGTATATAGTACAGCTTGCATCATCATCAATGTTGATCAATGCTTAGGTTGAATCATCCTAATTGTTTTGGTTTTCTTGTCTGGTTTAACTAATAATTTTATTTCTTCGCCATTTTGGATCAGTAGGTAAATAATGTTGGAACAAATATTCGGAAACCAATGGTAGATTTCACAGCGGAAGAACTTTCCACTCTATTTAGCACAAATTTTGAATCCGTTTTCCACTTGTGCCAACTTTCCTACCCCCTTCTCAAAGCATCAGGAGCAGGGAGTGTTGTGTTTACATCTTCTGTCTCTGGTTTTGTTTCATTGCAGTCCATGTCTGTTCAAGGAGCAACCAAAGGTATTCATCGACATTTTTTTTTTTTTGTTTTTCCTTGTTTACACTGAAGTTGATATAATCGAACTATATAAAACTTTGATTTTCTGTCCCTTGCAGGAGCAATTAATCAACTTACAAAAAATTTAGCATGTGAATGGGCAAAGGATAACATTAGGAGTAATGCAGTTGCTCCTTGGTACATCAAGACCTCAATGGTCGAGCAAGTAAGTCACTTTTACCCTGCTAACGCTATAGTGTTTAGTTGAAAACTGAATTCCCTCTTGTACTGAACTAAGGGTAATAATCATTTCTCTCATTTGGAGTGGAAAATGCTAAAATGAAAAGTTTCCTTAATCCTTTCAGTGCTTGGATTTATGTAAAGGCTTTACTTCCAACATACATGGAGATGCTATTCAAATAAGTTGTCCATTCATTGTTCATTTGATCATTTCTAGATTACTCTCGAGGGATGAAACATGTAACAAATGCAAGTAGCATCTTTTACCCTGAGAAAGTCGGAGCTCTTGTATGAGTTGAGCTATGCCTCGTTGTCTTTCAGTGCATTTGCCTCCCTGAAACCGTACCTTGTTTAGAAATCTAAGAATTTGTTCTGCATCTCTTCCGCTTTATGTATATTCAGTTCAGATGCATATAATGCTTTAAACATATTGTTGTGATTTCCTTATCTTTGAGAACAAGATCAAATGAAAACATATATAAATGCATTATTCATGTAAGTTTTCTTTATCCCAGGTGCTAAGTGACAAAGAATATTTGAAAAAGGTATATGATCGAACTCCACTTGGGCGACTTGGAGATCCATCTGAGGTTTCATCTCTTGTTGCATTTCTTTGCCTCCCTGCATCATCATATATTACTGGGCAGATTATATGTGTTGATGGAGGAATGTCTATAAATGGCTTCTATCCTGGGAATATCTAGCATTTTTACACCATGGTATGATCTTTTCCTCTTCTTTTCCCTTTCTCCCTTACTAATCATTTCATACGTAAAACACAGTATTTTCATCAACTAATTCAAGAAAAATCTATAGAATAGACCCTCCAAGACTACAACATACGCTAGAACCATAACATCATCCGAGGTAGAGAGGTAAAGAAAACCATGCCAATTAGACTACAACCTTATTCTTATTCTCTGCTAATCATTGTTATAGTAGGATATGATGCTAAATTCATAAATTGTTCCTGTTATTTTCTTTCTTTTACTTTTTTTTGGCTGGAAAAGTAATAGTCAATGTATTCATATTCCCCATGGAGGAAATGTGCCTTGTATCACATAAAGTCTACTAATGGGAAACATAAGAATTGGAACAGATGGCCAAATGAATATATGGTAGTTTGGTCACGTGGTCACTACTATTATTAGTCAATCAGAGTAATCAATTGAACCATTATATCCTTTTTCATATACTCAATTCTGGTTGAAGACGATATTTTTTCTCGAATAAAAATTAGATTTAAATGAGTCAAATTCATTGTTCTTGATTATCATTTTATTTTTATTTGGACAAACGAGAATCTTGATTGCACACAGGTCATGGATGATCCCAGATCTCGTGGTGTACAATATTTTAGTTCATCTTCAACTTCCTTTTGTCATTCTTCATTCATATTCAGTCATCAGTGACCAAAAAATACCGAACTTTTTTTTTTTTTTTCCTATCTTCCCCAATTCTTGGCATGGAACCAGTTGAGAATACCAACTCTTTATAAGTGTATTTAATAAAGTAATCTTCTTTCTTTGTTCTAAATATAAAATATGTATGTATATATATATATATGGTTGTATTACACGACTTGTGTAAATATAAATATGTATGTATACATATTATTATTCTAAGGAAGCAAAATAAGAAATGCAGTAGAGGTTGCTTTCACCTACATTATAACATGTTGAATTAAAAAGAGTATTTTGAGTTAATAATAAGTAATATCTAGACTCGTTTTTACATATTATTATATACGTTCTTATGTATTTATAATATAAAACAAAATATCATAATTTCAATACGAGTTAAATTTAAAATTTATTACAACATGTAAATAAAATACTTTTTAATATTTTGATTATTGATCAATATCTTTAGCATTTAGATCATCAATCATATGTTTCATATATAAGAAGAGTTTGAATTCATCCTTCTTCCTTCCACATCAAGAACAGTTTAATTTTCAACCAATAATCGCTAATTTGAAGTGAAAAAATCTCTGAGTTTAAACTTTATTAGAATACTTCTCATTGCGATTCAACTCTGAATTAATTGATATACTGGAAGTAGCTTTTAAACACAAAAAAATTAACCATTTCCTATATAACTTCATATATATATATATATATATATATATATATATATATATATATATATATACATACGTACGTACACGATGAATTTCACAAGTTAAAAAGAGGGTTAGAGTGTGTTTGAGGAAATGCCTGAAAAGAAGGTGTGATCGTTCAGATTCCGAGGCATTAGGGGCGCTATTACCCATGTGAGATGAAGAAAGAAGCAATTTAGAGAGAGAAATTGCTGTCTTGAAAGTTGAAAAGGGTAAATGAGGCATTGGAATAAGGAAGGAAAGAAGAAAGGAGGTTTGGAAAGGGTGGAACCAGTGAAAAATAGTCACGTAGCAGAATTCTGGAGTTGAGGTGTCCATTTCAAGCCGGAGATTCTACCTTTTACGTGGACGTTTTCCCTTTCGTCCCTTTCTTCCCAAATCTTTCTTTTTTTTTTTTTTTTTGGTCGGCACCCGGGATTTTATAAAAAAAGGGACATAAAACAATTCAATAATAAAAATATATGAGAAAAAATAGATTATAATTAAAATTAATTAATTGTACAAAACAAATAATTGTGTTTAGTGTCACACTCGTCATTAATGGATAAAGTGTTTAAATTCATCAAAACAGTTGTGTCCGGTGTCACTTATTGTCATCACTGCTGTAACTTGTGCTCGAATTTGAACCAATCGAATAATCACTTTTCTCAAAGATAATAAACCGTAGCTATAGAAAAAGAGAGATCGTCATTGAGATATTATCAAAAAAAAAAAAAAAAAAGGAGGCTGTTGAAAAACTGACTGCCTTCTCTAAGAGAAATGGTGATATTCAAGTTATAAGTGAGTTATACTTTTTTTTACAAAATATTAATAAATATAATATTTAGTACAAGAGACCCTGAAAAAAAAAGGAGATAATTTATATTATTATCTTAAAAAATGATAGTCTATTTTGAAAAGTAGATCTTGAATATTTTATTAAAAAGACTATATTTTGAAAAATAAGAAAAAATAACAATAATTTGAGGAAAATTTTAAAAATTACTATATTTTAGAAAATTACTCGGTTATTTTTGAAAAATCTTAATTTCTATCATGTCTCGAACTCATTACCTCTCATACATAAATAAGGGTACTACCAATTAAATTACACACCATTGTCATTTTTTTTTTTTTTTTTTTTTTTTTGGTAAATTACACACCATTGTCATACTTGTTATTGTAGTTTATAAAAATATCTCTGAAATTTCGTACTTGACCTTTTTTCTTTTTTTCTTTTTTTTTTTTGATGAATAAATTTCGTACTTGACCTATTTGTAGCTTCCTGCAATTTACAGGTGTATCTCTTCAAAATTACAATTTTGGTCCTCTTATTTTCTTCTAATTTCTACTTTATCCTAACATCAGTACCATTCCACCTCATCAAAATCTGCTTTTTAATTTTCAAATGAATAATTCAATAATAAAAAAAAATATATATATATATTATAAATTTAAAATACATTTGAAATTATAATTTTTGTGTAGCATAAATAAATTAAGGATGTGTAAGAAAGAAAGCAAGGTTTTAAAAAATGCAATTTCTTACAAGCAACAAAAACATATATCATAATTGCATGTGTAATTAATTACGTATGGTTTCCTGTCTTAATTTCTTTTCTCCCAAAAGTACCATTTATCATCTCACGTGTTTAATTATCTTTCGCACTAATGCAAAAATATAGTTGATCGGTAGAGGCTCATACTCTCTTAATCAATGATCTAAGTTTTAAATTTTAGCTTGGGTATGAAAAAATGTTAAATCATCCGGTCAGCTGTCTCACCCAATGAGGTACCTACAAATTAGCGAGCGAGATTAGTCCGGGCGTATAATGGTTTGAAGGTGTCGCCCCTCGGTGACGAGACTCATCCAAAACACCCGTGCGATAAGCCAAAAAAAGAACATTCGGAAACTCGCTATAAATATTATTTTGTAAAAATTAATTTGTCGGTTAAAATAACAATTTTAATTAAAAAAATTAAATTGTTGTGAGTTGAGTTCCATATTGTTTGCTGGCACAAAATTCTTTATTTAATAACACTTTTTAAACTTAAGAGCTCAACTTAAAATGTCTTATTCTTGATAAAAAGATGTATTGTGATCTCAAATCATATATATATATATATATATATATATATATGATGAAAAAAAAAGTATTTATTAAAATGGTAAGAAGACCAATCCACTAGTGATATATGCTTTTGAACCAAATTTTTGTAGTGAAAAGAAATAAAGAATTCAATATTTATTGAAAAAGAAAAAAAGAAAAAGAAAAGGAAAGAAAGAACGGTGATTAAATAAAGGAAGAAGAAACAAATGTCGCTAAACTCCTGAAACGTGTCATCCTTTTTTCTATTACAACCAAAATCCTTAGTAAAAGAAAAAGCTTTTTATTTTTATTTTTAAAAAAAAAATCTTCTCTTTTTGTATTCTCCACTGTGTCAACGACCACGACTACTACTACCACGTCTACCTGGGTCCCACATATATGCATCACCCAAAAAAAAAAACTGCTACGTACTCATTTCTTATTGGACCCCACTCTCTTCACCCGTCCATCCATCATCAAAACGTGGGCCCACTACTTTAACAGTTTCCATTATAATAAAAAAATATATATTTTGGTAAAAAATCTAATTAAATAATTAAAAAAGAAAATTTATTTCTGGTCTCGTATTCTTCATCTATCCACGTGTCCAACTCTTTGTATCCTTTGTGGACCATTTGCGTGTCGGATATGTAGCTCTTTTTTCATTTTCCTTTTATTTTATTTTATTTTAAAGTTTTCGTGTTTTGTTTCCATTGGTCCACGTACCTGGACTTCTTTCTCCTTTTTTTAAAACGCCAGCTCGTACACGTGTTGTTTTAGAATCGACGGGTGGAATCAAATTCAGGACACTTGAATGGCTCCGATTTAGTTGTTTAGGCGGGGACGCACTTTTAACTTGAAATTGTACTGCCGTTTCGGTCAGCCGCTTCGGGTTGGCAAAGTAAGTTACGGGCAGCTGCGCTTTTTAGCTAAGCTGGCGGGTTTTCCTGCCACACAGCTACCAACATCACTCTCTCTCTCTCTCTCTCTCTTCAGTGGTTTTTTTTTTTGCCCTTTTTTTGATTTTTTACTGCGTTTGGAACCCAAGAAGGAGAAGAAGAAGAAGACTGTAACTCTTGTCTTTGTTTTTTCATTAGCTCTTTTAAAAAGGGCCCTTCCTGTCTCTCTTTCATTTCTTCTTCTTTCTTATCTTCGTCAATTTTTTATTTTCTTCTTCCTGTCTCTGATTTGGAAAGCGACTAAAAAAAAAAAAATTAAAAGCTGATTTGTAGTGGAAATATTGAATAATATTAATAATTTGGTGTGTGTTTTTGGGAAGGGTGGGAGGAATTTGGGGGCTTAATTGTCTAATGGTGTGTAGCGGTATGGCGGAGATTTGTTGTGGAGTAGTGAGTGAAAATGAGATATCATCATCAGCTGGATGTGAGACGACTCCGCGAGCGGCGAGGAGGAGGAGAATGGAGATCCGGCGGATTAAGTTTGTAGCCGGAGTCGGAGTAGGAGGAGGAGGAGGACAGCAGACGGAAGTGGATAACCGGGTGAAGCGTCCTAAGTTAGTCGTCACGTCGACGATTTCCCGCGAGTGTGATAGCGCTTTCGTGAGGAGTTGTAGTGGTTGCGCCGAAGATAAACTTTTCCGGCGTGAGGATGGGCTGTCGTCGTCTGGCAAGGGGACGACTGACGACTTGCCTACTGTTTTAAATGGCTCGCAGATTGTTTTTGCTCCAATTTTGAGTAACATACAGTCTCAGCTCTTAATCGAGTTGGAAACTTTCCCAAAGTTTGGGTTGTCTTCCGTTTGTGGAAGACGGAGAGATATGGAAGACGCTGTGGCGATTCATCCTTCGTTTTGTGGAAGAGATCGTGACTCCTCCGCAGCTGGGATGCATTATTTCGCCGTCTACGACGGCCATGGATGCTCTCATGTATGATTTAAGTACAATCTAAGATCTGAGATTTCAAAATTCAAAAAAAAAAATAATAAATAAATAAATAACGTACGAGTAAAAATTCAAACTAACACGGATTTAAAATTTTTGTGAACAAATTTTAGGTAGCAATGAAGTGTAGAGACCGATTGCATGAGGTGGTGAAGGAGGAGCTAGAGAGTAAGGAAGGAAGTATGGAATGGAAGAAAGCAATGGATAGAAGCTTCATGCGCATGGACAAGGAAGTCATCGCATTCCACGATAACGTGATCAATGCTAACTGTAGATGCGAGCTTCAAACCCCCGAATGCGACGCCGTTGGATCAACTGCCGTCGTCGCTGTGGTAACCCCTGAGAAGATTATAGTCGCTAATTGCGGCGATTCCAGAGCTGTCCTTTGCCGTAGCGGCAAGGCGATTCCCCTCTCCAACGATCATAAGGTAAAAATGTTTACCGAGATTACATATTTACTTTTTAATGGCGACTGAAATTTTATGATTCTAACCTAGATTTTGTTGATTTTACAGCCGGATCGGCCTGATGAGTTGAATAGGATCGAAGCCGCCGGCGGTCGCGTTATATATTGGGACGGTCCTCGTGTTCTCGGAGTTCTCGCCATGTCAAGAGCCATAGGTAAAAATAATCATAATAATAATGAAAAGATATACAGATCCAATTTCCACGTATATTTGAGAATCATGTGTGTATTGTGTGTTGTTTCAGGTGATAACTATTTGAAGCCATTCGTGAGCTGCGAGCCGGAAGTGACGATCACAGATCGGACATCTGACGATGACTGTCTAATACTTGCTAGTGACGGGTTATGGGACGTAGTGTCAAACGACACCGCATGCGGGGTAGCTCGTATGTGTCTGAAAGGGAAAACACCACCATCATCGTGGTCGAGCATGGGGAGTTCACCGGAAAATGAAATTGGATGGGAGAATTCAGACAAGGCTTGTTCTGATGCATCGGTATTGCTGACGAAGCTGGCTTTAGCCAGACGGAGTTCCGATAACGTCAGTGTGGTCGTAATCGATCTCAGGAAGGATTCTTAAGGGACGGAAATGGAATCCTTCTGAGATCTTTGGAGATTTAATTTAATTTTTTTCTTAATCTTTTTCTAAGGTAATGGTTTTCTAAAAAGAAAAAAGGAAAATCTCTTGTTTGTATTTTGGTAAATTAGTAAATTGGTTGATGTTATTATGGCAGCCATTGTTCTTTCCTTTTTTTTTTTTCCCCCTTGTATAATGGGAGAAGAAGAAATTAAAAAAAAATTGCAAAAAAAAGGGAGAAAATTTGTAAAAAAGTTGGTTGGGGCATTTTTTTTTTTTTTTTTTTTTTTGGTATGGCCCCACTTGGGGCGCTCGGTATCTTTACTTTCGGTGAGATTAATCCGAACTCGGTTTACGGAGCGTTCGCAGAGTTTAATTCTTATTCGAAGGTAAGGGGATTGACCTAGAACTTTTTAACGTGGTGTTAATTACCCCAGGGGGAAATTCGAACCTTCGATTATTCCCTGGAGAAAGTATTAGGAGTCTGTTTAGACTAACTCCTCCAAGCTGGGGCATTCTTTTTACATTGGATCAAATGTTTATTTTAATGTTTTATTAAAAGGAGGAAAACAAAAGGAAGAAGGTTTGATTAAGAGAACAATCTTTTGTCAAAACAAAACCTTATTTAAAAAAAATGATAGCGCTTTATTATTATTAGTTTCCTTATTAATCCAAATTCAATTGAATTCAATTAAGTATTTTGGGTTTTTATTTATTATGATAAGAATGAAGAAGAAGAAAAGAGAAGGTCATTGTCAAAAAATCAAGGTGGTGGGTCTGAAGTCGGATACGGAGGTTGGCAGAGGATGCTGAGTCATGGAATGGAACCTTATTTGGTCCCTCCTCCCTCTTCCTCTCCTTGCTTTCTATCAATTCTACTTTTCTTTAAAGAATATAAGTATATATATATATATATTGGTTCAGATCATTTGGTATGGAGTTTCACTATTCTTGGTTAATTTAGATTCGGTTTGAACAGTAAGTGGGATGGTGATGGTGAGTATCAATTAGTCCAAATTCGACTTAACTAACTCACATTATAACTTGAATTAGTCCAGATAATAAGTGTTGGCTAATCTAAACTTTATTCAACTAACCTTTTTTTTTTTTTTTTTTTTTTGGTTAATAATTTTACTCATCTAACTTGCATCATAACTTTAGACGAGTAATTCCCATTTACCAAAAAATAAAAAAAAAACTTTCGAGTAATTTAAATTTGGTTTAAATAACGAGTGAGATAACAAAAGTGGAATAAAAAGAATAATATTCACAAATGCCTTTTTTTTGTGCTAAGCACAAATATATCTTTTATATATATAAGATTATAAAATTCTGATGGCATGCCATTGTAATTTTGTTGTCTTTTTATTTTTATTTTTTTTTTTAAAAAAAATAATCCTAATGGCGTGTAATTTATTTAAACTTTTTTTATCTTTTTGCCTTATTTCATATTTAATAATTTTTAAAAATTTTTTCTAGTATATATATATATATATATATATATATAAAATATGGCGTGGTACATGAATGGAAATTGGGCTCAATAGACGGGTGAGAACTTATGAAGCTTCTTAAATAAAAAAAAAAAAAACTTATAAAGCTTCATTTTAAGATTTAGGATTTAGGGTTTAGGGTAATGGTAATTAATACACATATCATTTACCTCTCAACCTCAACCTCAATCACAACTTATTATTAGAATATTTTAAAAAGTAGTAAAATAATATAAAATGTTATAGAAATTAATAAAGAATTATATAGACAATTATAAATTGTTATAGTTAAATTTTGATTACCATAAGATCAAATTGATCTTTGTTCATCTTTAGTAGAGGTAGAACATTATAAATAACTTTAATTAATTATCAAAACTAAATAGAATATCTTCTCTTTCCACTTTTCTCTTTTAACACAATTTAAATATATATTTTTAAATTAGTATACTTTTAAATATATATAATAAATAAATAAAATAAATAATAGTACATAAAAAATTATACTTAAAGGATATGAATCCTGCTTTCAAAAAAAAAAAAAAAAAAAGAATATGAATCCCAACTTATGAAGAGACATTGTTAATCACATCCAACATCCAACATAGTATAACATGATATTTACAAAAAAAAAAAACATAGTATAACATGCAGAGCCGTGTAGAGGGTCTCGGGGGCAAGGCGAAAATTTTTTAGAGGCCTTTTTAGTTATTTATTTTTTTAGCCTTTAGAGATACAAAATCATTTATTATATCTTTACAATCAATATAATCTAACATTTCATTTTCAATAAATAAAATAATTAATTAATTTAATCTATTTTGTCATGGTTGATCTTAAATAGGATTTGATTAAATTTAATTTAGAAAAACTTTCACGATTAATACAATATTTTTTTTAATGTCTCTTTATTCATAATTTTGAATTTTTGTAAATCAAATAAAAAACCAAAAATATTTTTATATTCTAATAAGTATTCAAATCTAGTTTCAAGTGAACATATTTTTGTTTTTCTCTATTATTATTATTATTATCTAATAAATCAATATTAATTTTTAATTCATTATCTACTTGATTATATGAGTTTCTCAATTCTTCTTTTCTTTTTTAATTTTTCATAACCAGAGTATTTTTTATTTGATATTATAGATAAAAACTAAACAATAAAAAGTTTTAACAAACTCTTAAAAAAAAAAAAAAAAAAAAAAAAAAAAAAAAACGAGTGGAAGAGAATCCAATATCAATCAATAACAAACAAAATTAACAAATTAGTAATATATTCTATAAAAATAAAAAAGATAAAACGTTTAAACTTGAAGATGAGACTTCTTTTCTAGAGATAATGCCTTTTTTATTTTTAGATTTGAAATTCAAGATTGAATAATGGATCTACAAAATATGTGGAAGTCGGTTTTGGAATATCGGGATAATATATAATTTTGTTCGATTTTGGAAGATTACAATAATATATTTTTGGAAGATATACTCAATATTTAAATTATTTAAAAGTACTCAAGAGTTGTTTGTATTCTTTGAAAGTAATTGAAAAGGTTAGGTTATTTTTTATTCAAGATAAAGACTCTAGAATGTAGTTGTTATAAGATATGAAAGGTAAAATAATATTAATAAGAAGAGAAAATTTTTCATATTTTTATGTTCCTTGCAAATATAATAAGATAAAAGACTCTCTATGTAAAATAAAAAAAAAAAAATTAAAAATAACCAAAGGTTTAAAATGTAGTTGTTATAAAATGAGAAAGATAAAATAATATTAATAAGGAGAAAGAATTTTTTATGTTTTTATCTTTCCTGTAAATATAATATTATTTAAATAGGCTTATTTTCAATAAATAACATTGATAACTTTAGATAATAGTTATTTTCTTAGAAAAAACTAATTAAAAATTTTTTTTTTAGTGATTTAGGACCTCTTGCCGATACGAGGCCTAAGACGACCGCCTAAGTTGCTTTAGACTCTACATGACTCTGATAACATGAACTATGCTGTTATTGAAAAGCAAAACAACCAAGTTTCAAATATAAGATAGTAATTAGTATTTTTTTTTTGTTTTTCTCTCATGTAATTCCAGTTCTTTAATTGAATAAAATAAAAAATTAATACACTTCTTGATTGATTTTTTTTTTTTAAATGACATTTTCTATATTCTTTTTAGACAGTTTATAAACAGATTAGAGGAAAATGATCAAAATCATATCATTTCTGCTTTCATGGCTCATGATGAGCGATTAAAGTATACTGTGCAAATTATTCACTTACTCTATAAATGATGGTTCCCATTAAAGGACAATAATTTTTCAGATTACCAGAATTCTAAAAGGCAGATTTATAGAATCAGTCAAAAAATACTTAATAATAATCAGAACTTGTAAAGCTTCATTTAGGCAATGGGAGAGTAAGAGGAACACAGAGATATCATCTAACACCACAACAAAAGAACTGATTAATTAATACACATATCATTTGCCTCTCAACACAACACAATCACAAGAAGAAGAAGAAAAAGTAGTTGCACAAAATATGCTGCTGCTAATCCAACCAACAGACTTAGCAATGCAGTCAAAATTTCCTTTTTTTCCTTTTTTCTTTTTTTTTTTTTTTTTTTTTTTTTTTTTTTTGTTTTTTTCTCTCTTCTATTTGATTGCTATTATGTTTCTTTATCCACTGTTTCCTCTCCCATGGACTTTAGAACTTTCAATTTTCTGTAACCCTTATCAGTGCCAAATATCCTGACCAAAAACAAAAGGTATATATATCATCAGAATGAAATCCGAGAAACTAAGCTATGAAAGAAGCAGTTCTTGATTTCAAGCAAAGATATTTATGACATATTGTCAAAAATTAAGGCCTAAACATTACACCTCTAAGTTTAGGTATTGATTCAGTAACCATCTTTAATAACATCATTTCAGTTTTCAACAGACATATATATATATATATATATATATATATAAGTTATATAGTTATATAATCTATCAGGTCATGTTTAAAAAGAAATGTCATCGAAACCTCACCAGTCCATGTAAACAAAGGTTGATGAATAGTTGCCAGATTTTGTATACAGAAGCCGGTGATGATAGTCGTGAAAATCAGCTCTGCAGATTAGAAAGGGGTTCTTTCAGGCAGCCATTGAAAAAAGTGAAATTTATCCCTAAAAAGAAAAGGAAAAAGAAAAAGGTTGCTGACCCTCCATATAAAGGCAAGAAATTTGAGAGGCTCCATGGAAAATGATAGCCACAATGTGCCTCAACTGTCTCAAGGACTCTCAGCATCATCCATAACCAAAGTGTTATCAGATGGGGTCCAGTGATTGCAGGACCAATTATTGTAGCAAACCCGAGAAACAGGATCTCAGCGGGGTGAGCATATTCAGAAGTCAATCCAAACGGAGTAGCATATCTGTAGACATATCCTCAAGCAAAGTCAAATATATATATTCTTAAAACATTCGGCTTATTTACGATGAATGTAAAGCTGTGTGCTTACTCGTGATGGACACTATGCACATGCTTGTAGAGCCATTTGGTGTGTAAGATCCTATGTCCCCAGTAGAAAACAAAATCTTCAAGGATGAAGTAGAATAAAATCTGACTAGAAATCACTTTCCTGAAGAAAAAAAAAAACACCAGATTCACATCATAGAAGTTAAATAGGATCAAGAATGAGTATGACATACAAGAGCATGACCAGAAACATATATATATATATATATATATATATATGCAAATTAGAGGATAGCATTTAAGTTTACAGTTAATTGACAAAGGAGGAGAATCATGCATGGACATGTCTATTATGCGTCGTCATACAAAAGAACCTGAAAATACCAGGATGGAAGTGGAAGGCTGCTTCGCATCCCCATGAATTTAAAGACGGGGTATGAGAAAATCATGACTGGGAGGTTGACACAAAAATGGTACAACAACAGGCGAGTAATACATTTTTCCTGAGCTGCAGGTGTGTTGTTTTTTGTCTGCAACAAGAAGCAGCAAGTGCCAGGATTAGTTGACATCAACTGAACAAGTATGATCTAAGAATGTATCATATTCATCTCATTAACCAAAAGTAATCTGGAGAAAACCGGAATAAATTACAAACCCATCGGCATTAGATATATGTACATATGTGTATGTGGTTTAAAAATAAATAAATAGAAGGTATAAATCATAAAGAGATGAAGACACAAGTTGAACCAGATAAAGTACACAGTGATAAAGCAACCACCTTGTGGGGGCTACTTTCCACAAGAAAAAGGCACAAAATAAACGATGTGTGAGGAAGGAAGAAAATTATCTGTATTCCAGCCAAATGAAAAGCAAAAGTCCTGATGTTCACTACACATTTATCTCTCACACAAACTAAACACTTTCTACAGAAATTTTCTCTAGTTGTTAATAATGGCATAAGGAACCAGATAGAACATAACCCCTAGGTAGAGCATAAGTGTCATTGTTACAAAATCACATGGATACTTAGTGCTAGGTGTGACAGGCTTCCCGAGTATCTAAGGTTAGTTAGCTATGTCAGGTCCAAATCGCAAACCCAATCATCATATGGCGATTCACATAACATAGGCAAATGCATTAAAAAAAAAATGCACAAGGGGAAACCTAATAGTGCTGCAGGAAAGTGGCTTGATTCTCAAGTTAATGGTTTTATATTGGTGGTTGGTGGAGTGTTTGCAGGTATATATAGCATCCCACAAGTTAATTAGTGCTGAGCCAGATGATATACCAAGCATCACTATGAATAGGTTGGAAGTGGATACCCTTCCCATGAACCCAATTTTAGAGGAAAATGTCTGTAAATTTTCTTTAAGTAAAAAGGGAAGCAGAAATGCGTAGACATTATTAACTAGTGGACATGAGGAGAGTGTTCAAAAGAGACCATCATATTCTTGCTTTTCCTTACATGAAGGTCTGCAATTGCTGTACCACTAAAGAAAAACTATATGAATATATAATAACTCAACAGAGGTAAACATATTTAGATGTCAACACATTACAACATTTCTAAAACCATCATGCCATCATAATACACATATCCTATCATTTTGGCGTTATCTGATGAAAGAATCAATCAAAACTAAAACTTGACTTTCTGTAAACAATTAGTGCATGTATCAAAAAAGTTAACAAGAAAAACCTGAATTTTGTACTTGCTCAACCATCCAGCTCTTTCCAAGAAAATATAAGGAAGGCCCGACAAGAAGAAGACGCTTTCATGAAGAAAGAAACTTCCAAGACATGCTAATTGGAAGTCACTGAAGTGCGTAATCAAGTACTGCAACGTTGTAGAAAGAAAACAGATCAGGAAAAGATACTGCAGCATGTGGTCCTTGTAGTATAAGATAGGAACTCCACTACTTTAAATTAGAGTTTCAGAGCAAGCCAACTGAGCTGAAATAATTCAATCAGTTACAAATCAAGCCAAATAAGCATCATTTGGCTATTCATTTACAAGGCACCGATTCTTTTATTTATTCACAGGAAACTTTAAAACAGTATTAGATTAATCTCCTGTTATCTTCCATGCATAATGGAAAAAACCTCCATAAAACCCTATACTTCAAAAAGTTGCACAAAACTCTGAAAATTTTATCTAGGCCAGGATAGGTTTAATGATCCTTTTTTTTTTGTTTTCCCTTTTAAAGGAGTTCTATATTGGCAAGCTCTTCGAGTCAGGTCCATTGCAAGAACAGAAATTTAAGACTTTTAGCCACAAGATTAATGAATCTATAAATTTTACTGCTTTAGATTTGATGAAAAATCTAAAGTTGATGTCACAATGACTCAACAAAGCGCTAAAAGGGATTCTACTGTTTTTGGATGGCAAAATTCCTAAAGAATATGGAGTGAGTCTTTTCAAGGATATTGAAACATATTTCCTGAGGACTGACAAGAACCAAAAAATACTTGGATTTTTAGATCATATCCCAAGAGAAAGGCAAAAGAAATCCTGGTCTGAGATTGCAAAGCTCCTTTTGTCTATATCATATGCAGCTGGGGCGATAGCAATAGCTTCTTGTGTGAAGCTAAAAAAAATTTCTGGTGTACTTTACATGCAAAATTCTGGTTTATGAAAATAAAATGTGGGTATAGACAGTCATGGAACAAAAAGAATTGAATGGATCCTGAAACAGAGTCGATGAGTAAACTCAAAAAAGAAGTTAACTTATCTCCTATGGAACCAAAGAAAAAGTCTTCTGAACAACAAATCACCTGATAAAACAGGAAAAAAAAGAAAAAAAGAAAAAGAAAAGAATGCAGATAGAATCTGAACAAAGGAAACCAAGAGATGAAATCTAGGGCTACTGATTAATGATTAAGCAATGCAGGACATTTCAAAATAAATAATAATAAAATGAATGAAAAATGGCGATGAGTACCGTCCAAGCAGATTCAAGAGTTGAAGAAGCCATGCCGGAGATTGATTTGATTTGTCGATGATTTCAGAACACAAGTCGTCCGAATCCACAGAGAGAAATAGAAAGAGAGAGAGAGTTCAGAAGGGAAGAAGAAGAGCAATGCCACCACCACCAGTACCACCAGGAGTAGCAAGTCTTCTAAAAACTACGAGGAGAGAGAGAGAGAGAGAAGGAAAGAGAAAGAAAGGACAGACTGTCACGAGGAATCTGAGCTCGTGCCCCTTCACTCTCCCCCTCTTATATATATGCGCCAAAGGCCAAACCTTTCTAGTGATTCATATGAATCATATCACTCCCTGCCATGTCCCTCAACATTATTATTACTTTCTTCTTATAAACACACACACACATTTATTTACTGAGTTAAATAAATAGTACTGAACTCACAATTTCAAGATGAACTTACCTCCTCCCCCCCCCCCCCCCCCCCAAAAAAAAAAAAAAAAAAAGATTTAACCTTTTTGTCCCATTCTTGCAAACAAGGGTAGGAAATAGGAATTCCACCAAAAGATTTTATTTTTTTTTTTTTAAAGAACAAAAATTGATGTGGGATTTTAAAGATATAAAGAAAGATGACACCTTTCTTCTCTGTACACCAAGAAAAGTAGGGTAATAAATCTGTAATGATGAAACTTTCTCAAGTTTACGAAAGATAAGATTTTTTTTAAAAATTTTTTTTCCTCCACTTCTCAAATCTATAACTCTTTATAAATCAATCATTTCTTTTTCACCAACCCTGCGGACAGACAGAGCAAATGATGAAAGAAAGCAAATGGCGGGGATGACTGAGTCTTGGTTAGGTAGTTAGTAGTGGAAATGATATCAGGAACGGGTACTACTGCGTCTTCTCCTTCCATTCCCCTTTCAATTTCCAGCCATAGAAAGAAAGCATTTTTGCATTTTTTTATATTAGTAGTAGTAAAATATTTTAGATTTTTTTTCTTTTTGTCCGAAAGTAAATAATTGAACACAGTCAAGTGAAAAGAATCTTTGTTGACGTAATACTTTTAACCATGGACATATTTTCTTGATCCCTTCTCTATATATTTACATATTCAATCATAAAAAAAAACACAAAAACACAATACAAGACAATCATTTTTATATGAAATGTAAGATTCAGATTTTTTTTTGTAATAAGAAAATAGTGTCACTTGATTGTTACTCACTTAAAATTATTGTGATCATAGTTACACCTGGGGAAAGGAATATTATATATATATATATATATATATATATTATATATATATATGCTTATGAATAAGTGGACAAAAGACAAGACAATTTTTTTTTTAAAAAAGAAAAGAAATAAGTAGGCATAACTTAATTAGTCAAATAAATTTATTTATTATTATTATTGCAGTAGTATTAATTGGACTAAATAGTTGAAAATCTGTATTAAAAAAAAGAAAAAAGAAAAAATGAAGATTTGGTCCCCCACGTGTTTCCATAGCTACAAGAGAAATAAAACTTCTTATGGTCATCAACACGAGCTATTGAATGTGTGAAATTCAACCAAAACACGTTAAAGATAAGATTTTGAATTCCGCCCTCCCTTTCGTCTCCTTTTTATTTACAATATATATATATATATGTATATGTATGTATCATAATTTTAACTTCTGTTGGGTGATTTAGGAAGAGAGTAATTAATAATTTTTGGAGTCAAATATATATATATATATATATATAAATATACGAAATCGCAAAAAAATTATAAGTTAATGGATAAATTTGACCAATTTTTTTTAAAAAAATAGTGAATTGACATTTTTACCTGAGAAAATGATTTTTATGAAATATAACCGTTGACTAACGGTTGACAAAAAAAAATAACGGAATAATGAAATTAGCCAAAATTATAAAGATAAGGGATGAAATTTTTCAAAAGAAAAGAAAATGGATGAAATCACAAAAAAAGTTATAAGTTAAGGGACCAATTTAACCAATTTCCATATATATATATATATATATATATGTGTGTGTGTGTGTGTGTTTGTATCATTATTTTAACTTCTGTTGGGTGATTTTGGAAGAGAGTAAGAGAGTAATTTTTGGAGTCAAAAGTATGAAACTATTTTGTACTTTATTTTCCTGGAGATGACAAAATAAAATAAGATTGTTGATGTAAGTAAGGGAAAAATATTAGCCAATGTTGAAATATTAGGCGCACTAAAAGTATAAAGACAAATTGTAACAGCTTTGACAATGTTTATCCAAGATTTGGTTTATCACACTGATTTAGCTTTGACAATGATAGTGATATGTATGTATTATATATATATATTGAAAGGAAAGGAAACTCACTAACATTTGTATAATGATATTTGATCATATTGGATTATGACACCCACAAATAAGTATTTAAATTTTTGTATAATTTTTTTTGTTTTGTTCCTAAAAGGGGAAAAGAAAAAAAGAAAGTTGGATTTTGCTTATATCACTTTGCACCCATGCATGCATAATTGAGTCATTACACAAAACATACAGCTTTGATCATCAGGGTTCTGTTCCATCCAAAATTATAATGAATATTACGAATAGAGAGATCTGTTCCATTCAAAGTCACCTTAAAAAAAAAAAAAAAAAAAAACCAGACATCAATGGTTAAGGCCTTATAGTCAGATTTTCTTGAGCCGAACTAATTAAAAACTAAATGACGGCAGGCAGGCAAATCTACAAAAGCCCTAATGCAATATCATCAAATCAGCAGCTAAAATTAAAAGAGTGCGGCTATAGCTGACCGTACCAAATATAGCAACCATATAGGAATCTTATAAGCTACTTGCATTCTCCACAACAAAAGTAATTTAAATATACATATATATATATATATATTTATTATATCTATAAATAAATTAATTATGCAGACTTAACTAAACAGGCACATTCTACTTTAAAAGGAAAATTAAAATTATATATATTTTAAGAAAAGGAACGAAACAGTACTCAAAACATAGGACATCTCTAGTTCACCATGCAAAACAGAATAACATTCAAAGTCAAAACTTAACAACTCTCAAATACCCTTATCCTGATTTTTCAAAAGAAAAAAAAAAAAAAATACCCCTTATCCTGGACCATCATCTAGTTCGATCTTGGGGCAGCCCATTCAACTCTCAAAATGAGGTTGTCATAACCATATCCATTAAGTTTATTAATGGCTCTTTCAGCATCTTCCCGGCTCACAAAATTAACAAAACCAAATCCTCTGCTTATGCCTGTCTTCTGATCAACAGCTACATACACTCGGCTCACAGGGCCAAAAGGACGGAACAGTTCAAGCAAGTCAGGCTCCCGGGTGTCTTCTGAAAGATTGGTTACCCTTACAGAATTTTCTTCATTCCTGCGTCTCATATCTGTTCCTCTTGTCTCAGCACCACCCCTCATACTAGGAGGAACATATGATGCACTCTTTCCAGTACCTGATCCAGATGCAGCTGCCTCTGATGGTGGCTTATCAACAAAGCCCTCACTTGGTGCAGCAAGATCCTTGTAGGGACACCTTGATGTCCAGTGATCACCCTTCTTTCCACAAGTTCGACAAACCATGAGTACAGCCCCTTTGTTAAGTTGAGTCAAGGAGTCTCCAGCAGCCTTAGTTTCCTCTTGTTTTGTTCCTATAAGAATAATTATACAAAAATTGCAGCAAAAGATAGCTTCAAGCTTTCTTTTAATACACATCCAAAAAATACAGAAATAACACAACTCAGCTCCAAACTGGAGAATAAGGCACTGTCAGGAACATGAACATTTCTATGAAATGAAATGTACCCAAAAGATTTCACTTGACCTAAACACAATTGTTTCATATGATCCATCTTCCAAACGAAATCATGAGTTAACAAGAATCATTGTCAAGCTTGTAGAGAAATTTCAAAGGCATGATGTATAGCTCACATAACAGACAAAGTATATTACCAGTACATAAAGAAATATAAAAATAATTCAACTCCTAAAAAAGGTTAGGATTTGCTTCCAAACAAATCCCTCCTCCTTGTTTCAAGAAAAGGAAAGATGCAAGGCTGTAAAAGAAGCACTAAAGAAGGACAGTCTAGCCCAACATAAATTTATCTGAAATCCAAGGACAGCCTATCCCAAGCTTAAAGCCCATTGCTAAAGTAGTTCATGACAAACCAGTAAAGCTGAATCAGATAAATACCACAGAAAGCTAGACTCTAGAATTGCAACAGTGATAATTGTTTGAAAATTATGATGGGAATGGTAAGAGCAGTATACCACCTTAATTATCTCCCACCCATGATATTACCTCACATCGAACTCCATTTACTGAACTATAAATGTCAACTACTTCACAGTGCCACAAAGCTGTCTGCAACCCAAATGCAGAAAACCAATTTCATTTGAACAAGTTGTTGCACATTCTTTATTCACAGGGACCCATGAATAAATTCATACCAAAAGGATTTAAGGATCAGGTATGATATAGAACTGTGATGTTTTTACTACATCGAGTTCAAGCTATTATAGTTAGATGAAGCAAGTTGAGAACTAACCACATTGCCATCAAGGGTTCACTAACAACATTAGAAAACATTCTCGGCCAATAAGCTCGTATGTATCAAGATATATTTTCTAGGTAAAGTGCAGTTCAAGTAGTAGCTTGAGGATACATATCCTATCTTTGAAATAAAAAATAATATAATTCTACTATCTTCCTTTTGTGGGAAGAAGGGAGATGAGAAGTGAGATATTCCTGCATCAAAACTAAGGCAGCTGTCCATTCTAATCCCATTGTGCTTCAGATGAACATGGTTCAATCTACTGCACAGCCATATAGTGCAGCCAAGCACTGCAGATCCCTTTAGAGTTATGCCCACGGACAGAAGAAAGAGCAACATTGGATAAACCATGACAAGATGACAAGGGTTTCACGAATGTGACTTCCAAAGACCTCAAATTACATCATCTATA
Organism: Cynanchum wilfordii; assembly: GCA_025388415.1. NCBI lineage: Eukaryota > Viridiplantae > Streptophyta > Magnoliopsida > Gentianales > Apocynaceae > Cynanchum > Cynanchum wilfordii. Next base: position 219,279 of record JAHSUH010005433.1, on the reverse strand, counting down.
ACTGTTAATGTTGTCAGCTATATATATATATATATATAATCAGATTCACAAAAGGGACCACTTTTCCTGAAGATGTAGGTAATTAATCAGATTTACTTTTATCAGTATCCTAACGAGCTAAATCAACTTGAAAATAGGAAAAAGAAAAAAACGAAAAACACTAGCAATTAACTTGACCCAAATCAAATACAAACACCACAACAGATACAGATAATGAAACAGAAAGAAATAATAGGCCAGAATCAAATCAGAAAAAGAAAGCAGACACAGACCAGGAGCCCTAGGGCGTTCAAGGACAATCTCTTCAGTCGAAACCATAGTGAGTCGAGCACCAACATCTTCGTGAACAGCGTCGCCGAATTTTGGCCAGGAACGGCGTTCGACGGCCCGCTTGCTCAGACGAGCATTGGCAAGCTTACGAATGCGAGTGGTAGTGGTAATCTTAACTCTGGTTCCTTCATCGTTAAACTTGTACTCTATAACTTTCTTAATCCCATTTTCATCGGGACCTATGACCTGCTTTGGCGGTAGCAACAAAAAGTCGTAATCCTCTCCGTCGTCTTCCTCCAATTCACCCCATCGGAGCTTGTTCTGTTGCGTCCCTGCTTCCGTTCCCATAGTTCTTCTGCCGCAAAAATCACAGATTCCTCTAGGTTTAGAATGGAGGTGGTTTCGACTTGGGAATTCTAGGGCTTTTAGTGTAACGGGTTTGGTTATGTGGGTTGTTGGTTCAATTCTCCTTTTATACTTATGCCCAAGTTCCAACCCGAAATAATAAATAGGAAAAATTCAACCTCCTTAGTTATATTTTTCCGAATTGATAATAAATATTTTATTTTAAATAAGTTAATTGTTTTTTTTTTTTTTTTTTTTTTTTGATAATCATCATATTATACATAGTTGATATACCTATTAAATTATTTAAAGTTTATTTTTATTATTTTATTTCCTTCTTGATATAATTATTTTCATATTATCCTTATATATTAAATTCAAAATTTAAAATTTAAAAAATAATTATAATAATTGGGTCATAAAAAAAACAAAAAAATTGTTGAAAATATAAATAGTTATTACTAAATCGAATAATTCACCAATTTCATATTTATTTTCAACCTTTGTTTAAATTAAGTTCACTTCATGCAAAAAGCTAAAAAAATACATTTGCAAAAAAAAAAAAAAAAAAAAACAAACACTATTTTCCAGTAACACATGCTGGATATGGAGCCCAAATTAAGGCTCAAGAAAAAAAAAGAAAAAAAGAAAAAAAAAATGCAATCCATGAAGAAGAAGAGAAGCAGACACAACTTCAACAGTTATCGTACTTTGCTCGCTTTGTGATGCAAGCGGAATCAGCTACCGCCGTCTCCTCCGCCGCCACCATGAGAACTTCCACAAGCACTGCCGTCATCATGAGATAGATGAGCAGTCGCGACAATCATTGCAGCAGCGGTGCTGGAGCTTGCATCCTTACTAGTAGCCTCAACATTTTGGGAATCACTACGAGTACGATCACCTCCGCTCGCAGCAATGCCGGTAGCGTCGACATTTCTTTTCTTTTTACCTGATTTTTTGTAGGATTTGGAATCTGAAGAGGAAGAAGAAGAAGAAGAAGGATTAGAACTGTGCTTCAGATCATCATTCTCCAATGATTTCTCGGATTTGTGAGTTTTTGCGAAACAGGGGAAACAAAAACACTTGCTCATATTTGGTTCAATGTGTGATCTGTTATGATCTCATCCAGAAAAACTGTTTATATAGAACTCACTTTTCTCATTCAACTGCATTTAATTATAATGATTAAAAGGGGATTTCGAGCATCTCTCTTTTACATTACATACCATAATAGTCTCTAAATCTTATCAAAAATAAAGCAAATGAATGCCAATTCCTTTACAGCTAGGTTTTCTTTTGTTTCATAATAATCAAAAGGGACCAAATTTGTGCTTAACTGTGTAAGGACTCATCTAAAAGTGAAAGATTCCTTCTCATCAAATGCTAAAGGGGAAAAAAATTATTTTATTAAAAAATTGTCTGAGCCCGGGTTCGAACCGGGGACCTCTAGTGTGTGAGACTAGCGTGATAACCAACTACACCACCCAGACTTGTTTGATGACAGTTTTGGTATATAAGAAAATATGTTGACATAGTTTATTGTTTTAATCCCGATCTTACCGCCACTGGAACTATTTCAGAAACAGGCAGACTGGTAGAAAGTTTTAAGGTAAAGGGCAATTATCTCTCTCTCCGGTGGGGTGACGGGCCGGTGTTTATCGAGAGAGATAACCCTTTTATTTGTTCAATCTTTTCGTCGGCTTTGAATGATGGATGCTCGTCACGCATCCTTGGGTCGCCGGACGGTATTTTTTTTCTTTTTCTCTTTTGATGAAAGAAGAAAGCTAAACCTCGTGTAATGTGAATTATATATGATTGTTATATAAGTTATAATGTATGTATATGTATATATGTGCGTTTATAACAGTTGGAAGAGATTCGTCAGAAAAGAGCTGCGGAGAGATTGAGCAAAACATCATCTGGGCCGGATCTAAACAAAATCCCAGCTGCCAATGGTTTGTTTTTATTTGTTTATCAGTTGATCTTCTATTTCTTTTTTTTTTTGGGCTCTGATGCATGTAAATTCTTTTCTATTTAATCAACAATTTAATCATCTATTTCTTCAAATTTTCAAGCAGATGCTGCTGGGATCAGAAAGTCTGAAAGTGGAACACGGTTATCAGAGGTAGGTCTGTTTGGACGTCTATGTTTTCTTGTATATGTTTCTTTATTATATCAATTTCCAGGTAATGGTGGTTGGAAACGGCATTTTCTTCGTTTAATTTGTGAAAAAATAAAAACAATGACGAAAATAAAAATTCTTTCTTTTTCTTTTTCTTTTTCAACTTTTTATTGATGAAATTTGGTTGAAGGGAAGAGCTTTGATCATGGTTCTTTTCTCCATACAAGTTTGATTGAGAATTTCTTTGGGACATTGTAACGCAGAACGATATCAGTGGCTTGGTATCTCAACTAAAAGACTTGCAGAAAAGGAATGTGGAGTTGGAAGAAGGGAACAGGATTCTCTCCTCAAAGGTATTATTTCTTTTGTCATGTACTGTTAGACACTTTGGCGCTTTCACTTCATATGTTCTCTTGTTTGAGTTTGTTCGGTACTGAATTGGATTCGACTGTTCATTTTCTCACAAGAAATGTTGTTTCTTTCAGCTTCAAATAACAGAGGCTGAGAATGATGTGCTACAGAAAAGGCTCAATGATTTGGTAGATTTGATCTCTTCTCATTTTCATGCATATGAATCCTACAATAATAGTTTTTGTTTGATGTCTTATTTACTAACTGCCTGCATGTAAAAGAAAAGTGAAGAAAATCTAGAGATCACTTAGGTTGACTGTTAACTTTCATACACACCTCAAGTGTAGTGCTTCTGTTGTTTGTCTTTTCTTTTCATGTTTTTACATATTTCATTATGCTTGTGATGTCTTCTCATTCTAATTAAAGACGTGACATTGCTAAATGATTTCTGGACAATGGGTAGGTTGATGTTCCAAGTTTACTGATTTGGTTCATTTTGTCTGAAAATTGCAGGAACAAAATACTGTGCCATCGCTCAGAAAAGCTCTCAGGGATGTTGCTATGGAAAAAGATGCAGCAGTTGTTGCACGGGTATATTATATCCTATCTACACTTTTTTGCAGTTTTCCACTAGATCTTGCACTGTCTATTTTCCTGGTTCTCATCAATGAATGGAACACTCTAGTGTAGGAGGACCTTGCAGCCCAGCTTCGTACAGCAAAGAAACGTCTAAACGAAGCAGAAGAAGAACAATACAGAGTATGCAAATAGTTTCCCCTGTTAATAGACACTGACCTCTGTTTTCTTGCTAATTGACTATTTTCTTTTAGGCTGAAGAAGATGCAGCAGCTCTAAGAGCAGAACTAAATTCATTGCAGCAGCAAGCTATGAGTGGTATACCAAGTGGAGTTCCGTCAATGGGATATTCACCGGACCACTTAATAGTTATGGAGAAGGAGCTAGCTAGTTTAAAATCTCAGCTTGAGGTTAGTCTTGATAAGCATTTTCTCCCCCTTTTGTTTTATTGGGGTGGGGGGGTTTGCATATGTTTGTTTTCATCCTTTTGAGATTTGGAGCCCATCAAATTTGCAGCAAGAATCACAATTGAGGCAGCAAGAGAGACAACAACTATCAGAAGAGCAAGCCAGGGCATCTGTCCTTATTTCCGAAAAGCAGGAATTGGAAGAGAAACTTGCAGCAATTTCCCAAAGGGTGACAGGTGAAAAATTGAGTCTATCTACTTTATTAAAATTTTTGAAGGTGCTTTTTGTTGTCCCTGGAGTATAGTATTCCTTAATAGTCATACTTTCCAAATTAGTGATGTTGTGTGATGGGTGTTAAATTGAGGTAAATTGTAACTTGTTAGTTTAAACTGATAGAAAGGGTTAAAATTTTAACCTCTTAACAAGGTCTTGTTAAACACGTGCTCAATAATCACCAAATTGGGCAATAGCTGAGATTTGAACTTAGGATCTCCTGCTTTGTTTATGAAGATCATTAAATCTCTGTTTCATCTCAAGTCAGGCATGGACTACTATGCATTTGGTTGCTGTTTGTCCTTAACCTGTGATAATGGTTTTCTTTACCTTCCAAACCTTTCCCTAACCTATCTACTCAGTGGATTATAATTTAGCAATGTATAGAAATTGAAGCTTATTTTTCTTTCTATTTTACTCATCAAGTCATGTATGATCTGCATGTTGTGGTTTAGTATGGTGTTTTTCCAATATGTCTTTGATGCTACTACTATAGTCATTTTTCTAGAGACACTTTGTTTAGCATTCTTCATCTTAAAGACCGGGTATTGTTTTTACAGAAGAATTATCAGAAAAGGCGACTAACAGGAGATTCTCAATTGTAAGTCTTTAAATTTGAATGAGACTGTTAAATAGCGTTTCTAGCAATGCTTTTGATTGCATTATTTTAATAAGGTTAATCTTTACTTTGGGAAAGCTCCAGCTAGTTTACTGCTCTTCCAGTTATTCTCTTCCCGTTTCAACTTCATGTTAAGATTCTTACTATACCAAAGTTTCCTTCTTTCTTTCACTTTTCAACTGTCTTTCTGTTTTTTCCAGGATGACAAAGAGAGACTTGAGAAGCAGTTGCATGATATGGCAGTTGCTGTGGAGAGATTAGAAAACAGCAGGCAAAAACTTTTAATGGAGGTAGTCTCCGATCCCCACTCCATCTCTGTTTTCTTCATGTTTGCAATTTGTTTCTTCTTCTTCGTCTTTTCTGTTTTCCTGGGGGGAGGGAGTTCACTTTTTATTTTGGAAGAATTGGATTTTATGGCTTCATCTGACTAGCAACTACTGGACCACCTGCTAATGTACCCTTTTTTGTTTGCAGATTGATTCCCAGTCCTCTGAGATAGAAAGGCTTTTTGAGGAAAATTCAAGTCTCTTATCAGCTTACCAAGAGTCTACCACAATTGTTGGTTATTGGCAAAATCAGGTGCTTAATACTCCATTTTCTTTAGAATAAAATTCTTCTTCTTTCACTACTATAGAATGTACTATGACGTTGTCATTGTATGTTACAGCCATTGGACTTAAGAAGTGAGAACTTTCAAAAGTCAGATTTCCTGAATTCTGGGATTGTTGATTGTTACCCAAGTATTTTTGTTCTGTTGTCATGATGAAATTTATGTACTCATGGACAAAGCCCTTGTGCTTTCTGTTTTGTTTGTTATTATGCCAATGCTACATCATTGAGTGCATGGTTGAGATGATCCAAATTTGTTGATACTCATGCACTTTTGTCCTGGCTGTAGCTTGTATTACCATCCATAGTTTGGTAATGTAAAATGTAATTCTTGTTTTATGGAAGTAGTTCTGGCTTTGATTGCTGAGGCCTGCATAATAGTTTGAAATATGTGTAGCTCTGGTGGTTAAGAGGGAAAGTAAAGTGAATCTTTCTGCCAGTGTCCAAAGGTTGTGATAAATGCTGTCAGTTATACTTTGAACAGGAAAGATAGCGATAATATGTACAGAAAATCTTTTTTGATTATTCTTCCCATCCTTTATTATAATATGTTGCTTCGATCAAATGGCCTTGTAGTGCATTTTTTTCTTAGCTATATTCAGCAGACTTTGTCCTGTCTTCTACTGGTTGGGACATTCTTTTTAATGACCTAATGTCACTAAAAAACAAAAATAAATATTTATTTTGGCACCACATGATTATTGCAGGTGAAAGATTGTCTCAGTCAAAATGAGGAGCTTCGCAGTATGTTGGATAAATTGAGATTGGAACAGGCTGGTACACCACCATTGAACAATAAGGTGCTCGGGAGAGTTGAATCTGGCAGTGAAGGAGATAGTGATCAGGTTTATTCTGCTGAAATAATCTCTCTCAAGGTGGGTTGTCTGTTGCATTTAGTTTCTGTGCATTCGGTTTTGTGCTGTGAGTTACGATGATAGACTGTCGAGTGAAAAGTCATTGATTAAAACCATAAAAGATTCTGTGGTCATCAGATTTAGAAACTAACACAGTAAGATTAGGGGTGCTCACCTGCAAAATTTGATGTCTATAGGGTCAACTTGCAAAAGAACAGAGCAGAGCTGAAGCACTATCAGCAGAAGTGTTGCAGATCTCAGCACGTCTCCAACAAGCCACACAAGCATACAATGGTCTAGCACGCCTGTATGTCTCTACCATGTCTCACTCATGTTCTTTCTGCTATTATTTTCTGTGGAAAAAAAATTTCTCACAGTTTGCTGGCTTCTTGTTTATGTATAATTATTCCAGATACAAACCCGTGCTACGGAATATTGAGAACAGTCTCATCCAGCTGAAACAAGAAGGCACAGTTACCATACAGTGAGACCACTAGATATACATAAAGAAGCTTTTGTACTCTGCTGTCGTAGCTAGGTAGAGAGGTCAAGCCAAGAGCCTTAGATACAATACATACACAATGGTTTCATATTATTTCTTTAATTTCATATTCCCTCAGATACTGACAATTCCAAGAACAAAAAAGAGAGAACAATGTAATTGAAGATAATGATATATTATTGTGTATTTATTAAATCTGTGTAGAAAGAAAAAGAAAATCTATACATACATGTAGAGCTTAATAATGTTACCAATAATCTGCACAAGAACAAACCCCATCTTTGAAATAATGAACACGATTAACATCTCGAACCATTATTTCTCTTCCAGCAAACATGGAAACAAACTTTGTAAAAGAGTGACAGTCTTCACACAACCTCAAATTCTTGGTTATCCTAATTGTCTCCCCTTTACTATTATTAATTAGCCCAAAAGCAACAGCTAGTTTTTCACTATGACCCAAAACAATTCGTTCTTTCTCCACTGAATCAAGATCGTAAAGCACAGCTTTTGTCTCCGGAACATAACCTCCCTTTTCTTTCATCTCTGCAGACAGCTTTAGCAGCAGAGCATGAATCTGCTCTATCTGTGGGTTTAACTCATCAACTGAAGTGAGTGAGTAAATTTTCCTGTTCACCTCAATCCAGCTACAACCTGAGACTTTTTGTAGTCCCTTTTCTTCTATAAGCTTCTTTAAACTTCTCACTTCATTCCACATTCCAGCTTCTGCATAGATATCTGCTAAAATCACGTAATTCCCTGCATTTTTTTGTTCAAGCTCGAACAGTCTTCTGCTTGCTCTCTCTGCAAGTTCAATATTGCCATGGATTCTACTTGCACCTAATAATGAACCCCACACTTTAGCTCCCGGTTCGATTCGCATATCCTGTATTATCTTGGCTGCTTCATCTAATTGATTTGCTCTGCCAAGAAGATCAACCATACAAGCATAATGCTCCACAGTAGGAGTAATTCCATGATCATTCATCATTGACAGAAATAAGGACTTGCCTTGTTCAACTAGTCCGGAATGACTGCAAGCACCCAAAACAGTAACAAATGATATTGGAGTTGGTGATACTCCTTGGGATACCATTTCTTGAAAAACTTCAACAGCTTTACTTCCAAACCCATGAATTCCATAACTTGATATCATGGAATTCCATGACACTACATTTCTCTTCTCCATCTGATCGAAAACACGCCTTGCTAGTTCAAGATCACCGCATTTTGCATACATAGTCACCAGAGCACTGATAACTGGTGAAATTGAATCAAGACCTTTTCTAAGAATGTAGCCATGGATCAACTTCCCTTGCTCCAGGGCTGCAAGGGATGCGCAAGCTTGAAGCACACTGACCATTGTAACTGAGTTGGGCAACATATCACGAGATTCGACCATCATCTGACTGAAAAGCTCCAATGCCTGAAATGGCATGCCATTCTTTGCATAACATGCTACCATAGCACTCCAAGATACCACATTTTTCACTGGCATTAAGTTGAACACATAACTTGCATTAGCAACTTGTCCGAATCTTGCATAAAAATCAACCAATGTAGTCATAATGTAGACATTACTCTCGTACCCATCTCGCAAAACGTGAGCATGAATTTCCTTCCCTGTTCTCAGTAACCAAATCAAAGACTCGGAAGCAACACAGGCTTTAAGCACATACGTGTAGGTAAACCTATCAGACGGAACTCCAATCCTATTCATACGCCTATATAGTCGCAATACTTCTTCGCCATCACCTGCTAAAGTTAGAGCGCGGAAGAGTGCGTTCCACACATATACAGTCTTGCTAAACGTTTCATCAAACACTTGGCGTGCATATCCAATACAGTCCAATTCAGAATACATGTTGATGAGCTTGGTGGCCAAAAAGGGATCTTGATGGAACCCATTATTGATGATGCTCCTGTGAACGCGACGAGCGTCAGAGAGAGTATTTAGGTTGACACAGGAGAGGATGAGGAGCTCGTAGGTGTGTTGGGTGGGGTTACGTTCGTGAGGGAGAAGCTGGAGAGCTTGTTTCAGATGACCTCTTTTGCATAGGGATTGAATTAGTGGGTTGTGATTGTTTGTGGTGCCGGTGGTAGAGATGGAAAGTGAGGAAGATGGGCGGAAGGTGGCGGAATTCGGTTGAGATGAGCGTGACGAAGCCCGGAAACAGAGACCGAGAGGAAGTTCATGTGGTGTAAGAGTTGCGGATGTCTGAACTATCCACATTTAGCACATCTGAAGAACTAGATTTTTTTCCTACTCTCTTAGTTTGGATCCTCAGTAAATGTGCCACACATACATACATACATACATATATATATATTACTCTTAAAATACAATAGTGGTAAATAGCTGATAAGTTCAAAAACTTTTGTGAACCTTAATTCATACTAAATTCTATGGAATAATGTTTTGGTAATATTTCTACATTGATGATAATTTATATGAATGATGTATTACTCGGAACAACACCACTAGTGAACAGATGAAAATATACATATGTATCTATCTTTGCTTGATAGGAGACTCAGAAGAAGTTTCTAAATACAATGTTCTGTGTCATTCTGGAACATTATCCATTAAAAATGATACAATTCAGTACTGGGTTCCGACAAGCCAAAGAAAAACTAGAAATGTATCAAGAAGTTGCGCCTGGATCGCTGATCACGCCCAAGAAATCGTCTTTAATGGTACCAATGCAGAACTGCAGAGGAAAAATACCAATTCATAAGATTTGAGGACATTCAAGAAATAATGGCAAGTAGAAAAACCACAGCAGAGTGCAGAGTGGATATGGAGGTATAGGAAATATGATCATTTTGAAGTGTAGTAACCAAAAGGTCATTAACAATGCCATTAATGGTGTCTGTCAAAAAAGGTAAGTGCATCATCTTCCATGAAAAACTAAGGACAACTGGATAAACCAAGGAGATGCCTTTTCACCTATAAATGGAGTGGCATCATACAAATACTCATGTGTGCAATTTTCTCTCGAGTTACTAACAAATAGATTTACCTAACCATACGATGTTGCTTCAAAATGGCTCGGTAAGTTTCTTAATTGCCTGTATGCTATCATACTATGCATATGAACTTGTTCTGATGGGAAGTATAGATATATAAACACACAAAATTATGGAAGATATGCATGCAGAACTATCTCCAAAATGAAAGATAAACAAGAGTCTAATGACTATGACTATGTAATATATAAACAAAATAAATAAGGACATACAAATTCTGTAGCATCAACTCGAGTACCAACTATCTTCAGACGAACCTCACTATCCTTCTGAATTTTGACCTGTCAAGAACATTAAACAAGTACTTAAAACATGTCCAACAAATATAGAAGAACAATAAAAATGGAGACATCAGTAAATTTCTTAAATGCTAGTGTGAATTAGACATACAGATCCATCTGAAGTTGTGTAATTAGGCATGTCACCCGACTGGAACTCCATATCATCTGGTATCAACTGTAAGAAGACAAAGATGACGCGAAGTTATTACATATTGACAAGATAAGATAGGTGTCCCCCAGTTCCAAGTAAAAATTAAGCAACAAACTCTTTCCTGGTTATGCACAAACAACGAATACTTTTACCATACCATAAGAAATACGGCTATCTCATAAAAAGATTCTAAATAAAAGTTAAAAGCTTCTATGGCATAATTAGGATCACACGAATAGCAATAATTTTCTTTAGATTAGAAGGGGTATTTCATCAGTAAAATTATCAAGGAAAAGAAAAGATCCCACCAAATGTTCATATTAACTATTTCAGCAATGCATATATCTCCTCAAACTTCTGTATTGGAGCAGGCATAAAGTCAAAATCTTTTTTGTTTCCCAGGAAATTCAAGAAAGCCTCTGAGGTTTTCTTTCAACCCACTTTGAATCTTAGAGACTAGACCAGTCCACTTCTAACCAGAGAGACAGGTCACAAAAAAAAAGGTCCAATCTTTATCAGTAAGAATTTGCCTACAGAAATCCAATTTTATTCAGACTAACAATGCAAGAAGATAGTGGGAGGAGGATCAGTTACAGGACTAGAAAGATCAAAATCAAAACCATATATTTTAAAAGTTAGTTAATCAATTGCTTCACTGTGAACTAATGATACAATGTTCTCTTTCTTGGTTGCAATACAAGATTCCGCATGATTATGAAAATTAGCAAAAGATCTCAATTCCACTAAAACAAAAGAGTTTATATAAAACTTACATGATTCGAAACAAAAATTTGCACTGGTCCAGCTTCAGCAAAGAAACCCATCTGCAGCAATGCAAACCACAGTAAACATGCGGTTTTTAAATTATTACATTGAAAGAAAAAACAGAGAACGGAAAAACAATTATAATTTTAATAATTGATTTTACCTTGTTAACCATAGTTACAACAGCTTCAAGAATTTCACCCTTGAAAGGCCGGAAAACAACGCATTGATACCTAACGGGAAAAGTCACAAATCCCACGCCTTCTCGAATTAGGCCTTTACCAACACTTTCGATCCCCGTGATTGCCACAATGAATCCATGACGACCACTGCAATTCCAAAAGATAAATTATTAATTTTTTTTTAAAAAATGGAATCTTTAAAGAGAGAAAAAAAAAAAAAACTAAACCCAATTAAAGAGAAACAAAAAAGGAATAAACATAGAACAGAGAAAGAGAAAAAAGGGTCTAACCTGCAAGTACCCTCGACATCTTTCATGAGTTTAGAGACGAGCTTGTCCCGCAAGTCACGGCCAAAGTGGCGGGGATGCAGCTGCATATTTCGCTCCAAAACTATGTGGAAAAACATGTCGTTTCTTGAATCGGCTGGCGGCTACTTGCCACTAACAGACCGGAGCTACTGAAAAAGATACAAGATTTCAAACAAAGACGGGTAGCTCCGCCGTCAACAGAATCAAAGAGAACCTAACTTTTACCCTTTATTTATTGCTCGATTGAACTGAAGAGGGCGGAGGAGGGAAACATAAACCGACAAGGAATAGGTAATTAACGTTAAATCACTTTCTTTTAAGGATTTTAAAAAACTCTCATTCGCAATAAATGTCAGTTTCTAAAAACTAATAAATACTTTAAAATATTAAATTGTCAATTTTCTCAAATAATTTTTTTTTAAATAATACTTTTGTAATTTTTTAAAAATTAACTTTTATATATATATATATATATCTTCCAATTTTTTAGTTAGTATATTCAAATAATATATTAAAGATTATTAGAATAATAATAATTCAATTTATAAATGATCATAATTTTGAAACAAATAAATAAATAAATAAAATACAAAAACCACATATTTAATTTAACCCAGTAACTTGGAGAGTTGGTACGCGGACTCCTAATACTTCCTCCACGGTGGATGATCGAGGTTTCGAATTCCCTGAGGCTATTTAAAAAAGTTTTGGATCGGGCCTTCCCTCGAGTAAGAGTTAAACTCGCCCTCCCTCCGCAGGCCGAGTCCGGATTAGTCTCAACTTATATTCTCTTCTAAAAATTGCCAAATAAATATAATTATACATTGTAATGATCAAAACTTTGATTCACAGTGATCATAATAAAGCTTTCATTTTTATCCTAACTGTTATATATTTATCTGAGATTCTGCAGCTTCATCACAAACCATTATATCTTATCTGCTCCTAAACAGACCTGATAACACCTAGGGTAGCCTGGAGATTACTCTTTAAACCCTAGAAAAAGAAAAATGAAACACCATCAAAATGACTGGAAAAAAAAAGGGAAAAAGTGAAGAACAGTAATATAACTGATAGTACATCTCAGTCCGTATAGTAAGACTTGAAAACTCTACATACTGTGATTTTCAATAGAAAGAGCATAAACATTATTATCATAGTACCTGCTAATATAGGAATTATCAACCGTGTTGACAATTACCTTATCACCAGCTAAAACATGACTTGGTACCTACAGAAGAGGGCAAGTCGAGGGCAAGTCAGTGAAAATGAGAGTAATAGATATAGCTTATAACTGAAAAGATATAAGGAGTTCTAATCACCTGAACTGTGAGTCCATTGTCCAACTTAACCTTCTTATACCTGCAAAATTCGCCAATTATGGAACCATTGTAATTCATTTAGTCAGAGAAAGGCACAAGCATATAACTTATAAGACATAAACATCATGAACTTACTGAGGAGTGGCTGTAGTGCCCTTTATATAAACTTGTGCTTCGGCAACAGTGCATGTCACTTTTGTTGGAATTGTTGCAGATAATGGTCTTCCATCAAAAATTTGCAATGTTACTTTCATATCATCTGCAAATTCAAGAGGACAGAAGAATTGTAACTAGAAACTACTAGTGAAAAAACATAATGAGAATAGAAAAAAAAAAATTCAAATACTTTTACAGGTAATAAGGGTTATAATATAACATTGCATCCAGGAAGCAAACCTACGAAAAAATTATTTCTTACATTTCAATACTAGAAAATAGTAAGACGATTTTACATGAGACACCATGTTTAAGGAAGAAATATATGAAACATCGTCGCAGCAGCAAAAGCGAGTGTAGTCATGAGTCTCATCAAGTTCAGAATAGACTTTCACAAGCCCAAAACTAAAATAATGGTACTGCAAACATGAAATTGTTGTCACTGAATTATAACAATAAAAGTTCTTTACTATGAATCTCCACCAGTGTTCTATACTTATCCTTTGCTTCTTTTTCCCTCTTTTTTTCTTTTCCTTTTCACCTGGATCTGCTTGAGGTTCCAAATGTCTTTTTTTTTTTTTTCATTAAAAAAAAAGTTGATTAAGAAGATAATCTTTACTGCTGTCTACATGGTCTTAAGAATTTTTTAAGCAATATCCTCGTCTTATCAAAAAACAAAAAGATGGAAAGACTACACTATACATTATTTGGTCTCTTTTTTATGTGACCATTAGCCCCATGGATTCCTAACTTTTAATATCTTTTAAGTCACGTTGTTCTTTTTTCTCCCTTCTCCAAAAAGTTTCCTTTTAATCTATCACTGAGAAAAGAAACCAACCATTGTAAAACCTTTACATCAGAAGACAGGACAGGAAACATTTAAATAAAGAAACAGTAACTATTGAACAATGTTGGAGTTTAAACCTTGGAGATAGGCAATGGAATCGCCAAACAAATGCATTGGTACATTAATTTGCACGTATGTCTCAGGCCTGGAAAGAAATGAAGCAAAATGTGTATTTAGCAAATAAATTAAACCAATAACTCCTTCTAACAAAATGAACCAAACAATGTAGACAAACTCACTCGACTAGGACGACAGAGTCATCATCAGTGTAAAGGTAATTGTAAGATTTTTCTTCAACAAAAACCTCTGCAGACATGCATAGATAACCATATAGGTGTTTAGATGTTTTGAGCAATATCTATCCTTCAATCAGGTTCAAGACAGATGATAAAAAAGAAAGAGAACAAAGATCATTCATAGATACACGTGTGCACACAAAAATTCCAAGTCAATTAGTTTATTTCACAGCGTGATCCCCCAATAATTGAGATAAAGCATGGTTCTGATAAATAAACATTATTTTGGGATGCCTTAGATCCATATCTACTATTTTCAAATTAAGGTACTGAAAACTAAAAGTGAAGGCTCCAATTCTAAGTCGATAAACATATAAACCAGGCCATTCAATATAGAAGTCAAAGGATAAAACCTAACACCCATAGATTATCTCAATGAAGCGATGCTGAAACTAACTGAACACTGAATGATTGATACAAAAGATACAAACTTCTATTCTTGTGGGGGGTAAGGACTTGAGAGAAATCTACTAAAACTTTTCCTGCTACTTTTTCCCCCATATTGCGAATCTATATTGGTAAATCTTACCTACCACATGAGTGAAAAATCCAGCAATAATAGAGATCAATTATTAAAAATAAAAAAATAAATCCAAACAACAAAATGTATGGATGGAAGGGAAGCAACAAAATGCAAATGATATCCGGATATAGATATATAAAGCATCAAGTATTTGCCAAAGATATGATTTACAATCCACGAAACAGGAAAAGGCAGTAGGTGTCCATACTTTCAATAGCCTCATTGGTTCGAAATCTTTCATTTAATTTATTTCCGCTATCAATATCACGAAGTTCCACCTGTTGATGTTTTCCAAAATCACAATGGAATAAGAACAAGTAAAGCCAAAAGTCATATCCCCACTCAATAAGTATAGTCTTGATGGAGAACACACAAATTGTACAAGTTCTTCAAGTTACAAGAGCAAAGAAATTTTATCAGAAAAATGATATTAATGACTTAAACATGAAATTTAATTCCCAATTATTTCATGCGTGCAAATGTCAAAAAATGATTAACTAAACTAGGCTCCATTAATAGGACTAGCAGTCATATAGAGATTAAAAAGAGAATTATTTTTCAGAGACAATGGCCAATGAATTGGGGGGAGGAGGGGAAACCAAAGGATGCATACAATATTATGCTTTTCATCATTAGTTGTCATTGGCTCAGCAAACCAATAATGAATCAGTTGGGAAGAACATGAATGAGGTCATCAAAAGCATAATGGTAATAGGCTAAAAAGTTTTCACTTAACTATAAAATGTATGATGCAAATAAATTAAATTATTTACCAAGCCAAGCAAAGGCAAGAAAGTATGCATTCTTTAAATTATTTACCAGATATTTCCAATTCAACATTATAGGAAGTAACAAAAATATTGTCATAGACCTAGTTCAAGGCACATCCAGGACACTTGTTGATTAATTATACATTCATTATGCAGCCAGTATTATCTAGATTAAGAAAGAATTTGTTGCAAATAGCTTGGGAGAAAAGGAAAGAAAATCACTCCAAAGCTTTCCATTCATATTACACGAAAGAGATTTGTATCTCATTGTGCATAGGACAGTAAAATCTTTGAGCCAAGTGCTAGATTAAACTATGTAAAGTACAAAATCTTCTTGATCATATTTTTAGGAATGTAAAAAAGAAAGAGAACCATCAGCAAAAAAATATAAAAGGAGATAAAAGTGAGCTTCAACGCAAGTATGCACCCTAACAAAAGTTTCCTTTTTTGTGCTCAAATACATCAATCTGTGGAGCAAGAATGAAACTTTTCAGGAATCAGCAAGTTAGCTCCCTTATGTGTGAGCATCTGCTAGGTACTCCTTTGGGTTTCAACAAACATGAAATTTTCATTGAGAAGATACATAAGCATAAAATAAAATATGCATTTAAAAACAAAAACCCATCAGTGGACATGAAATGAACAAGATATCATAAAGGAACCTGTATTATAGCTCCACCTCTTCCTTGTGTTGTATGTTGCGCCTTTACTACCTAACCAAGATTTTGCCTTTTATTAATAACATCCTATACTAAGCTTGGAGTAGCTAAACAAAATCATTCCAACTCAATAACAATAGTTCTAAAGGCACACTGCTTACCTGGTAAATCTTTCCTGGATCACATCAATTGCATCAGATTATCACAGTGAAAATTTTTGTAAGTATGTGTACAGTAATCGATTCAAGAACATATAAAAGGGATATTATAGATGGAACCTTTTCTTTCAATGACATTCCCAGGTCTCACCTGCAAAAAGAATAAAATTTTGTACTCAGCTGAAAATATTAACAACAGGAAGGTAAAAAGAAACTGGTAAGTACTAGCAGCACCCGCAAATAACACTGTACATTAACCGATAGAGAAAACTAACAAATTTGGTAATGTCTTAAAATTTAGACGAGAATTTGTAAATTCTTTAACAAAGTAAAAAGTAACTTCTAAAATTTAAATTTACAGAAAAGGATATGTCTTCAAACATAAAATATCAAATTGACAAAAACTATAGAAGTAGAAATTACATCGGCACCGGAAAATCTGGCCTGGCGAAGCTGGGTGGCGGCCCAGGGAAAAGATAGGAGAGCTCTATGAGATGCATCAGTTTGATGGAAAAGTTGGAACTTTCCGTTAGCCCAGGTTGTAATGAGAGCTCTTCTTACAATCGGACCACCAAATTCAGGTGACCTTGAAGTTACAGCCCAGTACAGTGCTCTTGGGATTCGACTACAGATCGCTCTTGACATATCTTTTTCCTCTGTTTTCTTGAATTTGTTTTAAATGGTATTCAACCCAGTTCTTCTTATATTTAAGGGTTTTCCCGGTGTCAGAAATAAAAAAAAAAAATTGAGATTAAAAATTTCTTAAAAAAGAAAAAAATTTATTACATAGTCAAATCTAATATATATATATATATAGTAAAATCAGAAAAGTGAATGTAAGTCAATGAAAATATTTAAAATTTATTTTCCCATAATTATTAAAATAATTAAAATATATTGTAAAGTTTGTAATTAAAAATAGTTTTTATTTAAAATATCCATTTTTTAAAAAAGAATTTTGTGATGATTTCAATTAAATTTTAAATCAAGAAAAAGTAGAAAAAACGGTGAACATTAACCTTTAAAAAAATCAGATTGAATTATACAAAATAAGGGATATTTAGCAATAAAGTAAAATATAAATTAATCCATTTTTAAATGCTTTCAGATGTATAAGCAGAGACACGAATACAAATAAACACAGAAGTACACCCACGATCCAAGGAAGTTTTAGCGGCTAAATTCTGGATTTTTGGTTTGCGTAAGAATTGAAATCTAAAATTCCACGACGACCGGCTCCCACACCATTACTTTCTACAGATACGCAGCTGAGTCCTGACAGCAGCCCTGAGCTCTGTGGCAGCTTTTAGATTCTTGAAGTCTCTGGGTATTCTTTCTTCTTTTCTTGATATGTATGCATAAGTACGTGTGTTTATATTATATGCACTCGAAAGTCTGAATTTTTATTTATTTATTTTTATTCATTTTGGCTAAAAGATGAATTCTTTATCTTTAATTAGCAATTGATATATGGTTTTACTGGACTACAATTCCGAGCCCTAAAGAAGTTCAGGGTTGAATTTGTTTTGGTTGATTCTAAATTACTAGTATGTTAGGTTTTCTTTAGTATCTTGAATCTTTTAAGGAATGCGCTTTTTTGTTTATTAGTAATTTAAACTGGGAAAGTTTTCAACTGCTTATATTACTTAGTTTTGATTGTATTTTATGCGTTTTACGTTTACCCCTTTTGATAAAGATTGGATTTTGTTTTGTTTTGTTTGTTTGTTTTTTTATTTTTTTTAATTTAGTAGGGACTTGTGTGTGAAGAAGATTGAGATGCGCATTGCTTAGCTTAAAAGATTTGGAGCTGTGGGGAAATTTCTTTCTGTTCTTTGGAATAGTGTTTTATAGACAGTTGGAAGGAGGACTGGAGGAGTCTATCTCCTGGTTCACTCATGTGGACAAATGTATTCAAAATCGTATGTTCTTTTCTTTCCTTTTCCTGTTTTATTTTCTCATATGGATATGCTTCACCTCTTCCCTTTTACCCTTTTCCCCTTTATATAGTTTTTTCCCCTTTCTTAGTGTTAATGTTGCTTTCTCTTGGGTTAAAATGTTTGTGATTTGTTTTCCTTTACTTAATTTACATTGTGTGATCACGTAGATAAATTGTTTCAGAGAGATAAACAGGTCCATTTTAAACTGATTTTATTGCCATGGTTGATGGAAACAATTGGACAGAGGTTTTTTGAGTTGGTTGTTGTAATAATCTTTCTTGCTTCTCTAGAGTTTTAGATATTAGGAAAAACTCAATTATATTGCTAATATAGAATTATGCATGCTGCTTTACTTCGAAATAAAAGGCGCAAGTGGTCTTGCTTACTGAGTTGCTGATCAGTCTTATTTATTTATTTGTCTTTAATTGTATTCTGAACATTCACATTCTTTTATCTGGGATATCTCCAGGGTGGTTTACATCAGATTTCATGGTTTCAGTTTCTTCCTCATGAATCTGAGCTCAATAGCTATTCTGATAAGAGGTTTGACTTTTGGGTTGTCTATGTCTTGCTTTTTGCCTGCATTATCAGAAGTTATTTCTGTTAAGAAATCATGTCATTGCTGAATGCATCTTTTCTTAACTGAAGTGTGAAGGTTGACCAGAAAGATGCCGCTACACACCTGGTGCTATCATCGCATTTGCAGTTACAGAAAGAAGGATTTCTGAGCACGTGGACCAATTGTTTTGTTGGACCTTGGGATCCCTCCCAGGGCTTGCACAATCCTGGTAACAAGTGTAATCTGTGTGTTATAATGATTGCAATAAATGGGGTTTCAGGGTACAGTTTTTATTAATTGCTTCAACCACTTGTTGCTCAGATGATAAGATCAAGCTTTGGTTTTTCCTCCCTGGGAATCATACATCTGTTGTTGAGAAGGCTCAACCTGCTGTATCTAGATTAAGAGGTATTTTCTTTTAGGTTCAGAATGTGGAATTATTTATTGTTTACAGTTTAGACTTAAAATTTATCTTTAAATGCTTAAGTTTCTGTGCTAAATAAGCTACAAACCACATGGGTTTGCAGTTCTTGCATCTGGACTATGGGTTGCTCCGGGTGACTCAGAAGAGGTTGCAGCTGCATTGTCTCAGGCCCTAAGGAACTGTATAGAAAGGTTAATGCATTTATTGAGTCTCCTGAGTTTTCTTTTTCCTTTTGGGTCATGAGCAGACGTATGCTGCTATCCTTTTTCTTATACTTTATGGATGATCAGTGACGTCCTTTATTTTTTATTTTTCTAAGATTTTATTTTATTTTTTTATTTTTATTTTTTTTTGTGTGTTGAAAAGAGATTTTTGGATTGAGGGTACTTTCTAAATATTCTGAGTGAAGTATGCAACTGCTGAGTTATTTGATTAATGCCACTCTTCTGTTTGTTGATTAAAAAATTATATAAATTATGAGAAACATACTGTTTCTTCAATTGGCAGGGCACTTAAAGGTCTTTCCTACCTAAGATTTGGAGATGTGTTTTCAAGGTACCATCCATTTTCACATAGCGAAGAATTATTCAGGTGAACTACACTAAGACTTTTGCTCTTAAATTCTGTAATAAAACTACGAGTTCTGATTGTTTGAGTTTGTATGATGTCTGTTGCTTCCTATTGTTGTAGTATCTGCATTTCCAATTTTGGCTAATGTATTACAGGTTTTAGTTGTCATGTATGTTAAACTTGTAACCCATGTTGTTTTTTCCATGTTGAGTTTATCTCATGGCAAGAATAGTTAAGAATAAAGGGTTACATCATATGCAACTGATTCCCAAGTATTTCACTCAAAGTAGTATCAACTGGTGCTTTCTTAAGGTTATTTCGTAGTTGGTTACACTCTGTTGACTTTTCCTAATTTGTATTTTTGGCTTAAATTTTTCAGTCTCATTACTGTCTTGGAAAGATTGGGTGAAGTTTGTTTTTCTCCAGGAGTTTTTCTTTTTTTCTTTTTTCCTGAAAGTTTTTCTCCAGGAGTTGAGCACAATTTTTTTTTTTTTTATTTTAAATTTTTGCAACAACTCATTTGCTCTAGGATAGCTTTTGAAATTATTAAATTTTTTGTCCTCTTTAACATTGATCTATTTATTTGTTCTTTATGTGCCTGGAGTATTGGTAGTGGTTGATATTTTTCATATCCTTGTGTCCTCTTGACTGTCTTGGCTGCCAAACTTGTGTGCTGGGCATTTGATGGAATAAATTATCTGCTTCTTCATTCTCAGTTAATGAAAAAGTTCTTCTTGTTGTTTTTCTGCCATATTGTTTTCTAATCTGTTGGATTGTGTGTTGTAGAAGGGGTCAGCCTGTAGTTGAATTCATCTTTGCTGCTACAGAGGAGGCAATATTTGTGCATGCAGTAATATCGTCCAAGTATGTCTTTGAGCATTAATTATGGAATTTATGTTTGTAGGGGTTATTTCTAGGAATTCAATATAGTTGAGAATTTTTGTCATTGTTTCTTTCTAATTCCAGGCATGTCCGGGCACTTTCAAGTGGTGATATTGACATGACGTTAAATAATGACCGGCTTCCAGGTTGGTCATTGTGGAAAGCATTACCTCCTTATATTGTTGTTTATCTTAGTTTTCTAAGTTGAATAAATGAATCTGGCAAGTTCTTTTGCCCTGCATATTGATCACAATGAGTTTCACTGTTTGATTTGGTATAATGTGGGAGTTGTGATTTACTTATTTTATCCTTTCGGATGAAAGGAAGTGGAGGATAAATGAAACTAGAGGTGACCTGCTTTTATTTTCAGATAAGATTACTTGGGAGTTCTACTCTTTTAGATGAGTAAATTGAACTCTTTTTAAGGACATGTAGTCTAATTTTCCAGGAGTTTGCTAAACATTATCTACTGGAATCCCTTCCCAACTAACTGGGGCAGGAGTTTAATCTTGAGGGGAAAGGATGCGGGATTATCAATAGGAAATTTTAAAAACTTGCTTAATGGAACTTCTTTAGCTGAATTTCATTGACATTTTACTGAAATATGCAATTCAAAGTAAAACAAGTTTACAGTAAACCAAACTCCTCAAATAGCCGATACAAGAGCATTGCTAGTAAACTTGTTACTCATGTGTCTGCAGTGATTTATTTCTGTTGTATGTTGTTTCAGTTGTGGTCTCACCTCATGGCATGCTTGGGAAGCTTACTGGATGTTGTCCAAGTGATCTTGTGAAGCAAGTTTACCTCAGGTTGATGAACTTCCTGGTTTGGATCTATTTAGTTTCTTTCATCACCCTATTCATGCATATATCTGCTGTTTTCTTATCTTACAAAAAGTTACTTATTAATTTTCATTCTATTCTTCTTTCTGTAAACTTCCATGAACAGTTCGAGTAAGTCTAGAGCTTCAAATGAAGTTGTAGGTTTACCATATCATGCTTCTTATGGTTCTGCTTGTCAACTGAGAGGTCAAAATTGCTATGTTGAAATCACTCTTGGCTGCACTAATACTGCAAATGATAAAAATCTGCAACAATGTTCAAGCTTGCATAAGAATTTCCCTCGCCATTCTGTTGGTGAATCTCCTGCAGAAACCAAAATGAATCAGAATGGGCCATCTGGTCACTCAAGAATTTTTATTTATCCATCTGAAGCTGTACTTGTTCCGGTCATGCAAACGTCATTTGCAAGATCTTCTCTGAAAAGGTACGTGCTTTTCTAGAGGTTTTTTGGTTTAGCAACGCCATTGATGGGTTGAACTTTGGTACTAACTGCCTGGTGCCAATCTGGAAAACACTATTGTGATTCAATTGAGTGTTTTCATGTTTGGTCATATAGCATTGTGTTGCTTTATTAAAAAGAAAGTAAATTCAGCTACTTGAGCAATATCGAATTTAGTACAGGACTAAGATCTTTTGTGGACCCCTGAATGTTCAAAGGGACATTGCCTTACCGTGATTCTCTGACAATTTTTCATTCTGTATTAAAGAACTATGCTTTCCTTGAATGTTTCATGCTGTTAACCTGTAACTCAATACCATTCCTCTCTATATAGAGAAAGTTGACGTGTACTTAATGGTTTAGACTGCTCCCAAACATCTTGCTTTTGTTTATTTGAATATCCTTCTAGTTTTTCCCTTGGCTTTTAGACCGTATCTGCTGCAAAATGGTTTGTCTCTAGTAGACTTCTGTGAAGTTTTTTTCTCGTCATTCAAGCAGGAATGCTTGTTTGAAAGTGAGGGTTTTTGTTTTCTATGATGCTGGTGAAGGTGGTATAAATCTGAAGACTATTGCATGATAATTACTGAAATTTCTTTTATGTGATCAGGTTCTAAACTTTTGCATGTGCATAAGATTATCTTACATTAACTGGTTTATTCAGATTTTGGTTGCAGAACTGGATTGGGCCATCATTCTTTGGTTCATCCTTTTTCATGAACTGGTTAGTCCAAGTTACACTTGTCATTTCTTTCTTTAATTACCTTGAATTCTATTCTGAGATCTGTATTTTGAGGATACTTGACTATTTTATACCTTTCATTTCAGTGCTGACGGAAAGGCAGATTCAAAAGATGGATCTCGGCTTGAATCAAATGGACTTCGGGGTCAACATGGTTATCATAGTAGTAGCAATAGTAACAATAGTAGTAATAGCAGCATGACTAGTTCTTCCAGTGATAGTGATTACGATGCCTGTGGAAGCGGTGATCTTGAGGCTGATGCTGATTCATTAGCATGTAGACAGTCTGGTTTATCTTCTACTGATCTGTCAAAGAGTGATAATCCCAAACTGGTATATGACTACTATTTGCATATAAACTTCTTTAGAGATGGGTTATCTCTTCTGTTGTTGCACAAGCTTGTGCTTTGCATGAGCCTGTTGAGCAACAACTATACAAATATGGAATTCTCTTTGCTTATGATATTTCTTGTATTTGAAGTGTTAAATCAAATTGTGCCATTCCAAGTGACAAGGTTTGATCTGTTTAGTTTGATTTAAAAAGTTTGATGAATCTGAGAGTTTAAGAATGAATTATTTTGGATAATAAGTTTCTTAAGCTCACTGATTTATTTTCTCACATTGTGTTTTTGTGTTTGTTTGAATTTATAATTTTTAGCAGACTAAAACCTTTTTAATTAAGGTTTCATGCGTAATACTTTATGTATTACTTGTATTTAAAAAGGAATAAGTATAATTTGGAATAGTCTTATGAGTTTTCAGAGGAAAACATCCACTAGATGGGTAATTTACATGCCTATCCAATTCAAGCTTCTTTACACTAGTGGCGAGTCTAATCAAAACTTGAGTTTTTGACAAGTTTTTTTAAGAGCTGGATTCTATTGCACCCCCTATCTTGTGACTGGCCTACATAAATGTGCTTGAATTATCTGAAGTTGTTTGTTTCCTTCTTTTTCCCTGTGATGGGAATACACTATAATTAAATCAGAAATGAATTTTTGAAAGCCTGCACATCAATTAAGCTGAATTACTACCAAGAATTAGCTATCTGGTTTTTGCATTGGTTCTCATGTATATATCCCACTCTTTGAACTGCTGATTGTGTGGGTCCTTTCTTTGAGTATGTCCATCTTTGAAATATTTGGAATAATAAGTTCATGATAATCAGAAACTTGGAAAATGCTGATTGCATAGCCAACATCAATCTGCCAGCATGTAATCGATGAGCATCTGTACATTGACTGTGTTTGTTTGCTGTTTTTTGAGAATTTGGTTATTTCACTGCAGAATTCTAAGCGGGGCCGTCCAGGGATGTCGGAGTCATTTAGTCAAGCAAGTGGAGCTATGAATCCATCCACAAGTGATTTTGGTTCCATTGAAGTTCATAATTCAGGAATTGTTGGAAATGATCCAATTGTTTCTCAATGGGGATGGGATGATGATGATAGAGGCATTTGTATGGACATTCAAGCACTTCTCTCAGAATTTGGAGATTTTGGGGACTTATTTGAAGATGATGTTTTACCCTTCGGAGAGGTAATCATCATGGTTATCTAAGCAGTATACACTATCATTTTTTCAGTTGCAATGTTGATTCCACCATCCACAGTTATTATATATATAGTTGCAAAGTTCACTGAATGGGTGAGGTCTGGAGCTAATTTCTTTATTTTTTTTATTGTTCTTCTGAAGCCTCCTGGAACTGCAGAATCACAAAATCTCATTTTCTCTACCCAAGATTGTGGAGATTTAGGCAACAGTCCAGGTGTATCAATGATGGATGCTTCAGATCCAATGCTTTTGCCTGTGGGGTTCCCTTCCTTTGATGGCTTCAACCCATCACCTCCTCCAGTTGTTATGGAGGATTCTCTGAGCAAACACCAAGAGCAGACAAAAAATGTAACTACTCAGGCTCAATCTAACTGCACACCGATATCATGCAGTAATGAATTTGATCATTTGATAAAAGCTGAGGCCTTAATGACATTTGCTCCAGAATATGGAGCAATTGAAGCCCCTTCATTGGAGAATGCATCTTCAATTTTTAGAAGTCCATATATTCCTAAATCTCGAAAAGCAGACACTGAAAATTCAAGCTCAAATAATTATTTATACTCTGCTACTCCTCCTTCTCCTTGCGTTGATGATTCTGAACAGAAGTCAGGTACATCCATTAATCCAAGAATGAGTTCAGGAAAACCTGAGGCAAGCACCATTCGTCAATCAAAAAAATACTATGTTCATGTTGAAAATGGAATTGGAAAATCTGAAGGAAGGTTACCAACTTGCAAAGACAACAGTCCTCATGAACCTTTAACAGCACTATCTACCTTTTGTGGTTCCAACTCTACAAATGCTATTAAATCTGGACAAAGCAAAGCTAGTGAAGCTCCATTAAGGCCTGAGAACTTTCTTCCTTCTCTGAAAACTGTTCTTGCTACAGAAATTGAATGCCTCATGTGCCAGGCTTTTATGTGCAGGATACGGCATACTATATCATCTTCCAGTGGCCACATGGCTGTTGGTTCAAATAGGCTTTCTGGGAGTAGTGTTATAAACCATCAGCATCTTGATTCAAGCATCATGTCTGACAACATATCAAGGCAGGCTGAGGCAAGAAAGAAAGAATCTATACCAGTTAGAATAGCTGGTGATGTAGACAGTGGATTGTTGGATGGCCCACTTAGTGCACCTGTTGGTGTCTGGCGCCCAGTTGGGGTTCCAAAAGGTGCCAAATCTACTACATCTAATATGGAAGTTTGCCCTTCTATGACTCATAATTCATTTGTTGAGGAAAGCATTCTGTCTTATGGTTTGAGGCAGCCACTTCAAGAATTTCTTGATGGATTAGCATTTCTTGTCCAGCAAGCTACTTCATTTGTCGATGTAGCAATGGATTCTGATTGTGGTGATGGTCCCTATGGTTGGCTTGCACTACAAGAGCAGTGGAGGCGTGGGTTTTCCTGTGGCCCTTCTATGGTTCATGCAGGTTGTGGAGGAATTTTGTCTTCCAGTCATTCAGTGGACGTGGCTGGTGTGGAGCTTGTTGATCCACTTTCAGTTGAAGTAAGCATATTTCTTTACAAAATATTTATTTATTTATTTATTTTTATTAAAACAATTATTGATCTGCATTTTAGGTATCGGTGAGTAACATTCAGTTGATTACAAGTAGTTAGTTCATTGTGTATTTATTTGATCAGATGGAGACTTTTGTTACTTGTTCTTAAACTATATAGAGTTATATATATATGTACAATATTAGTAGTACATCAATTAAATTTTTGAGTCTACTTTTCTCCTCATTTTCAGTTTTTGACCATTAGATCCATGATTCTTTGAAATTAAACTATTCCATTATTAATATATTGTTGTTATTGCTGTTTGATGACGTGATTTTACTTGTGTTGCAAAAAGATACAAGAAAGGCAAAGATATTGTACTCATGACTTTGATGCAGGGACAAATTACTCAAAGGAATTATTAATTTATGGATCCTTCAGAGGAGCAATTTCTAGTTTTCAGTTTCCCTCTTATTTCTTGGTGTTGGCATGCTACTGATTTTAAAGGCACTATGTAGTTAGAGAAAGGGATACTGTAGTTTCTTTGCTTTGGATCTTAAGGAGTAGAATTTGCCTGGAGATGGTGTTCATGAAACTGCAGTTGAAACCTTTTCTTTGCCGGGAAAAAAAAGGAGAATAACAGAAGCAGTCATTTTTCAATTTATCCCAAGTACCATTCCCTATGATGTAAACTATGCAAACATATCATTTGACAGAGGTCAACTGGGGTAGTTATATCTCTTAATCACAAGTTTGTTAGCTGTCTATTACTTTTTAATCTGTGGTTCACCAGTTACACAAGTTTTTGATTGCATCTTCCTGGTTGTCCAGTTCAATGTGTTAATAGTTTCACAAATTAACTCACTGCATAGATTGTTGTTTATGGAGGAGGTCTGAGATGTTTTATGCATATCTTACTTATTTATCTCTGAATCCAATTGTACTCTTCCAATTTATGGAGTTGTTTCTAAGGCCCACCTTAATTGATTTTTTCTTTGTCTTTTCAGATTCAGGCATCGTCTGCTATTAGTTTACTGCAGTCAGATATTAAAGCAGCTTTAAAATCTGCATTTGGGACTTTGGATGGTCCACTATCAGTAAATGATTGGTGCAAAGGTCGCAGTCTATCCAGTGATGCTGGATTAGTTGGTGATGGACTTTTTGCTGAATCAACTGCTAGTGCTAGTGAATGCCGAGATTCTTCTAGTACTGTAACTATGTCTATGGGGGAGCCTATTAGTCCTTCTCAGTCCTCTGCTGGTGTTTCATCATGCATCAAGGGTATGGCAAGATCAATGGTTTTGTTAATGTTGTTGGCTCAAAATGTATTAAATAGATTTCTAAACCTTTCATATTACAGTGGATGGAACTAGGATGGAGGAGACAAGTGAAAGGAGATCTGTCCAGGAAACTTGTTTATCAGAGTCAGAGCAGCAAATGGGATCACGAATTAGGCCAACACTGGCTGTAGTTCCATTTCCTGCAATACTTGTTGGGTATAATTCTTACTGAAATCATTGTTATACTATTGCATATTGTTTCCATTAGAAGTATTAGTTGCCTATTCTTCTCATTGTATGCAATTAGCAGGACTTGTATTTAATTTATATCTAATTTGTTTCAGCTATATTAAGGGAGGGAGAATGTGAGGTGTTTACATCCTTCAAATATGAAGTTATTACTTAAAACCTGCCAATAGCCTAAGTTATTATACAAGTTTTGTAAAAATTTGAAGAACTGTTGCTTTTAAGATTCAACCTGAAGTTTACGGCATGTACAATCTATTTAGAGTTGCAAGGTTATACTCAAATAGATTTTATGTACTGCTTGAAATATCTTGCTTGGCTCAAATTTCTGTAACCCCAACTGTGATTTGGAAAGATACACCAAAGCTGCTTTCTGGATCCCTTTGACATCTGTTAATCCATGTATACTCATACAGAAGTTCTGTAGAAGAAACTTTTGAGCTTAAGTTTTGTTGTTTCTAATACAGTATATACTATTTATTTGACAGGTACCAAGATGATTGGCTGAAGACTTCTGCCAGTTCTCTGCAACTTTGGGAGAAGGCGCCCCTTGAACCCTATGCGACACAGAAACATGTAAGATTCATATAGCTACTGTTTTAATGCTTTATCTGGTCAATCTTTCATTATATTTGACATAAAAATGTTGGTTTTATTTTTGACTGGATTTTTCTTAATTTACGAGGGTAGTGAATTAGTGTGTGGGCAATTCTTCAGTCTATCTCAATTTAATTGTGCAGGTGACATACTATGTTGTGTGCCCGGACATTGATCCACTTACAACGGCTGCTACAGATTTCTTCCAACAACTTGGGACAGGTTTGTTTGATCCTCCCAAGTGTTAAATGTTATCCTTGTTTGTGCTAAACCAAATGCACATCTCCGATAAAACTCTGCACTAACTTGGATTGTGCAGAGTAAGAAATAACTGAAAGGCTATGACTTAAAATAAACAGAAAATGAGAATATATATAGGAATATGTGGTTAAGATACTTGTTAAATTATGACATACTCTTAATATTTAAGCTGATAGAGACGGGTTGGATGTATATGCTTTAAAAGTTTAAGCTATAGAGACAGGTTGGATTTATGCAACTAACAATACTTTCTCAACTGATATGTTTCCTCTAAATTTTTTTGGCTAAGTAGAATGCTTTTCTGAACTGATTTTCTTGCAACCATATCCAAATGATTATGATCCTCTATTTTGCTGGAACAATTTTTTTTGCCCCTAAATGCTCATGAAACTTCCTTTCAGTGATTCTTCAAGTGTTAATCTGGCATTCACAGGCATGGGAATGTAATTTTCTGAATGAAATAATTTAGTTCTTTTATGCATATGATAATATCTACCCCATGTACTTGAACTTCGTACTTTGATTCCTTTGCCCTTGTGATAGAATATTATTATTTCTTCTCTGTGTTCATCTCTAGTGTATGAAACCTGCAAACTTGGAACTCATTCGCCACAAAGTATGGGAAACGAAATGGAGATAGATTCTGGAAAGACTCCATCTTCTGGTTTTGTTCTGCTTGATTGCCCTCAATCAATGAAGATAGATAGCAGCAGTGCATCTATTTTGGGTTCAATAAGTGATTATTTCCTCTCCTTATCCAATGGTTGGGATTTGTCAAGTTTTTTGAAGTCTCTTTCAAAGATTCTTAAAACTTTAAATCTCAGTTCTTGCATGACCACGAATGTAAAAGAAGGGATTAGTGGTCCATACACGGTAAGATTCACGAATCTTTATACAAGAATGTAGTTTGCTTGCCATTGAGTTTTTTTTTTTTTTTTTTTTTTTTTTTTCCCCAAAAAAATGTCCATTATTTCGATAGCATGTTGTCAAAGTTAATTTTTTGTTATTTTCATGTTTGACCTCATGAAATAAGGTACTAAATGCAGAATGTAAGATAGCTTTGATCATGAGCAGCTTACATAATCTGCTTACTATACTTGGCTTTAGGTTTCCTCCCAATAATAAAAATGAGAAGTTAAAAAAGGCAATTTTTGAATATCTATTAGAAAATTTTTCAAAGCCAATGTGTAACATTTTTCTTTCCATCCCAAGATTGCAAGTTATTATGTTGGGTCAAATGCTTATACTCTATTTGTGTCACAGTATATGCCTATGTGTTACATGGGAACAAGAAGTTATGATATTATTTATGGCAACAGTGAAAATTTTAATTGTAAGAATGTTCACTTTAGGTGTCTGTGTCTCTCAATTTGGAGCACGAAAAAGTAGAAATGAGGACACCCATTTTAAACTTAAGGAAATTATACTTGTGGTTTCAAAGCATGGTGCTTTTTATTTCCCTTTAGGGAGGACTAATAAGGATACCAAATCCAAGCCCATCCCGTGCTCACTATTTGTTAGATTATATTTTTCTCATTTCAACTGTTAGTCTATCACAGTTCTTCGAATCTTTCTTTTGTGAAAAATGTTGTTGGTTTGAGATTATTTTTAGTTTAAACATTCTTACAGATGGTTTGGCAACATGATCTATGGATTTTCTTTCATTCTCCTTGCTGATCATGGATTTTGTGATATAATTTCATATGCTACCTTCAAGTGGTTCCTGTACTGATTTGTTGTCATACAAACAGGTAGTCTATGTAGTTTGTCCCTTTCCTGAGCCTCTGGCAATCCTACGCACTGTTATTGAATCTTCAACTGCAGTTGGATCATCTGTTCTTTCTTCAGATAAAGAAAAAAGGTCCATGATGCACAATCAAGTTGCAAAGGCCTTAAACCATTCTGCAGCTGTGGATGAAGCACTTTCAAATGTTTTGACCATTTCAGGGTTCAGCATTCCTAAATTGGTGCTGCAGATTGTGACAGTTGATGCTATCTTTAGGGTAACAAATCCTCCTCTGAATGAGCTTACTATTTTGAAGGAAATTGCTTTTACAGTTTATAATAAAGCCCGAAGATTTTCACGAGGATCCTCTGGCGAGATGGCTCCTTCTATGTCCTTGTCTGGTAGACCAAATTCAGTTATGATGCAAATGACATCTCCTCTTCCTGGAATATGGAAGGATTGTGTTGGTCCTAGAATATCAGGATCGTCCCTCCAGAGAGAAAGTGAACTTGATGCCAGCTTGAGGTCCAGTACTTGGGAAAATTCTTGGCAAACAACTAGGGCTGGTGGACTTGGGTGTGATTCTAATCGAACTGGAGATTTTCTTCTTCAGGATGAAAGCCGTTGCATGTTTGAGCCACTTTTTGTTCTTGCAGAACCTGGTTCTTTAGACCGTGGAGTTTGTCCTCCTCTCTTTGGGAATCTTGGTCCTGAATCTTCAAAAATTCTAGCTGATGATGGTACAAGTGGAAACCTTATGCAGAGTTCAGCTTCATCAGCAAGTGGAGACACTGGACCTATTTCTCAGTCAGATGCATCAGAGCCAGATAGCTTTGGATCTGGCAATCAGAAATCATTGCCAAGCTTGCATTGCTGTTATGGTTGGACTGAAGATTGGCGGTGGTTGGTGTGCATATGGACTGACTCAAGGGGAGAATTACTTGACAGCTATATATATCCCTTTGGAGGAATCAGTGGTAGGCAGGACACAAAGGGTCTACAATCCCTTTTTGTCCAAATACTACAACAAGGATGTCAGATTCTTCAGGCTTGTTCCCCTGAGACCAGCAAACCAAGAGATTTTGTCATTGCACGGATTGGTTTTTTTTTTTGAGCTTGAATGCCAAGGTATAATATTTTTCCTTCCTGCCAATGGTTGTGATGTTTATTTTCCATTCCTAAATGTTTGTGGCCAGTATTTTGTGTTTATGATGTGTTTGTCCTTGAATTGGATTCCTTCGAACTTGAATGCCAAATAATAATGTTTTCATTCCCTGGGATACTTATGATTTTTTTTGTCCTCCCTTCCTCCTCTTAAAAAGCATGGTCGTATTAATTACATGCATCATGAGGCAATTAGGATGGTTGTTCTCTGATTAAAGTAGTGTTTTCATTTTCTAGGCCTCTTACTTATTCTGTTTTAGGTACTTGTTTCATGGTCGTCTAAGGCAGTACATAAGAGTTATATTCATGAAAAGCAGGTTGGAATTAGTTGTCTACATTCATTTGATAGGACATATTTTACTCCTTTTACCATAAGAATGATAGAAGAAAAATGTAAGTTTGGGAATTCAAGAAAACTCTGGAAACTGTTTGAGCTACACTTACATGTGTTTATATGCTCTGATTGTAGCACTAGTACAAGCCGTTTCTTAATAATGACGTGCAACAGCTAATTATGTTCTTTCAACAGGCAATAGCATACAAGTAGTGTTATTACATGTTCAGTCTTGAATGTAGACCTACTGCATCAGAATTTTCTCCTTGTATCTTCTTCTTAGGCATATAATGCATAAGCTTAAACTTTTAGTGTAGGTGATTATTTAACAATAAGCAAAGCCATTATATTTCAACTGCTCATCATTCTTGCTCTATGGCTGTAAACAGAATGGCAGAAAGCGCTCTATTCAATTGGGGGTTCGGAGGTGAAGAAGTGGTCTTTGCAGCTAAGAAGATCTTTTCCTGATGGGATGCCTCCTAGTAGCAATGGCACTTCAATGCAGCAACAAGAGATGAGTTTGCTGCAAGAGAGGACACTGCCTTCTTCTCCCAGTCCTCTTTACAGTCCGCACTCAAAGTCTTCAGCTTTCATGAAAAGTGGTCTGGGACAATCTTCTGGCAGGAAACAGCTAATGGGAGGAGTAGACAACTCAAGAGGTTTGCTTCAGTGGGTGCAAAGCATCACATTTGTCTCAGTGTCTGTTGATCATTCACTGCAGCTGGTGTTTCAAGCTGATTCTTCAGGTAGCTTTCTAAACTTAGCTATTCATGGTAACTGGATCTGTTAAGTATGTGTCATACATGCCCTTCACAAGCTTAACTAGTGACTATTCAAGTATACGTTGGCAGGTTATTTATACCTTGCCGTTCAATTGAAGTGTGTCGCACTATTCTCTGATTCCCGACTCTTATCTCAGTTTTCGAAAGAACATCTGAACTGCATTACTGGCTTTGTGTTTTATATTGGTGTTTCTCGTCTATTTGTCTAATTTAGTAGTTACATTTTTTGCAGGATCAACTCAAGGGAATAACTTCATAGGTCAGCCAAGCTATCTGGAGGGATATACTCCTGTAAGATCCCTTGGCTCAACATCTGCCTCCTATGTGTTAATCCCATCACCGAGCTTCCGTTTCCTCCCCCCTGCCCCTCTACAGCTCCCTACATGCCTTACTGCTGAATCCCCACCTTTGGCTCACCTTTTGCATAGTAAAGGCTCTGCAATTCCCCTATGTACTGGGTTTGTGGTTTCAAAAGCTGTACCTTCAATCAGAAAAGATTCTAGGAGCCTCTCAAAGGAAGAATGGCCTTCCATTCTTTCTGTTGGTCTCGTTGACTATTATGGAGGTAACAACATTTCCCATGACAAAATTGCAAAGGGCAGTGGTAAAATGGGAGGGAGAGGTTTAAGCTCAGAAGGTCGGGATTTTGAACTAGAGAGTCATCTAGTTCTCGAGTGTGTAGCAGCAGAACTTCATGCTTTATCATGGATGACAGTCAGCCCCGCGTATTTGGAGAGGAGATCGTGTCTGCCATTTCATTGTGATATGGTTTTGAGACTTCGTAGGCTTCTTCATTTCGCTGAAAAGGAACTTTCTCGATGTCCAGAACAGTCACAGTTATAGGAGAGAGACTTATGGGCAACCATGGTTTTTCCATTTGTACGATGTTTGCTCTCCTTGCCATTTACCTAACTAGTGGTAGATTGAATGATGAACAGGTAAAGTTAAATAGGTAGAAGGTTTCTAGATTTCTCCTGAAAGGATAGGAGGAGGGAGGGAGGAAAAAACCACGGTATGTGTAGGCATTTGGGACAGGAGATAACAAACTCTGTACATAAGTATAGTATGGGATAGATCACTGTGATTCAGTGAGGTTTCTAGGTCCTTCTTTAACTCTGTGTTTGCAATGTATATTTCCAGCATAAAATTGATTTGATTTAGATTTAGAAATTTCCTCCCTCCTCATTGGAACAACTTAAACCAGCTGTAACCATTTTGTTGTTTCCTTGTTAGCTTCCAAAGTGGGACTGGAATAAGAAACTGCTCATGTTGTATCAGAAAGGTCGTCCAAATGCAGTATACCTACTGGGATTTGCACCAGTAAAACATCCTTGTTCTAACAGAGAATGTCATAATGTATGTATAGACAGATGTGCCATTTTCAGATTGCAATTATTCATTCATACATTCTGCTGTCTTTCTTTGTTTAAATTTTCTTATTGCCATTGATGATGGTAGCTGTTTTATGTAAAGTTTTCCTCAAAATTTATGGGATAGGTATATCCACAAGATTCTTGAGTTTTACAGACACAGATTAAAAAGGGAAAGAAGAAAGTGTCAAATACTTAGGTCCTAAGGCATGATTGCAAACAGAGTAATTTGGTCTGGGGGCATGCTGTAAGATAAGTAAAAGAAAAGATGAAAAGGGGGGGTAAGACTTGGTGGGGTGGAGGGGGGGCTGTTTGGGAAAGATAAAGAAAATGCAAAGGAAAGTAACATGAGCAGCAATTGATTGATTGAAGGGCCCTCAAAAGCTTTAGCTTAGAGACAAAGTTGGAACCAAACACTAATGTTGTACCCATGTTCATGATGTCTATTGTTTGGCCTTTATCTGAAACCCATGTGCATACCAATTTCGATTCTTTTTGCCACTTGTCTTCTCTTTGTAAAACAAAACAAGATGATTTTGAGTTCGACTAATCTTTCTCTAAGTTGGTCTTCAATGAACATATATATATATATATATATATATATATATATATCATGTGAAGAAAGTGGAGTATTTGGTTTTGCTTTGGTAGACACGTGGTTGTTGGAATCAGATAACAAAACCATGTTCAGTAAGATAAGTTTAAGAAATCACTGAGATTAGGAAAATTTTGAGCTGTGGAAAGGGTTATTATAATAAGGAAAGTTGGGCATTTTAATAGTTTTTATAAGAGCACTTCTATACTGATGTCTTTTCTAAATGCTTTTGAGATTATGGTCAAGAAAAAAGGCAATGCACCAAAACTACTACTGTGAATTATTTTCAAGCTTTAGGTAAAGGCAAAGTAAAAGAAGGGTGAAAAAGAAATGTTTAGCTAAATATATAAGTGAATGAGAATTGGATGCTTTGATTCTTTCTGTCTTTGGTATAAAATCAATTGACTTTGTTGGTTTTGGTGCTGGTGCTGGTGCTGGTGCTGGTGCTGGTGCTGTTACTGTTAGTGGCCACCATTAAATGGGAATAATACAGAGAAATGAACAATTTTTGTGGATGCATCACTTCAACTGATGGTGAAAAAAATATGCTTATTCTTTGTTAAAAGGAAGTTCAAATTCAAAGGAGATTCTTTTAAAAGCAAGGGCATTATAAGTTTTTGGTGCAGTGGATGGGAACTTGCAACTGTCTTTACCAAAAAAAAAAAAAAAAAAAAAAAAATACAACAATGATGTTTTGCACTTTGAAAATTCAAGCTGAAGGGGGGAAGAGAAGAAGAAAGAATTAATTCAATCCAAAACTAGAACACAAAGCCAAAGATTTCTCATTAACGATAAGATAATAACCTACAATTGAAGTACATACAAAGTACAACACGAAAGAGGGCAGAAACAGAAAAATAAAAAAGGTACTCTAACCTCAAGAAATCTCTTATATTAATTAATTCACATCAAATCCAACACAGTTAAAAATAAATGTTAAAGAAGAACATCTCTAATAACCTAATAAACTTCAACGAGTGCTGCTGATCATTCATTCAGTAGAGGAAACTGAAAGCAAGAGCTGCAAAAGAAGCAAAAAGAGTAGGGACGAATATAGAAGCATCAGAGGCAGGACTGGGTGCAGGAGCATCAGCAGCAGAAACACCTTTCATGCCAGAAACAGCCAAGCTTATTATGATCATCAATGCAACAATAAACATCTTCATCTTCATTGCCTCCATTTTCTTTTCTGGAATGTATTAAGGAAGGTATTCCTCTTTCAAGAAAACTCTAAATCTTTAGAGAGGAATATGACACGAGGCTGTGGGGGAGTGATGATGGGTCATGTTGTTAAATAGCAGAAGAAAGAGGAGAGAGAAAGAGACTTGAATTTGATAGCTGGCCAAATGGGGTGGTTGCCTAAAAGCTTCAATTATAATTGTTCTTTTATATTATTAGTTGTTTTATCTTTATAATTTAATATATAATTTTTATTTTTTCTTAAGATTTTATTGATATTGTTTAATATTTAATATTAGTTTATATAATAATATAGATATACCTAAAATTTTATTTTATTTTAATTACATAATTTGTGAAATTTAAAAAAAGAAAATTATAATTAAATATTAAAAATATAATTTTTTTTTGAGGGAAAAAATATTAAAAATATAATTAATAATCAAGGGAACTCCTTATGTTGTGTTGATTCATATTCCTCTACAATTAAGGAATCTTTTTTTATTATTTTTTTAATTTGAATTTGAATTTTATTACAAATTCCTAGTTCTAATCCCATAAAGAATCCAAAAGACTCCTTTCTTTTTTTTTTACCTCTTTATAAAGAATTCCCCCAAAACAGGAACTAGTACTATCAAAGAGATGGAATTATATATGGCAGAGGTTTCCTTTCTTGAATTTCAACGAGGAGTTTTATTTTTCCCATCAAGGTAATAATAATAGGTTTTCAGTAGCTGAAGTGCATTGGAACAATGCGAGGTTGATAAAAAAGGCTAAACAAATGGTTCTTAGTCGATGTCAGGAGGAAGACCCAACCTTAATGACACTACGGTTGGCCCAATCCTAAAGATAAAAGTTGGGAACATTCCAATTTGCAATTCATACTTAATCTTGCAAAAACTGTATTGCAAGAATTAAGTATAATTAATGATTATCGATCTCGATCAGAAGAATAGAATATCTCAAATTAAGAAACTGTATTTTTACAGATTAGAAGGATTAAAGAGTTTGTTACCCTATGGTATCGTAAAGTTTCAAGTATTTGAGTACCATAGAATTGGATGATGTAGTCATAATATCTGGCGGCTCTCTGGTTCTGAAATAAAATGAACCCTATGTTAACTTGACAGACAAATATTAATAGCAGCCCCCCTCTTTTCTCTTTTTTTTTTTTTTTTTTTTTAAACTATTGAATAATTAATACTTAATCCTCAAACTCTATAAATATCACACAAAGCCCCTTAAAATAAATTAGGGGTATTACATCCTCACTCACTATACTGTTGAAATTATGAAAATCAATACTTGTATCTACAGTAAAAAAAAAAAAGTGTTTACCTTTTTTTTGGCGATGCCAGTGTTGGACTATAGCCAAAAGAAGATTCCACCACCACAACTTAATTGAAACAGAATATTTTTGAAACAAAGTACAGTAACTCAGAGACACACAACTTATAACAACACAGACACGTCTCCGGCATCATTTGAGAATTCTGACTATCGAATATATTAGTCTTGCAAAACCAATTTAAACTGAAAGATCAGTAGTTTCATAACAACTTTTATGAGTAAATAATAAAATATGGAACAAAAGAAACAAATATTCTTACTCTGCCCAGAGTTTGTAGCTCTTGTGTCAGACCCCAAAACCAGTAGTGGAACAATGAGCAGAATACTCCTGAAAGCACAGTTGGAAAATTCATCATATCAAATCCATAAGTAAAGGACATCAAGAGATGCTGGGTCTAATTATGTCACATCTTCCTCTTGATTTCCCCTGCATGTTAGAACTACTAAGAGCAGAGATCTGGTTTAAAGACAGTAAAAATGAAAAACTTAAGAGTCATTAACACCATAAAACTGCAAGGTAAGTCTGAAACGAACTAACATCCAAACTTTCAGTGTATCTCATAGAGCTTGACGTAATAACAGAGCACAATGACAATAAGAACTATAAGGCTACTCTATGTTTGAATTTATACAAGATATAACAAACTAGCATACCTTTCCATAGAGAAGCTTTTTCCTTTGCTAGTGTATAATAGGTAAGAAATATATCAACTATAAGAGGCTCTCTCTAAATTAATACATGAAATTTTTTGGGTAATACTGTTAAGGTATTCATCAAAACTTAATCCTTCATAACTACCAATGATAAGGATCTGATTTCAAATAATAATAATAAAAAAATAAAATAAAAAAATGTAGAACAATTAAGATGGCTAGTGTAGCTCTCTTACCAATACCAATAGAAAGTTAGGAAGCTGTCTTTCATCCCTCCAAAGTAACTCTTGAAATTGTATCAATTCTTCTATCTGAAAGTTGCATCAGGCACCAAGAGATCCTTTCACATGATGAAAGATTACAATTTATGGTGGAAAAGTAGGGGATGAATGTGAACTATATCAACCACAATTACATCAACATTCACCAATGAAACATAACAGAATTTCATTAGGAACTAAAAAATTACTAAAAGTTTATATCACAAAACTACAATGAACATTAATGCTCATTCTACATGTTACTAGACTGACTTCTCAAGGGTTTCTCCCCACCTGAAACTATTTTCTGAATCAAAGAAAAACTGAGAACTAATCCTACAACCTCTGTCCATCATTTCTCAACCTAACTTGTTCATGTGCTTTCAAAACTTCCAACGAGAAGCTCTCTAGAGCCTTAAAAATTGGAACTAAACCTCCCTGTACACTACTTGAAGCTGCATCATGGACTATTTTTATGGCATCTCTGTGTCTTGCTTTCTCTTCGGCCAATCTCTTTCCCACTGTATCCAAGTCCACCTTTAGGTCATCAAATCGTGAAACTTTGTTGTTTGATGGAACAATAGATCCACTATTTCTGTCTGACACAGTTTCTTTTTCACGCTCTGTTCTCTTTTTGTCCATACGAACAGTTTTGAGCTGATCCTTGAAATCCTTTGAAAGATCGTCAGCTTTGAGCCTCTGACGCTGCTCCTCATCTTGTTTTTCCCAAAGCTCCCGCAAACTTGAAGCAAAATTAGTCATTGCATTTGACACCAAAGTTTCAGAACAATTTCCCATTGCTTGGTTCCAATCATTGCAGATAACGAATACTTGAGGAGCACCAAGGCGACCAGGGGAGTAGGGAGCAGGTCCATCAGAAGTTTCTTCTTGTTCATATAGAAGACATCGCAGAAGCCACCCATTCAATGACTCCACATAAGACTTCTGGGTACTAATCCAATTATTAAAATGTCCCAACCATGTACGTAGCTCCATCTCAAGTTCAAGAGTTGCTCTCAACCCTGAGTCCTTCTGG
The DNA here is from genome assembly GCA_025388415.1 of Cynanchum wilfordii. Lineage (NCBI taxonomy): Eukaryota > Viridiplantae > Streptophyta > Magnoliopsida > Gentianales > Apocynaceae > Cynanchum > Cynanchum wilfordii. The sequence goes on along the minus strand of JAHSUH010005433.1, from coordinate 180,615 downwards.
AAACTAGTATTTGCTTTCAGAGCTCGAACTTTGCTCTCCATGATAGCCTGGAACTGTTTCTGGTGGCATCTGAACATGGACTTCCACATTCTGATTAGCCTGAACATCATAACTCCAGAGGTTAAACAAATAATCAAAAGCAAGCAATGGACATCAAAAGGAAAGGCAATGAATATACTTGAAAAGAATAACAGAAGAAACCAGCATGTTCTTGGAATAAGCAAAACAGTAGCAAAATGGAAACAATTGGAGCCAACTAACCAAGAAAGGAACTCAAAAGGAAAAATTTATCAAAATAAAATAGGAAAACATTAAATAGAATGTTTCCCTTCCAGTTTTTGTTTACCAATAAGTGAATCTGCTAGGTGAAGATTGGCTAATTTCCTCCCCATTGAGTTAGATATAGAGGTAAAATAACAAGAAGTTAATTTGTATCAAGGCAATGTTAACAGTAAAATTAAGCATGAACATACCCATGAATCAAATCAGCGACCTGAGGCTGCAATTCCTCATCCCTCAGCCTGTCTATCCTGTTTGAAATGGAACCAATTGTTTTAATACAAATGTTGAGCTTTGTCAGCAACTTCCTAATTGAAGCCCGGACAGGTTCAATTTTATTAGATTCAGCGCCTTGCTCATCCAGAGTCTGCAGCCTCTTACACAGCTTCTCATAAATGACCCTAAGTCTTTCCTCGTCCTAAAACCAAATAAGAAGATTGCAGCTGACAAATACGTTTGTTGATATACAGTTGATGTGAGATTTAATTACATCTTGCAACTTTTAGACAACTTCAAAAACAGAATAAGCACAAAGATATACACTACCAAGGCCAAAATTTTCATATAACCTCAAAGTATGCATGCTAATCCAGTGCAACCCACACAGCAAATGAGGAGTTGGGTAATCCATTCAAACAGGGGCATTAGTTCCACTCATAGTGTTGTGTCTGGAGTACTAGACAAGTAGTAGAAATGGAGTTTTTCATGCACCCAAAATAATAGAACTTTTAAAGAATATAAAGGTGCATATACAACATATACATCAGGCACAAACTTTTCAAAATTAGAGTATAAGATTAACTGGAAGGGAACTAAAATTATGAATCAACAGCATAATATGCATATGGCTGAAAAACACCTTTTGATAATTTTCTAGAAGAAACGGAAACATCCCTAGTGATACTCCATTCCTTATCTTTAATTAAAGTACTTCACAACTGGTACTGCAGCAAGTTGTTGACCATCAGCCCATTTTAAAAGATTTTTAATGCAACAAAGGCATGAGACAAGATTCAACAGAATCTCTTTCCTGGAGTTTTTTCTTTTTCATTTACTACAGGACACCAATTGAATCAGGAAATTCATTCTCGGTGTTCTAAAGCAACCTACAGAAGAAAATTTATCAAAAGAAAAGACACAAATGCATATAATTCAACCTATTTGGATCCAAAACTAAGTATTGGTTCCTAACTGAACCCTTTTCCCAATAAAATGCAGTATCCATTTACTGCAGCTCTAAATCTTTGAACTACATGAAAATACAGGAAATATTAGATCGAAGTCCAGAAAGAAACATAAGACCTTATCAGAGTAATTAATGCATAAATAAAATGCTAAAATTCCAAAATATAACTAGTGAAGAACTCAAAGTTCTTATCTAACCAAAAAAGATTTGAGTTCATATAGTTGTACCTTTACTTCCTTGTATAGTTTCTTCTCCCATGCATATAATTTCTCCAATGTACATGAAAGATTACATGATTTTCCCGCAATGTCTGAGTTGATATCCCCAAAATAGGATTTTGCCATTTTCATTGTTTTAGCAGCTAACCTTACTGAGCGCCTTGACACAGGTGTTGACAAGGATGGCGACATGAGGTACAAAACCCTTGAAAAAACCACTGCATTAAATAAGCAGAAACTCTGTTAATATGCTAGTTCATCATTTTCATTTTGTTCCATCTGCTGGTTTATCCAGCATTAATAGATTGGACAAATTTTCTTATTTATATCACCAAGAAAACATCACATATGTGCAGTACGCAAAGAAAGCCATTGAAAAGAATATTGTAGTTATAAACTAAACGATCAAATTGGGCAAATTGTATGAGATATGAGATCAAAAAGGTAGGAAAAATTCTAGGTATAAAATGAAGTGCAACAGAAGCTAAATAGGATAATTCTCCGTACTTTTTAAGTTGTGAAATAACACGTGTTGAAACTTTATCTGGGCAACCTGAATAAAATCTAGAAAGGCACAATTAAATGGGGAAAAGATGCTTACTTCTCCTAACTTCTAAGGCTTGCCTTGATCCTGTAGTACAATTGGGGCATCAACCGTTTGATATATGCTTTGAACAAACACAGGAATTACTAAATTTAGGAAAGGACATACACTAAAAGCAAGCATAAGCATAATACTTGAGACTCTGAGAGGTTCGGGCAGAGTAACCTATGTCTTTAGCAACATTTAAGCCAGTAAAGGAATGAGAGGTAAAACATAACGGTAGTATGCCACAAAGTAACATCAGAAATAATTTGAAAACAAATAAAAAAGGCAACAATGTGAGCTATAAGCCATCTTATTAGCCTAATGAGCAGTAGAGACAACAGTCAAGCAATGAGTAAAAGAATAAGACCACTGATAGCTTAAACAATACCTCTAATGAAGTTAGGCTGATAAGGTAGCTTGCCAACCTCAAGCATCAGCGCTACCTCTTTGCCATTATCAGAGGCAACTGCAAACTCATCCCTGATTTCAGCAACAACTTCCCGGAGATCCCTAGTTCCATGAGGTGATAATGTACTTAAGCTACTAAGTTTAGAGGAATCAATTTCATGCTTCAAAGTGTCATCCACCTCAAAGCTCACTTCTTTCTTCTTCACATGCACATCTTCTGGGCTCTTAGATGATAAGATAGAATCAGAACTGCTCTCTGTCAAATTAATTGATCCTGTAGCTTCACTCCTGTCTGATGGCACTGCCCCCAAACTTCCCTCCTTATACTGTTGCGAAGATGAAGTTTGTTTTGCACTGCCCTCAGTATTCTGAAAAGGTACATCCTGTGGATTACTCTCAGCGCTTGTTTGAAATGATATTCCTCTGTAACCAGCATCATTATTCTTCCGCAGTGGTACTCTCTTTGAATTGTCCTCACTGCGCAATGGCACAGGTCTAGACCCTGAAGTGCCTTCACCTGAATAGCTTCTTTTCACATCCTCACTCACCCTTTTCCCCTTCTGCACATCTCTATACACCTCATTCTCTGTTTCCTCCTCCAAATCCGGAATCCCCTCCCTCTTCCTCACTTCAGTGGAATCTGGACTACTAGCGCTCGACCCCTTACCATATCCATACTGCGCGTAATAACCAGCGTAGCCACTATCATATGCATCAAAAGGGTTTAAGAAATCCCAAGTGGAAGCCTTGGGCGACGGAGGAGGTGGTGGATCTACTCGTCTACCCTGTTTCCTTCCATCCAAACCCCTCTCTGGTTGCCCACTAGGCCCCATGGGGTATCCATAAAATCTCTCGCTCTCAAGCGGCGAAGAAAAATAGGAATGCGAAAACCCATTAGTCATTGGCTCTGGCTCATGAATCACCGTTCTCATAACCGGCGAAGTCTTTTTCATGTAATAGACGTTAGTGTTCCTGAAATTCGTATTAGGATTCTCGTAACCAGGCGGCTCCCAAGCTTGATACGGCTGATTGGGTCCAAAATAACTGGGAAACGGCCCCCAATATGCTTCAGGCGGCGGCCCATTCATCATTCCGTAACCAGGAGGCAGCTCATTTATCATTCCATAACCAGCCGGCACCCCGTACATGCCAGCATAAGCAGGAGGTTGTTCGTTCGTCGTCCCATAGCCATACCTATTGGGATAGGGACCTGAATCATGATGAGCGTGGGCATCTTCATCCTCACTATCGAAACCGTGATGATGCATATGATGATGATGATTTGCATCTGAATCATCGTCCGAAGACAAATGCAGATGCGAATCGCTGTCGTCATCATGGTGGTGGTCATGGTGGACATGCGAATCACCGGAACCCGAATCGTCGGAACCCAAGTTTTTGGGTTTTCTCTTATTTAATTTACCATTAAGTTCAGAATTACCTTTAATCTTTTTGTTTTTCTTCACTTCAACATGACCGTCCTCGTCTACGTCGTCGTCTAAGGAATGCAATGTGACCACGGGAGACGAAGCGGCAGTAGTGGTAGAAGAAGAGGAAGCCCCAACAACGAGTTCTTCCTCGACGAACTTTCTGAGAGCATCCCCGACTCCTTTGAGAGAGCGGAAGTAGGAAAGGTGTGCGGCGGCGAGGGCATAGCGGTGATCGGCTGCAGCTTTAATCAAATCCCTTCTCTCCCTGCAGCGAATCACCAAAGGCAAGTCGTCTACCTTGGAGCCACTGCAGCCCATATCCACAAAAATCAAACGGAGCCCGAAATAGAACCCGAATCCGAACCCGGGAATTTCAACGGACCATTGCTGCTGCCTTACCAGTATTATCAGTCGCGTTCTTGTTGTTTCAACCTCTACTTTTTCCACTACTGCTACTGCTGCTGGCGGCGCTGCTGTCACCAATGCTAATATTAGTTCGCCTCCTCCGCCGCGGGTCATGTCTGTAGGTTCCTGTACTGTTGCATTGTAGATAACTTTCCAAATTCAGACGACGCAGATCCGTCAGGACGAAGAAATTGGGTTTTCTTCTTCTCATCATTAATTAATTAAATAGAGTTATAAAATTATTATTTAATTTATACAATTACTACTACTACTACTACTGTATATCAAAAGGGAAAAAGAGAAGAAGAAAAAAAAATGAAGGTTTTGATGAACTTGAGATTTGGTAAGCAGAAGAATTTTTGGAAGCTTGGAGAAGAAAAAGTAGAAGAGCTTTTTAGGGAAAACATAGGGAAAGTTTAGAAAAGAGGGGGTACAAGTCTTAATGCGTAAGGTACCACATGCGATTGAATTAAGTTTACGCGGTAATCAAAGCAAAGGAGAGTCCAATTTTTGGAATTCCTCAAAATGATGTGGGAATTTGACTATTATTAAATTTAGTACCGTCCTATAGAATTTTGTTATTTACAACTAGTACTACTATGTTAAAAAATAAAGAACACTGCTTTGAATTTTTGTTTTCATTGTTTTTGGGGGCACGGACCATCCGACAGCCTCTGTTTAATTTTAGAGATTTGTGCCGCTGTTTTTGCTAGAATTGAGAAGGAGAAAGATCGGTGAAAGTGGAAGTTTTTGTTACAGTAATGCTATATAAAAATTCATCTAAATAATGTTAAATAGTTAATATTTAAATTTAATCATGAGATAAAGAGATTATAATTTTCTAATTAGTTGTAACAAATTGCAATATAGTAAGAAAGACAGATGAAAAGAGTGAATTTCAGTTTACCATCTAAATACAATTCAATTCAATTCAATTAATCATCAGTATCTTAAATATCACCAAAATTGAAAGGAAAAAAAAAAAAAAAAAGGAGGGGAAGGTTTTGTTTTGTAGTGAAGTGGGTGGCGTGGGAGGAGAGGAAAAGGAGGGGAGGCTTTGGTTGTTGATCAGAAGAGTGGTGGTGGAGCTGTGTGCTGCTTCTGACAAAGGAGACAGTGGTTTATATATGATTTAATTTGCAGAAGAAATTGAAAAGAAATTATTACGAATTTACTATGTGAGAGAAATCTCGTGGAACCCGCCATTGTTCAACGGTGGAGGGAATCTCTCTTTCATTATTACCCTCCTCCTCCTCCTCCTCCTCCTCCTCCCATCATTATTACAACAATTACTACAGTTCTACTCTTACCTTCTATTCTTCTTGCTGGCGCTGGATCTGTGAAATCCTCCTTTGCCACTTTTCCTCATCTTCTACTTTTGATTCTACGAATAATTTGCCACTTTTGAGGGGGAAAAAAGAAGTAATTTTTGCAATGTCAGAAGGCAATTCCAATTAATATTATAAAAAAAATGCAAATTCAAGGCCCACTCGTTCCCAAAATGATTTGGGCCGAAAGTCCATCAAATTCTCCCCTTTTTTTTTTTTTTTTTTTAAGCATCCAATATCCGAATCACACAGGATTAATCCTAATTTATGAGTTTCATTGAGTCCAACTCTTACTCAAGAGTGCAAGGTCTTACTCGGAGCTTTTTGCCTGGCGCTTTTCCTTAAAGGGATTCGAACCTCGATTATCCGTCCCGAGGAAAAACTTTAAGAGTTCGCTTAACAACTCTCCCAAGCATTTGGGTTAATTCTCCCATTTCTTTGATCCAAAACTAAAATACCAATCCATAAACCCAATGGGATTTTAGCTCACTATAACTTTTTTTTTTCCCCTTTTTTAATGTTTCTATCGATTCAAAGCACTTCCTTCAGTCATTTTGATACAATCTCCCAATTTAGGGAAAGATCTCGTGAATTATTTATATTTTTGGATCAATTATATTAAAAATATACTGAAGATTCATCTTCCATTAACCATATTTATTTATATATATATACAGTTTACTTGGATCAGTTGTTTATTATAGGAAAAGAGAAGAAGATGCTTCTGTCAGGAATCAAAATCATGCCCAATCTGAAGAAATAATTAAGAAAGGTAATTATAATAAAAATTCAAAGATATGTATTACAACTACAAACACAATATATGTATACAATAAAAAACAAATGATCAATTCAATACAATAATTACGTAATTACTGACTGCACAACCAAACAAATCCATCATTTTATAATTCACATCAAACAAATGCCAAACAGAAAGTTATGGAGGGAAAAAAAAAATTAATGTCATTATAGCTGCAGACTGCAGGTAATAATATCCTAACGATGATGATGATGATGATCGAATTCAGAAGAGGAATCCCAAGGCAAGGGCTGCAACCGAAGCAAACACCGCAGGAACGAAAACGGCAGCGTCGGAGGCAGGGCTGGGTGCCGGAGCATCAGCGGCTTCAACTCCTTTCGTGGCGGAGACTGCCAGCATCGCGATCATCACCATTGCAACAAGCAACATCCTCACCTTCAGTGCCTCCATTTTCGAAGAATGTTTGTGGAAAGAGAGAGAGAGAGAGAGAGAGATTAAAATTGAGATTTCTGGAAATGCAATGAGGAAGAGTGATGACGGGGACTATGGTTCACATATATATATATATATATATATATATATATATAGCTGCTCAGACAGTGAAACTCCGGGCAGCTGCCCGAAATTGAAAAAATATCAACTATCATGAATGATTTGGAATGAGAAAGAAAAGAACAGAAAGCATGTTAGGGCATAATTGAGGGATTAAAGAAGTATGTATGCTTTAATCAAATGGAATGAATTGAAGTGTGAGAAGTGGGTGTGCTCGTTTGCCCGGAAGGAGAGACAGCTGGGTGTCTAGGGCGGAGGGCCAGGCCAATGTGAAATATGAAAATGCAGTTGGCAAATCAAGAAGGAAGTCGTGGGTCACCACCTTGTGCTGTATTCTTAACCACTGCCCCTTTGTTTTTTTTTTTCTTGCAAAACAGAATATATATATACACATATACATATATATATATATATATATTTACACCTACCAACATGTGTGTTTCTAATCAAAAGTTCAAATTTGAATTTGAAGCTGAAAATATTCTGTAGTCATATATAATATATATATATATATATATATATATAAAAGTAATGATTTAGTAGGGTTTAGAATTTATTAATGAGGTCCTATAGTTATAAATTAGTGACATTGAAATTCGATAATAAGGTGTGGACCTCTTCATCACTATATCAAACTAACCTCATCACTATATCAAACTAAGAACTTCAATTAAAAAAAAAAAAAAAAAAAAAACTAAGAACTCTCTTCTCTCTCTCTCTATATATATATATGTATGTATGTATTGTTCTGCAAATGTGAATTTTTTTCTCTTTTGAACCAAAGTGGAAAAGGAGCCAAACCAATTACTTTGTTGTTCTTATAGCTTTTTTTTTTTTTTTTTTTTTTTCAGATTAACTTTACTCGAGGAAGATAGGGTCTGCGAAGCCTTTTTTAATTTAGCGCGCTAACCACCTCAGGGATTCAAACCCTCGATTATCCTCCTGAAGGCTAAAAGAGCTTAGGAATCTACTACTAACTAACTCCCTGCTGGATGCCGGAAGATGTATATATATATATAAATTCATGTAATTCATGAAATATATATATAACTTTTTTATTTTTGGTAAATCAATATATATATAACTTATAGCTTTTACTTCTTGAAATATATATATATATATATCATTCATGTAATTGTGGAAGATGTGGGAAATCATATGCTTATAAATAATATATAAAATAATAAGTTAAAAAGCAACATTTCTTTGATACTTTTGATTTGAGCTATTTCTTTATTCTTACCTAATATACATCTAACATTATAATATATATATATATATAATATATATTTTTTTTTGTGATGGATATATATATATATATATATATATATATATATATATATATACATGATTCATTCATCTAAATGGTTAAAACATCATGTTTTCTACGTTTTTTTTTTTTTTTTTTTTTTTTTTAAATTTTAAAATTTTTGAAAACACACTAATTTAACTGATTAATACTAATGGGATTCTTGGTTTGTTGATCTGCAAACTCAAATATGGCACCCAAAGTCTCAAAAGTATACCTTAAAGCTAATTAAGTGTGTGTTTTTTGCATGTTCCTTTGCCTTTAACTCTCTTTTCTAAAAGGTAAAGCTCTCCTCTCTTTTTTTTTCAGTAATATTTTATTTTTATTTGTTTAAATAAACAATTAATTACAAAAATTAATTTTTTCGATGTGAAGATTATGGTCCATTAAGATATATCATGGGCCTTTCTCCCTTTCTCATGGAGTATGAATTAAGCCCTCCTCAATTTTTATTGGGCTCCAGTTCATGAAGCCCATGATACTTTTTTTTCATTTTTTTTTAAGTATCCGGTATCTGAACTCATACGGCAGACTAATCCGAATTCGGTTTGGGGTGCGCTCGCAGAATCCAACTCTTATTCGAGGAGGAGGGCCTGACCCAAAGCTTTTTAAGCTGGCATTAACCACACCTCAGAGGATTCGAACCCCGAACCATCCGCCCCGAAGAAAGCTTTAAGGTTTGCAAGCTAGATTTTTTTTTTCTATAATGAAAGAAAAAGGTTTAATTCTCCTCAATTAAACTTTCAAATTCCAACTACAAAACTTATTTACAAAATATTTCTTATATTACGTCATAATAAAATTATAAATAAAATTAATTTTTCTATTTTGTTAACCTAAATATTTTTTAAACAGAAGAAACTAAGATTTAGAAACTAAAGGGAAGGTAAAAGAGGGAAAAAAAAAAGAATTAACTTACATGTGAAAGTCACGTGAGAAAAGCCTCATCCATAAAAGCCTCCAACGCTCTCGTCCTGAGGTAATGAAGTTGGAGGGAAACTCATCTAACCGTTCATTCAACGTTGGACGTCTTGGATTCTTCTCATCCTCCTTAATTTACTGCTATTATTATCTTTCTTTATTGTCTCCTTTTTTTTTCGGTTTTTTGAAAGAAAAAAAAAAAAAAACAAAAAGAAAATTGAATATCTTAAAAGTAAAATAATAAAAAAGAAAAATCTAAGAGACGCTGTTGGAGGAAATGCATAAGAATTAGAGGAAGCCACCACAGGTGATGTGTTCAACCATCTCTAAGGCTAAAAAGTCTAAACCAAAGAAAACAAAAGAAGAAGAAGAAGAAGAAGAAGAAGAAGAAAGAGGAGAAAGCAAAGCCAGAAGAGAAGAAGCAGTAGATTGAAACACAAATTCATATAATTTATTAGCTCATTTTCAAAGCTATATAGATTATTCTTTTTTATCTTACAAATTTTTGGAGGTATATTATATTAGAAAATATTGGGATACAGCATCACATTTTGTTCCATACTTCTCTCTGATAAAAGGAAGAAAAGAAAAAAAAGAAGAAAATTTCCTCAAGGTAGCTGCTCTGCAGATTTGAAGTGAGTTTCTCTCTCCATTTCTCTTTCCCCTTTCCATATTTCATTTCTTATAATTGTGTTTAGATGAGATTATCCTAATGGGTAGCTTATGATAGTTTTCAAATGAAGGGATTTTGGTTTCTGTCATTTTTGGCTGGACTTTTGAAAGCTTGACACAGATCTTGTGGTTGGTATGTTTGCTTTTGGATGCATAAATTTCTTGTTATATATATTCTGAAACACACCTAAAAGGAATTGGCATCTGAAGAAAAAAAAAAAAAAAGTGATCTTTTTTTTTTTTCTTTGATGCAGATAAGTTACAGAAGGTTAGAAGAAGATGGATACTTTACAGTGGGGAAACAGAAAGAGATTAAGATGTGTGAAAGTTAAGGATAAAAACTCATCAGTTTTCAGTAATGGAAAATCGGAGAGTAGTAGTGGAGGTGTTCTGGTGAAGAAGAGAATCACATCTAGATTTCTTGATAATAACAAAGAATCACAGCAACAAAATGCTTCTCTCCCTCTCCCTCTCCCTCCTGTTCCTTCTCCTCATCGTCTCAGCAGGTAAAAACAAAATGGTTGATTTTTAACTGTTAATATATTTCTGACGTTCTTCTTGGTGGATTAACCGATGATTGATATTCATTTATCTTTTACAAAACTCTTAATTTAAAAAAGTATAAACCACAGTAAAGATAATTTTTAGGGTGGATATTAACTTGGGATTGTAATATTTTAAAGGTGAAACAAAGTTGAAGTTTTTATGAAATTGCAGGAGGATTAAGATTGAATAGATGAATGGAAACTGTTGTGATCCATGAATGTAAGAGATGTGGGTGGATAGGGTGGTTGTGTTCCTCTTAGATCCAAAATTTGCTTAGACAATCCTAAAAGGAAGATGGAATAAAGTAGAATAGAATCAATCAGTGGGCTAAGTTTGAGAGCAATCTCATTTTGGGAATAATGGGTTATGGTTCCTGGCTGATCTTGCAAAAGAAGTAATTGTAACAGCTATTAGTGCTATTCTACCTTTTAACTCCTCTCAACCAACCAACCAACCAACCAACCAACCGATAAACAATTATACAAAAAATTTATGGTGAAATGTTGATGGAACATTTTTTTTTTTGAAGGTAAAGTTAGGTCAGTGTTTGATAGATTTTTTTGGTCTTTCTGGATATTTTTGTTGGTTGTAGGGAATTAGGAACAACGAATAGATCAAACGAGAATAGGAAGGCATCAATGTCATTATCTCCTGAGAAAGAAGATCGGTACTACACAACAAGGGGATCAGTTGGTTTGGATGATCACAGTAAGTCCTTTACAGATATAAAGGAAGATAGGAAAAAGTTTGTTTGGCCAAAACTACTTATACCGCTATCAAGTAAGGAGAAAGAGGAAGATTTTATGGCTATGAAAGGATGTAAGTTACCTCAAAGGCCTAAAAAGAGAGCCAAGGTGATCCAGAAAACCATACTTGTAAGTTCTTTCTTCTTCTTCTTTGTCTTATTCTTCTCCTATGGTTTTTTCTGCATTACTCAAAAGAAGATTACTGAAAAGAGAAAAAAATTTTAAAAAAGGATAATTAATTTTTTACTTCTCATTTTTTTTGGCAGTTGGTAAGCCCTGGTACTTGGTTATCAGATTTGTGTCTAGAGAGGTATGAAGTGAGAGAAAAGAAGACTTCCAGAAAGGTATTTTGTTTAGACACTATTTTCACTTTTTTTTTTTTTTTCCTATATGCATTATATTATATCCCAAGGTTTCATAATTTCGACTAAAATAATATGTATTTTGAATCCTATATATATATGATGCAGAAACCTAGAGGATTGAAGGCCATGGGAAGTGTGGAAAGTGATTCAGAATGATTTTTTCAAGGGAAGGCTAAGGGACTGTTCGATTATTTTTTTTGTAAGATCATGGAAGAGTGCAGGCAGAGAGAGGCATAGAGGATGATGATGATGTATTTTGTTGAGGAACACACTCCACTAATCCATTGAGAGAAATGAATTATCTTTGTTCCTCCCTGCTCTTTCTTCCTTGTATGCCACAAAAATTCTTGTGCTTACATATTCTTATCTTTGGGCTGAGGTTGGTGGGGGTGGGGTGTACATTGTCCATATATATATATCCACTCGGCCAACAAATGAAGGTTTGTCTTTTAGGAACTTAATGCTTTTGTTGTTCTTTTTTGACTGTAGTTCTCACCTACTAGTAGCTAGGTTCACCGAATCATGTCTACGCAAAAGTGTTTTTATCATCATCAATGATCATCATCCTTTGTTGTAAGAGCCTCTCCTCTCAATGGCATAGCCTTCCTCCTTGTTTCCTTTTTTCATCTTAGGGAGAAAGGAATGATTCAACCTAGAAAATAAACTATTCATTTGCCCTAACTATGCATTCTTAGAATAGTTCTTCAACTTGTCAAAAATGGCAAGTATCAATAAACTAAGGGTATAGCAAAGGTCTTAGTTTCAAAGCTTCTCTAAAAATTCCCTGGATTATGAAGTAAAAACAGTTCAAACTACTACAGTATAAGACGTATGAACAAGATTCTGAATCTTACCGGAAAAGGAAGGAGACCAGTACTGGATCCCATCCCAAACCCGATTATGATTTGCCATCCGGTCAGGATCCATCTCTGACCGGACCAAAACAGAGGCTGGTCGGAGGAGGAATGGATTTTGACTTCTGGTTTCGCATGCTGATCCTGCATACATCAGACGGATTTCAAGCAAGGATCAGAAAATCAATGGCGGAAAATGTTGGGGATTGGTGGCATACGAGACAGTAAGGCCTGTATATTCTGAGTTCTATACCACTTGACATTGCTGATGATAACTGCAAGGCTTCACTCAGGAATGGAAGTTATGAATGCCCGTTGTATCAGAAGAATTTTATAGATAAAATGTGGTTAAGAGAGAGAAAAAAAAATGTTAATTTTGGTTATATTTCAGAATATTGAAAAATAGGAAGATTTATGTACAATTGCCGCTGCCTATCAAACACTTCAAAATTGCAGCTGAATCACAATCCAATTCAGCCGCCTTCTTCTCTCTGTAATTGAGCTGAACAAAGATGAACCCTAGTAGTCATTTCCTATTTCTGTTAACCTCCTTTTCTTCTAAATAATGATCATTTACTTACGCTCTATTATATTCTTACAACATCTACTCATATACATGTTCTTGGTCCCCGAGAACCCTCTCCAAAGAAGTGAAGCCCGATCATGTTTTTCAGAACAGGACATTTGGGATTCTCTGTACTGGCAACTGAATGCACAAAATCGATGCAGTTTGAAGAACTAATGACCTGAAGAACATTGATCCTACTAAAATTAGAATCAGATTGCACATTAACTCTGGGAAATAAAAAGAATAACCTGCAGAAACAACTAGGTATTGATTGAATCAACAAATCATGTGAAATTTTAAGAAATTTACCTTTCAAATCTTGTGTTCAGTTGGAATACTTGTTTCCGAGCTGCATCCAACAAAAACAGTCTGTGATCCTTGCACAGGAGCTCCCAGGCCCTAAATGAGAAACTGTCCCCAACTTCTGAATGCAAAAGCTTTACAAGGCTTCCAAAGTTACCGAGGCTTTAGTAAACACAGAGAGGACAAAAGGAGCTTCTTCTCCTGGATGTATTGTTGTAGGCACAATCGTGTAACCCTTTGGATCAGGATCAAGAACCATTTCACATGATATTTCCCGAGAATTTACATAATCTGTACCACCAACCGATTCATGCAAGTAGATGTTATAAGCTGCGCGACGTCCTCGTGTTTTCAGTATCCTCATTCCAATATAAAACATCATTGAATCATGGCTAGATTGATAATTCCTGAACCCAGCTGTTGTTCTTGAGAAGCTCACTCCCTGTAGATAAACATGGCATTAAAACAACGATAACTGTGTACTTCGCCAACCAGGAACCAGTAAATCAAAGATATATTTATTTACCTGTGTTAGAGTAATAAATACATGTATGGGCAAGGATGCATCAGGACCAGTAGCTCTTAATCTAAACTGCGGGTTCTGATGCCATGTATCATAATCCTGGCAACCACCAGCACTGTAACCACGCCACTGACCATGGACAGAATACCGCATCTCCGGAGGGTAAACTCGACAAACATATATTGATCTGAAATGGATCTGAAAGTCTTGCCAGGACATCCAGAATATTCCATCTTTTGCCTGTTCATGTAAATTTACAAGGGAAATTTAAGTAACTGAGCAATTGCATAATGATATAACAGACTGAGAGTGAGCGCGTACCTGTGGTACATGTTTGAGCTTGTATTTCATTCTATCAGTCCATTCTGGAGATGTATCAGACCAAGGGCCATTCCACTCAACCTCACTTGCCCATGGATTTCGTATCTGAACAAGTTTGTGCCCATCTACTTCTCGTACCTAAGAATAATTCCAAGCGCAATGATCAATGGGCACTTTAGATTGGCCAATAGAACCATGCTTCATTTACAGGTTATCAAGCAAAAATACCTGCAATATCGAGTATGCATGCCCCTGAACAATTCCACTCGAAGATATATGCACATCTGAACCTGAAGGGCTTCCAGCACCTAATAAGAAGCCTTCCTGTTTGAACCTTAATAGTTGGGACCAGAGCCTCCCACTTGCAAGGTCAATTTGGGCTTCCGCACTTCTCATGTCAATTTCCTCACCAGCACCTCCTGTGAGGTCCACAAGTGCATCTTGGACAAGCCCTCCTTCTAATGCCTCGTAAGAGCCATGAAGCTTTGCATACGCCTTTTCCAGTAAAGACACCCATAATTCATTCCCCTTCCTGCTAGTGGCAAATGCTGGTTTACCAGGTGATTCACATGGAATCCAATCATCAACCACAACGGGAACCCATTCCCCCTGAAGAAATTTCCAGGTGATGTTAATTGTTGCAGGTAACAGATTATATGATTGAATAGCATCATAAAGCAGGTCATTGAATGGCATGGAATATTAAGGATGTATTTGGAATAGGTTTTATTTAGGGAAAGTGTTTTTTTTCTTTTTGAACAAAAAAATGCGCTTAATTGGACAGAAATTGTAAAAATATACAAAAGGTTATGATCATTATTGTACGTATTATTCTCAAAACAAAACCTTATCCAAACAACAAAAGCTCACTAAAGGAAACCAATAGCTCACCTGAATACAGAAACGAATGGTATATATTCCTTCCACATTATATTCAGGTGTGATTATGACTTGTGATATTGGTGAAACCTCAGTTAAGACAGCAACAGCACTCAGAAACCAACAATCCCCCAAGCGGCCCTAATATAAAAACACACAAACAAAAGAAGTTAGGACAACACATATGGATTGTTTGCACGACAGAGAGACAGACAGACAGAGACGAGGTAACAATTTCCTGCTGCAAAATGCAATACCTGGCAAACATCTGAAGGATTTGCAGCACCTGAAAATAAACATGGTTGAAAATCCAGGCGCCTTTCCTTCACAATTTCAGTTGGCCTCATCCAATCAGAAACAACCTATTTGGATGAACCCAACCAAGAGAATGAATCATAAGTACAAAGTGAACAACCAAAAGGAAGAACATGAGTTAATTGCCAGTAAACTTGCCTGCAATTTTGATGGAGGGTTATCAGGATCAACAAACAATGAACGATCACTTGGAGGAAACTCTTGATCTGTGAACTGCGGCTCTCCTCTCGCCAAGAGAGCCTCCTTTACAGCCAGTTCAACTGAAAGCATTTTTTGGTTAATTTCCTCCATTGTCTCCATCCGAGGTTTTCTGAGCCGTCTGGCAAAAGAATCCACATCTAACGCAACCCCGTCACGATCTGATCTCCTCTTCCTCCCACTGGAATATTGTCCATCCCAATCCACATCATCCCTGTCATAAAGATCCACATCTGCCGGATCACTGTCCCAGTCTTCAACCTAAGCAAACGACATCACGTAACATCAGAATAAGGAATAAATATCTTAGGAGAAAATGTCAAGAAATGCCAAGGTAAAAATAGCAATTAGGATTAGAAGATTTTGAAAGCTGTAAAGAAAGTAATGCCAGACCCTGGAAGGAGAATCAGCCCATTGCCAATTATCATCTGGAAGATCATTAGTGCTGTACTCAGCAGATCCCATGGCAGTAGCTAGATTACTGATCTCATCTTCAGTCAAGCACCTTCCCCAAAGGAAAACATCCATCATATGCATCTTGGATTCAGCTCCTTCACTATCTGACCTCCCAAAAGCATCCATATCTATGGGTGGCCGAACTCCAACCCAAACTTCTGTTCCTTCCTCCCATATGCCATTGTCAACAGAAAGAGGTAGCCCAGTCTGGTAACCATCATAACTACCATCTAGGAAGCATGTAGCCTCACCTAAATCAGCATCTATAGTGACCGTCACAATGTGCCACCTGTAATAGGTTACTTGCAATTAGATAAGGATGCTCAGATAAAGAGAATCCAAAGAAAGAAGACGTCAAATTAACTATTGCAGAAGTAAATAACTATTGCAGAAGGGATGTGGTGCTAGACCTTCCATCAGCTATACTTGCAGCACCAATATTCCACTCCTTTGCAATAGTAGTTTGTCTATCCCCTTTAGTAATCAATCTTAATCCAACCTGACCAGATTCAATCCCTTGTTCAGCACCCGCTACAAGAATTTCCCAACATTGTCTCTTCATAAACTCAGTACCTAGGAGACAAACTGGTCCAGATTCAGGCTGGATCATCACCGTAACAGAGAAGCTAACTTTATGACTTTGACAAACACTGAGATCAATCTGGCCACAGTTTCTGCCACTTGTTGTTGGTTCATCATCGAGTACACAGATTGCACCAGAAATTCCGGTCTGTAACACGAGTAGTTTGAAGCATAGAATGATTGACAATTCACTAAGCAGTTATATTTTAGAAAATTGGGTCACTCCACCAAATCATAGGTAACAAACTTGTAAAGGAAATAGAAAAGAGGACAATCACCAAGATTGTCTAAAGAAGGTAGAGAATCTTTCCATAAATTTATGCTATATTTGGTGCCACCAGTTTTTTTTCATATTTTAATGTTTTTCTCTCTTAAAAAAAAAAAAAAAAAAAAAAGATATATATAATAAATACCTGAAGTGCACGACGAGATAGTTGAGCAGATCGTATCCGTCGGGCAATGCTTGAAACCCTCTCACGTGCAAAAGAATCATCAAGAACAGAATCACCTCCAACTGCTCGGATAGCAGCTGCCATGGCTGCTGCCTCTCTGCTGCCAGCATTAGGAATTGATGACATGAGAGAAGCCTCTATTTCCTTCCACTTCCGTTCTTCCTTCTCCAGAAGTGCTTTTCTCCTTTCTTTACCTCTACCTTCCTCTTCCCGTCTTTGCAACAAGATTTCCTCTTCCATTTCCTTCTCTCGAATATAGCTGCATGTGTCAAGTAAGTTTAAGTACGATAAAATAAAAAAAAAAAGAATATTATTTTAGATGAACCAAAGCCTTAAAACAGACTCAAACATGTTAAACTAAAAGGATTAGACTGATTTGAAGGAAGAAATTTACCTCTCCTGTATTAGTTCAAATTGTCTTCGGTCTTCTGGCATCCATTTCTTAATTTTCTTTGCTGTTAAATCAGAGAAACCAATGCTATCAAGGAACAGTCTCAAACGAACTTCATCCTGTAAGAAAGCAAGGACAATGGTTATAGTTTGCACAATGAAGACTGTCACCGTACTTCAAGAAGCATTCAATTCACCTGCACACGCTCAGCCTTGGCAGTCAGACCAAGCAAAAGAAGCAAGTAACCACCAAACTTGTCCCACATGTACACCCATTCAGTATCAATTGCTTCTTCTAGAGCTAGAATTCGGGCATGTGCACACATTTCTCTTCTGTGTCCAATGTCACTGGCAGGATCATGACCTAGAGTCCTGTTTCTCAGTCTACAGAAAAAAGATCCAGCAACTAGCTCTTCATTTCTCAATCGGTCTCTTAATTTCATGACATCAGCTCTTGGAAGCACAAAATTCCCAGCCCTATCCCGTGTTACAGTGGGGTCACCAATCAAAAGAGCTGCAGAACTGGCAGACCTCTGTGGGGCAGAGTAAGTCCCAGATAAAGCATTTCTGGTCTGCAGAAAATGAAAAAAAGGATCTTCAGATGAATAGTGCACAACCATCAAAGAGATGAATGCAAAAGAAATCATTATAGTTCAAAGGATATTTTAGTCCTTCGAAAAAAAAAAAAAAACAACACTCAGCTAGCATTTTACGGAAGTAGCAAGCATACAACAGAAGAAAACATCAAAAATTTTTACAAAAACACAACTAACTGGCATCTTGGTGCAATTTTTACAATGTGTGATCAATTATTTTATGGATGTATAAAATTAAATGATGGGAGATTAATGAAAAAAAGATCCCACCTTGGTAGCTGATCGTGCTATTGCCTGCACTACAGTGTCCTTACTAAGAAAATGAACTGCATCTTCCACCATCTGATTATAAAACATATGTCAGATAACAAACCATGGAGCAGAACGCTGAGATAATTCCAAGAATCTTCAATCTTAAAGAGGTGCAAACAGTTGACTTCTATTGCTGGTATTGCAACTAAAAAAGGATATGAGAATAAGATCCTTTATATCAATAATTTGGCAATAAATCCACATACCTTAAGAGTCAAACATGGCCTAGAGACGGCAAACCCAAAAGCCACCACAAGTGTAATTGCTGACACTGCAGCACCAGCAAAGGGAGGATAGATTTTCAAACTAGCTACAACACCCCAACCCTCAATGGCCAATGCAATACCATAAAGCAAAAGGAAAGCAGCACTGTTGAAAAATAAGTCAAATGTCAGATAATAAGATGTCTAAAAAAAAAAAAAAAGCAATAAAGTTACTAGTAAATTCATGCATTCCAAATGAAAAGCATACTCTTTAAGTACCTGACATTTTTACCACAATCTGCATGAGCATCGTAAACATAAACCGGCACAACCCTTGGAGAATAGACAACAATAGGAGGTGAAAGCAACACCTATTAAAGAAAAGGTAAGAAATACAACAATAATAATTGCCAATTATTTTATATAATACATAAGGGGAAAAATAATTAAAAAATGGATTTGTAACAAGATAACTCACAGTCAATGCTCTTCCAGCTAGGAGGAAAAGAAATGAGAAGTAACCAACAGATGCACCAACAAAAGCTTTACCTATGGTTAGGGAAAAAAGGGAAAAATATAAGGAGAATTAAAAAAAAGAGGAAGTAGAAACAGAGACAGGAAAATTAAATAAACAGGAACAAAGGATAAATTTCAATTCTTCAGTAGACTTTGTGCAAGAAAGTACTCTTACCATGAAACCATCCAACTAGAAATGCAGCCAGGGCCAATAGAAATGCAAGAAAACAAACAAAGAACATCTGTGCCCTTGTCAAATAAAAATTGTTTGTCGCCCAGTATTGAACAACACCAATAGCTAAAACAAGAAGAAGGAGAACTAAAAGAAATGCCACCCCAATCTGTTGCATTATAAACAAAAAATTGTTGGATACATAAACACACCAATTCAAACAAGATACAATAATGTGGTGGTGCAAGCTTACCGTCCATGGTTGTATAATTACTATAATGGCAGAAATAGCACCAAGCAGCAGAAGAAGTCCTATTGAAATGAATATGTAAGCACCTCCAGAAAGTTTCCAATTATCATCTCTCCTGCAAATGAGGTTCCACAGCATGGATATAAGGAATTAAGTCCAAACTAAGAGGGCATATGTGCAAATTATTTAGATTTACATACCACTTAAACAAACCAGAGCAAAGAGACAACAAGGCAGGAATACAAATCAATGGGAGCAAGGCAGCAAGGAAATCAGCCTTTGTTGGAACCTGATCATTCCTAGAATTCACAACCTCCAAATAGGAAACCCCACAAAATGACACAAGGACAGCTGCAAAAGGTCGCAGAGGTAACATTAAAGGAAAATAAACTTATAGCTTTCCTTCTATTCAAGAAAACAAGAATGTGAAAGAACAGATACAATGATAGCCAGGAAAAGACATACCAGCAAATATTCCAATGCATATAGCAGACGAGAGTGAGAATCGATAAGTAGCAAACCAAGAAACAATAGGCAGTACACCAGTAACTAATAAAGCAATTGCAGAAGCCATCGCCCAGCCAAGGTACACAGATGAAGCATACGGAGATGTAACACTGTTCTGTCCACCAATCCATCCCTTGTAGTCTAAAACATCTAAAGGCTTTGCAGACACTATTGCACCTAGAGCAACTACAGATCCAGTAAATAAGGCCATGGAGATGAAGAGGATAACGCCCTGAAATTGTATGAAGGTATAATTAATTGTGAAGTATTAAGTGACTAAATTCAATCGCTCTCTACTAGCTTAAACTTTTTAGCAAGTGGTAATTTAACAAAGTTATAATTTAAAATGATATCAAAGCAGAAAGTCCCGTGTTCAAGCCTTAGCTCCACCTAGTTTGTTGGTTATTGTGCACGTGTTGAGCCTATTATTGAGAATTTGTGTTTGGCCCTCACATGTGAGGGGGTCTGTTAATTGATTAAATGCAACCCTCTATATTAGTTTAAGTATTTAGAGAAGGTAGTAATTTGATATGAAGCAAAGAAGCCCAAACTTGATGCCCTCATACTCATCATTGAACAATAATAACTAATAGCATGTGAACTTTTGACAAACAAACTTCATTCCATATTTTAAGATACAAATGCCGATCCCAAGTAATAAGTGTCACTTTTAGGGTGGAAAAGAGCACCTCAATACTAAATGCCAACAGAAATCTCCTGCATGCCATGAACAATTATCACATAGAACTTAGTGTGTATTTTCGATTATACTCATGGATATTATCAATTCTTTACAATATAAACTCTTTAAGTTCAAACTCTCACAAATAGCCACGTCTTATTTGTGATAATCTAAGTATGCTGAACCTGAAGTATTAGAGATTCTCTAATCTCTGGGTCTCATTGATGAGAGTAAGGAACAAGGGTAAGATAGTAAGCTTCCCAAAATTCGACTTTGAAATTTTAAAATTTGGAATAGAGTAAGTAAAAGTATAGAATACAAAGATACATCAGAAAAGAGAAAGGATAGAACCTCTTTTACCCCCAGAGCTTGATGACTGTCTGGCTGACCTCCATTGTCAGATCTCGAAAACCAAAACTGGTATCCATTCCGAACCCAAATAGGGATGGCAACAGAGAGGCATGCAACCATAAGAGGTACCGTCAAAGATAATCCAAGAAGAACCGAGGACTTGCTGCATAGGAAATACAAGCAAGATGCTCAAACTACAGTAAGATAATTGTAATGAGAACCCCAAAAGAACAAAGTGAGGAAAAAACTGAAAGACAACAAATATGCCCAAGTTCTATCTGATATTGGAAGAGATATAGAAATGTCAAATTCTATCCTTCATTTGCTATCTTATGTAAAATAAATAATAACCGAATTCTTCATAGTAAATACAGTTGTGAATACAAGGATATAGCTAGATATCATATTCATAATTACCAACGCTCAAAATTTTCATAGCAAGGACATATGGATCATATAAGAGCCTCACTATTGTATTCTGGAATCTAACTAGAGATTGAGCATCTTTCTAGGAGCTCCTTTATAAATCATCCAAGGACAGTGAAAGAAATGAGACAAGTGTATAGACCTCACTTCCTAAGGAGGCTAAAGCAAGCAAAATCTGAACATTAATTGACATGAATGAGAGGAAATTTCAATTTTAAGAAGCTCCCATGCACACAGTGTGTTGAATGAGTTCTCCATCATTCTCTTCATTGTTTATATCATGTATAGAAGGCGAGCATACTGTCTGAAACATTTTCAATGTAATACCTCAAGAAGGATAGCAGTAGACCAACACAAGTGCTCAGTACCCAGGCAACAAAACCATACTGCAAGAGAGATAGCAGATCTTAGGAAAATCTGGATAAACTTTGAAACATTATTAACATGATTAAAAACAGTAATCAATAAGCACTAATAAGAAAAGAGAACAAATTGAGACAAAACCCTAGGGTTATTCAGTAAGAAGAAAACTAAGCTGCAAGAAGAGCTACACAGTTAAGCACCTTTTCTTTAACCTCCTTTATAGAGACTTACAAGCAAACTAGTGTGTTATGAATAGAATAAATATGACGCGTGATAATTCAGATTTTAGGGGCAAAATCATTCACCTACCCCAGTCATTTTCCTTAATCCTTCATCATTTATGGGGAAAAGGAAAAGGGAAAAAAAAGCCAATTAAAACAAGCGCCAGTATTTAAAAATGCCATTTCTTGTGTCATGTAACAGAGTTTTTACCCATAAGCGCCAGAAACTTGCTATAAACTATTTTAGTTGAAATCTTCACATAAAACTTATGTCAACCAAACAGATAGTAGTCATAGCCTGTTCTTGGTTTGTAGAGCTCTTAAAAGAGTTATTGTAGAAGTTAATATAATATTTCTAATTTCAATGGTATCAATATACCAAATTTTTTTTTTCCTGAAAGCATCCCTAGATAGTTTTTTCCCAGAACAGGCCTTTCCAGCACTGATAAAGTTCTTTCTTTTTTCTTTTTTTATTTTTCTTCTTTTTTTTAATATAACTAAAATCAAGTGAAGAAACAACTAGGAACAGCTCAAAGAAGCTTCTATTTCTTTTCTAAGACAGAAAAAAATTAAAATCATCTTTCAACTTAAGCCACCAAAAAAAAAAAATACTATATCATGAGCGTCTTATATGGATTCCACTATTTTTCATTTTTTCTTTTTATCATTCATGTACACCCATTGGTAGATAGCAATCTGCTTTCTTAAATAGGCAAGCAGAAATAAAATTTGGGAATGACTTGGCTGTTTGAAACGTACATGAATCCAGAAGATTATGATTACATGGTCATGCACAAACTATAAAGATGTACCCCAGGTGAACATACTTTCACATCATAATGAATTCTTGTTAAAAGAAGAATCATGAGTCTAACATGTAAATACCAAAATAGAGCAGAATACCCAAATGAAAGAATTGACAAAAATAATTATATAGTTTCAAACGAATAGGCAGTATGCCATTTATACCTTTCGAGGTTTTGATGTCATGGCCAACTCTTCTGCTTGAAGTGAACGGAGAAAAGCCATGATTGAGCAGACAACAGGAGATAAAAGTAGCACCGCACAACCAAATTCAAACTGCAGATAATGATTACCAGACTGTTAAATAAGAGCTCACAAGGCCATACGAAATGTCAGATAAATGTACATTAAACATAATATAGAAAATGTTTCCAAAAAGAAACCCTGGCCTAACCTGTTGATGGCGCGAGTTTATGAGATTAATAGTCTTTGGACGAAAAATGGCCACAATTATGGTCTCAACAATGAACACCAAACTGAAAAGGACCCAAGCGCGTTCTGGGGTTCCTGCTATATGGTGCAAAATTAGGCGACAAAATTGAAGCCATCTTTCCAGTCCTCGGAGTCTAAGTTCTTCCGAAAATGAAATTTGATTAGGCAGTCCATTGCCAACACTGTTTGAGTCAACAATGGTGACATCAGTATTGTCACGATGATCTCTATCTGCATCCAAACTGCTTCTCTGAAGCAATGCAAGGATTCTTGGATCTGGCCTCTCTTTGAGCATCATTGCGAAATTAGGATCTAGTCCCTTGTTTTGCAATAGATTAATGATCTCCTGATCTCCTTGTCTTGCTCTTCTTTTCAACATAGAAACAATCCGTGGGTCAACCCACTTTTCAGGAAATGACAAATCCATCAGTTCTACCCCTTGCTGATGATTTACAGAGTTAGACGCACTGGATTCACAACCCTGGCTTTCAAGACCACTACTAGAACAGTTCACCAAAGAGCTGTGGTACTCAAGGTTTCTGTCAGCATTCAGTAATCCTACTTCAGGCTCTTGCGCAACTGAACGACAAGAACTACTATGCAATGCCAAACTCGGCCGTCCACTATCTATGCTATTCTCACTGTTCACTCCTTCAACATTATTCCAGTGATTGACATCACTTGTGCAAGGAGCTGCTCCATTTCCAAGGTGACCAGCATCAGCACTACTACTGCGTTTCACACTTGAGCCACAGCCTTCAGAAGAGCTAGATGAACTGTTCTGTTCTTTTCTTCGGAAACCCTCTCTTAGACGAATTACTGTACTTTGCAAGGCATCTCTTCTGGCGGCCAATGGATTTGTTACCAAAAAATGCCGTGAAACAGCAGCACCAAGTAGAACAGAAGCCACAACAGCATAGCTGACACAATGACCTAAATACCTGAAAATTTAAAAAGATTTGACAAAACATTTGAGACTGCGCAGTTCAATTAAGAAAATGGGAAAATTGTTAAACCAAGAAACAAACCAGTAATGAACTCCAAAGCAAATGAGGAAGACACGATAGCTGCCAGCAACAAAAAGAGCAGCAACACCACTTTTAAGCAGCTGAAACCCATACAAACATGCCCCCATGTTCCAATCTGACAATAAATAAAATCATAGCAGTCCAGTGAATAACTCATGTGAAATATGCCAGAGAAACAAGCTAAACCAAAGACATCTCAGACATATTACTCAATGAAAGGAATTCCAATGTTGAGAAATTTGATATTAATATGATATACCCCATAAGGGCCTTACCAAGAATAATTACAGCAGCTGATGTGATTGCCCCAAGCCAGCGTGATTCTTTTGCAGTTAGACCATATAACACAGAATATACAAACAAAACAACAAGTGAGCCAAGATAGAGAAGTCCAAGATGTGAAGCCCTGCATAAAAATTAAGGATCAGCGCTGTATAATAAGCCAAAACTGAACTGCATGCAACTTAGGACACATAATACAGCAATTGAAAAACATGCTTGCCTCCTAGATTGACGAGGATATAACTCATTTGGATCTGGTGGCTCCTGCAAGCATGCAACTGGACCCACTTCAACACAATCTGAGTACGCAAATTTATATGCCTTCCTGACGTATTCATCCATGTCCAAGCCATTACCTTCCAGAAGTAACCATGAGTTGTAAATAAATCTTACAGTTGAGAGTGGAAAGTACAGCAGATGAGAAAAATGCAGAAACGGAAACTGCTTAAAACAGATTAAATCAAAGAACTCACCATTAAAGACCATTCTGCAGATGAATAGCATGTTGATAGCTAGTGCAATTGCTGAGACACCAAAGAAAAACCCCGAAGGCGAATAACTTTCCGATGCTCTAGCACCAACAGTAACATACACAGCACAAAGTTCATAAGCACAAAGCAATCCAACAGCAAGAAGAAGAAGAATAGCAACCGCTCCTGCCAATCAGAAACAGAATTAACTATGTATTCTTGTAGGAATAAATTTTCTGGGGATCTGGTTCCAATAAAATGACCATTTTTGGATAATTTTTTAGAAATAATTCTATAACTAGAATGGCCAGATATGCACTACAAAAGATAATACAGAATATTGAAACTACCATGCAATATTCAAAACATTATGACGACCTACTATTGGAACAAACCAAAGAAATACAGCCTCCTCCAGTTGGTACTAAAACTACTATGAGACCCATAAGTTGCTTTCCTTGAAAACAAGATCACAGCATAAGTACTACCTTTGTGGTACTCTGTTTACCTTTTTTTCTCCTTGCCAACCCACCTTTCCTCAAATAACTAGTTTCCTTATATTAGCAGTAACTTCACTCCCTAGCTATATCCCTGTCTTTGAAATTGAGCTGTACTTAATAGTAAGATAACCAAGATTAACACAAGGGTGAGAGTGTCTGTTAGGAAAAACCTATTTGAGTTAGCTAAGTTTCAACACTGAATTTTCTTTCTCTCTCTTTGGAAAGTGACTAAAATCTGTGTAGGTATAAACAGGTGAGTGCACTAAGAAATCAAAGCAATTCAACTGCACAACCTGACTTCCCAATAAGCTGACTTATTTGACTTAACACAATCCAACGAGAATGATCATTCTCCTAATGTTTCTTTTGAAAAAATAAAAATTTAGAAGAAAGATCAACAGAACCTAAGGGATCCATTAGATCTAACAAGACCAACTAAGGGTGCTTTTAACCACTAAGTACCGAAATGTGTCTTCTTCTCTTTTCTATTCAAAAAGGTTTCAAAATCCTAAGGAATCAATTCTTAGAAAACATAA
Source organism: Cynanchum wilfordii (assembly GCA_025388415.1). NCBI lineage: Eukaryota > Viridiplantae > Streptophyta > Magnoliopsida > Gentianales > Apocynaceae > Cynanchum > Cynanchum wilfordii. The sequence goes on along the minus strand of JAHSUH010005433.1, from coordinate 154,406 downwards.
TGATTTCTAACACATCATATACAAAAAGAATAAATATGCTAAAACAGAAAACATAAAGGGGGTAAAGAACAAGATCTGTAAAATCATAGATGTTATGATACCATCCACACCATCTTCTGGCCTCCTTTTCACACGTCTACACATCATGAGTTATCTAAGCTCTTACCAATAGGAAATAGTTAAACCTAAATTTCCATCTATTTACAGAAATCTAGTATTTTGATCATCCTTCAGTAAACCTCACTTTGATAGATAGTTTAGCATACGTTTTCAGTTAAACAAGAATTTCTGCAGTTGTCACTAATCCAACTCCAAGTTTTATTGTTGTCCTTCATGTTCTGTTAACTACATAATCAACTTATGCCCATTATGAGGGGAAAAGAATCAAATTCAAATAGGAATTGGCATCCATAGTAATAAGTTCTTCTATTTCCCAGTAAATTAAACAAACAATTATATAGGGTTTTTTTTTTTTTTTTGCAGTTATTTTTAGGGGTAAGATATGTGTTCATATACCAAACAATATTACGTAGAAAGTTATGAAACAGTAACCTGATAAAGAACGCAAGAATTTCATTTTTTTAAAGGTAAGAATCATTCATGTTATGATTCGGTTTAAATCTTCCCATTCTGAAGTCACATGAAGATATGGTGTGGCAACATATGCGGGGAGATCCAGGATGGTGTTTGAGTATGGGCAAAGATCCATGAAAGAGGTTTTGAATTCTAGTGTAAAGTCAAAACAAAATATGTGTGTTCCTCTTCTTAAAAATGCTACTCCCTCTATCCAAAAATAAGTGTCCTAATTTCCATTTTGGTCCGTCTAAAACTATCTAGCCTAACATCAAGGCAATTATTAATTATTCTTTTTTTCCAAATATACCATCATTTAAACCCCCTACATTAACAGTATAATACTCTTTCAATTACTAATTTCAAGTGATTTGTATTTCAGATGTTGCGATTTTTTACTTATAATAAAAAGGAAGAAAAAAAGAAATCCTATTCCCACTGTAGAAAGAGAGTTAGAGAGCAGAGTGAACGTATAAGAGAGAATAAATTAAAGTAGAGCTGTGCATTTTAGACTAATAAATAAGCGTATAATAGACTAGTTGTTTCAAAATACCATAAAAATTTCTCAATTCCTTAGTATTTGTGCATCAATTAGGAAATTGTAATTTTAGATGGAGGGAGTAATACCTTTGATTTTTATTTTTTTTAATAATAATAATAATAACTTCTAGAGAATAGTTAGACATCTTCTCCTAAGCCGAAAGTTCCAGACTTTACTCAAATGTTATACCAGAAACGGAAAATCAAAAGGCCATGGTACCAAGACAATATTTTCCTCAAATAGAAGAAAGTAATGAGTCAAGTAGGAAAAGAAATTAACACATGGATGAAAGAAATAGAAGTAAACAAATAAAATCACATATAACTTATGGTTCCATCCTAATTGTGAAAAGCAAAAGAGTTATATAACTTTTCCTTAAGCAACAAATTATATGCCAATCTAAATTTCAATGAAGGAAAAATGTATAAACATTAGACTTCACAAAACCTAATTATAATACCATTTGCACACATGACAAAAGGAGTAAGTGTTTCCATAATTGATCCACACCCCTAAACAGATGTAGACAAAGGTCAAAAAAATTTGCATGACTCTTTACTTAAACATGGTTTTTCTGCTTGCCAGGATGGTGAAGGGGAAAACTTCACGGTTTTCCATAAAAATTTTCATACATTTCTCCTACATCCACTTGGCCACGGTTGATTTTTAGTCTATGAGCAAAGAACAAATACCAGGAAAAAAAAAAATATAAAAATAACAAAAGCTAACAAAGTACTAACTTGAACTTTGCCACTGTGTTCTCCACCAAAGCATTACAGAATAGAATGCCAAAAGAAGAGCAATGCCAGCCATTATTACAGCTAAACCAATTATATCCCGTCCTAGTATCATGATCAACCAGCATCCCCACGAAATAAGCACTGCAACTGGAGAAATGACAATTATCCATGCAGAGAGGGAGAGGAAACCACAGAATATTCCCAGCTGAGGTCCATGTAAAAATCCTGGCCATTTTCGAGCGAAGATCCAACTGAACCAAAGAGCACAGGAAAATATTTAATAACAATGTTACCGTAGAGTTCATATTTCTCAAGCATTCACTTTCTTAGCTCTTGGAATAACAAAGGGTTAAAACAATATCACAGACAGGTTTAATGATTCAACAAGAAAAAAATATTTTGTTCAGAATTAAAAATTTTCACACTTAATGTAACATACAAGGGTCAGTTACAAATAAATAGGAGAAAACTCTAGATCTAAATGAATCTCTTCCTACTGTGTTTGGATGTTAGATAACTTTTTTTTCGTAGGTAGTAAACACCATGATCAATTTCACTTCAACTAAAATCAAAATTGAAGCTCACAAGTGCCAGATAGTGACACCATAGAAAATCAAAACGCGTGTTTACCATTAAATAGTTCATGATAATGATACCAAAATTCAGAGACCAGTTTAGCCAATTTTTAGAAGAATAACTTAGTTCAATTGAGAGCACAGACTCATACTACCTTATCTGGATCTATGGTACTGTTCTATGCAATAAATGAAATAAATTAATAATGTTCTATGCAAGTAAACTTTGATTCACTTAGAAAAGATTGAGATCAATATCTGTTACTAAAATGAATTGCTTTTTCTGCTTCTAGTTGCATTCAGACAGAATATGCCGCAATAACCCTATGACAGCACAGTCTATTCCCCTATTTTGATAATAATTCAAGTATCTTTAAGCCATGCTAAAAGAAACATTGCTCTACATGAATGAAGTAAAAAAGAAAGGAGCAGCTAACATGATCTTGCTGAAAACCTTAATAAAGCAAAACAGAAAGGAAAAAAGATAAAAGTTGCCACACATCAAATTGAGGCAAAGAGGGTTTGAGAAAGTAAATGAAACGGATTAAAAGAATGCTAAATAAATCATAAGAAAACATCACCTGTATATACGCCATGGCCTCCAATTGACTGCCCAGAGTATTGCGAAAGAAGCAGAACCCAAAACAGTAAAAAGGGTCCCGGAAAGCACACATGCCAACATCAAGTTCCCATTCTTCTCCATCTTCTTCTTCCACAATACACACACCCCTCCTCCCTCTCTCAACTGCACAAAAAGAAATTCAAAACTATATTGGAAACGAATACATGCAAAATCAGAACTTCAAGAGGCGGAAAAAAATTCAAGGCCCTAGGTCATCAATTCCCAGAAATCGCATTAAAAAATAAATAGTGGCCCTAATTGGCATTCACATCCTCCATTTAAATTACAGGAAAAACAAAGGTTTCCTGCAAACAAAACTGCAAGAATGACTTCCAAAACAGTAAAAGCATTGATTTCTTTTTTCCGAATTCCAAAAGAAGCCACTTACTTCAGTGAACTGGACTCCACTGAGAAGCACATACTTATAATTCTTGGAGGTGCAGAAGCAAGCTCATCTCTTGAACAAATTCCAACTCCAAAAGCTAGGGTTTTTGAGCTAACTGTACAAGCATAATTAAGCATAAAAAGAAAACAATAAAATTAGGGTTTTTCACTTCAGCTTCAAGAATTTCAGCAAGAAGAAGTCCTAGAGAGAGAAAATTGACTAAAACTAATGATGTTTGTTTCATTCAGGTCAAGTCTGAAAGAAGAAATTAAAACCCTACTCACCCTTTCTGGGTGTCTGAGTGTGTTCACACCAGTAAGTTTTTTTTTTTAAAGGAAAATGTTGCCGAACAGAAGAAAAGAGTAAAGGTAAGATTGTGGATATTAAAAAATAAAATAAAAAATTGAGACTATTTAGAAAATAATTTTTAAAAAAATAAAAAATAGTAACAGCTGGGTCTACCATTGTCTGAGAATTCCAAAAGCCTCACGCACCGAGATAGCAAGTGAAGCCACGGTCCAATAAAAATGCATCACGGACGAAATATTAGCGAATAGAGGGCGAATGGAAGTCACGCTAAGCGAAGTTAGAATGGAGAAAAGTTGAATACCATTTCGGACATGAGTGTGAATTTTGGTGTAAATTATTAAATCTTGGAAAACATGCTTTATTTAGGACAGAATTAATAGGGGGCATGGGTGATTATTAATATCCACTTTATTAATCAAATTTCCAACCATAATCCATCCTTAATTTCATAATTAGAAATTAATGTCGTCATTTATTTTAAGTATCAATTCTAAATATAAATAATTCAAAAAAATAAAAAGATGATTACAATCTTTTATTTTAGTATTAAAAATTAAATATTAATAATCCGGTAGCTTGAGAGAGTTGGTAAACGAACTCATAATGTTTCCTCCAGGGTGGATGGTCGAGGTTACTAAGGCTCTAACTCTGAGGTTATTAAGCGCCAAAAAAAGTTGTCTCCGAAAATATGTGGACACCGGGCGCCCCAAGTGGTACCAAAAAAAATTAAATATTAGTCTTAAACAAACTTCTTAATGAAAAAATTGGTATTGAATTTTCCAAAAGTCATTTACACAATTTCACAATCACATTTTTTTTTTTTTATTAGCCACTTGGGATTTCACAATCACATTAATAATACACATAATGAGACAAAAAATATTAAAGTGTGGCAACAATTTTGCAAACAAAATCTTGAACTTCTTCATTTTAGCCAATTATTAAACGCTATTCTCGTTCTACTAAAATAAATATTTATATTTATTCTTATATATTATTATACATGTAAATCAATTTTCAAGTATGATGGGTATCGTAGAAAGTATTTAAACTAATTGAATTATAAGTGTTGGTTATATATATATTGCATAGTACATGGAAAGAATCAAAAAGGGTAGAAGAAATCCTTAAAAGATTCAAAATAACAATGTAATTTAGGAGAGAGAAAGAGAGAGGAAACAAGGAATTAAAGAAAGGGGGGTGGTGGTGGTTTGCAGATGAATGAATAATTTTGGGGGCTGCAAAGGAGTTGTAAAAATGAATGAGGGGTAGCTGTTCAGTGTTCTTTCTACCTCTCTTTTTTCCCATAGTCCAACATCAAGAACCATTCTTCTACTTGTTGTTTTTATTCTTTCCTTCCTTTTTTCTGCTTACTTGAGTTTAATTTGGTAAATCAACCCATCACCCATATATACATAATATCCATGATCCATGCTCCTACAGCTACCCATAAACTTGTGCTTGGATAAAATGGAAAAGACAACTCCATTTCTGTTTCAATATTCATGTACTGTTTTTAACTACTACAACTGTCATACCGCTGTCTTCCATGTCCAATATTTCTATTTTTTTTTTTTTTTTATACTCACTCAGGGCGTCCAGGTCCCCCACTTTATTTGGTGAGATTAATCTAAATTCCGTCTGCAGAGCGCTCGTAGAGTTCAACTCTTACTCAAGGTAAAGTACTGACCCGTTTTTTTTTTTATGACGCTAACCAACTCCCTCGGGTTATATTTCTATTTATTTATTCATCACAATGTTCCTTTCTTTTCTTTTTCCCTAAACTTTCTCATATATTAATTTCAACCCTCTTCTTCCCTAAACTTAATTTTGCATTGTGTGACTTTGTATTTACCCCATAATTCCATATTTTCATCTATTAATCTAAACCATGTCAACTAAACTGTCTCAAAATGGACCAGGTGAAAGTACGAGGAGGATGGATTATTTTGTTCATGAAAATCAAATGTTGTCTGGAAAAATAGCAAATGGTACCTTAATTGAAGGAGGAAGTTGAAGCCCAAACAAGCTTGGATTAATTGGGCTGAGAATTTTGGGCCTATATATATATGATATTTCTGGATTTCCACTTTTTTTTTAAAAATTAAATTTTATTATTGAATCAAATTTGAAATATAAGTAAGAATCATTATTTCTTAAAAAAAAAAAAAAAAAAAAAAAAAAAAAAGAAAAAGAAAGAAAGAATCATTATTTCTTGATTTTGATTTCTTGTTGGCAAGAAATGGAATGGACATCGCACTGCCTGTCTGTCACCCACCCACATGAAGGGATACGATTCCATCTTATCTAATCCAAACTTTTCTTATTTGCTAAAAAAGATTCATCACACATTATTATTGAGTCCAAAGCTAATATTCAAATCCACACTTGAGAGGAAAAAAAACAAGCTTTTTTTTTTTTTTTTTTTTTTTTTTTTTTTTTTTTTCCGTATAAGAAGAAATCAAGCCCACTTTACATATTGATTCTCTACACACCAACCAGCACCACTAGAAGAATATGATTAAAAATCATAGGTACAAAACAAAAGATAAAGGTGGGCTCCACCCCTCAATTCATTTTCAGACACAAAAGTAGCAGTACTAGTAGTAGTAGAGAGGACCTGCAAGCAGTGTGTGAAGAAAATACACAATACTATTACTAAAATATTAAAGAAAATGACGAAAGGCCATTTGTTTCTTCATCTTTTGAGCTTTTTGAGAAACATGAGGCCACTTTCCTCCCAATTTTACTTACCCATTGGGAGGAGAAAACAAACCTTTTTTTAAGAAAAAGAAAGAAAAACCAAACAAGGGTCAAAACTTCCCACTACTTACTTAACAGCTAGCATATCATTTACTAAACTCAAAACCCTAAAAAATCAAGAAAGAAGTAAGAAAATAGGTGGAGGGTATACAGGTGAGAGAAGATGAATATAAGAAGGAAGAAGACTGACTACATTGAATGATACAGAGAGAAAGAGAGAAGTGTGCAGGTAAAATGCTAATGGGATTTTTCCTTTCTTTTTTTGCTGTTCCTTTTTTTAACTTTGTCAACAAACTTCACGGGCAATTGGGATTTCTACCGGGGCCTCCATAATAAAAGTAATGACCCCAATCTCCATTACTGCCTGTCTGGACATCATAGCAATTGGACTGCTCTGTAAAGGTACCAAGACCTTTGGGTGCCTTGAGGTTATTTGAGCTATCTACTACTTGAATGTTCCTGAAATAGCTTGATTTCCCAAAACCCTCTTCAGGAAAACGTCCACTGCCCATCTGTGTGGATGTGTGCTGCCCATCTGGCTCTGAGTTCACTACTTCCCCACCCCACTCAATCATGCTTGCACTGTCTGCCAAGTACGAGAACAAGAAAGATGGCCAGTAACCTAGCACATAGCCATTCCCAAATTGCATCCACCAGTTCCCTTCTTTTGGATCCTGCAAAGAAAGACAATATACAATGTTTGGTGAAGATTAGATACTAAATAAATAATCCCTTTTCTTTATTACTATTATTATTATTCTTATGGTTCAAAGATTGAGAATAAAGGAATAATATCGTCACATTGAGTCATTAGCACTTTGTATTGACCATATATATATATAAAGGGCGGCCTTTCTTTGTAATGTTGTTGTTGGTGGTGATAATAATAATAATACTGACAAGAAGAGTGAAAGTCCCCTACTAAATAAGAAGATCACATGAGGTTGGTCTTCTCTTTTGGTCACTGCCCAACACCCAAAGATTCTGAGCATCTCAACAGTAATATATCACTTTCTTTTTCAAAAAAAAAAAATATCACTTTCTTTACGTGCATTCTCTTTTCCTCTATTTTTCCACCACATGTAAATAAAGATGCTGAAATCCATCTCCAAACTTGACCCAATCTTATTCATTATTTTAGATTTGAAAAAAAAAAGAAATCTATAGCAAGTGCTCAAAACTATCTGTGACCTACACAAAAGAATGGGAGAGGGGGGGAGGGGGGCTGGAGCTATTTTGTATTTTACCTTCCAGACAAGAATACTGATGTCGTACTGGGAATTCCTAAAACCAGAAACAGGAGAAATGCTAGCACCCATTGCAATTTCACTGTTGATTTGAATAAAGCCTGAGCATAGCAAGTTGTAGCAACCTGTGGCCTGATATGCATCACTCTGCAATTTTACCAAATGCAGATAAGAAAAAAACATGTTTAGGAGCTGACTGTATTGGCTTGAAAACTGATGAAAAACAGAGAGAAAGTGAGTCCTTTTTACCGTCCAGTAAGTGAACAGCCTAGTGTTGTTGTCGCCATACAGGTCTGGGCTAACCTGATATCACATGCAACTTTTCCATGAGTCTCAATCATGAAGTAAATTGTGCAACAGATTTGGTCACTTTCATTATATAAATTTTTTTACATTATTATAGATTTAGTTCAAAATATACCTGCCAACCAGCTTCAATGCTGTTCAGATCCTCCCCAAAAGAACCACCCAGTATCCAGAGCTGAGATAAGCTGAACTCATTAGGCTGCTGGATTTTGGGTTCCCAAACATTAATAGTTGCCTTTGCTCCATAGTACTTGTCTCCTTCAACATATGCTATAGCATGCTGGAATCACCAGGAATCAAGAATAACTTAGGAATAGGAAAGAAAGACATTTTGTAAGCCAAGAAGATGGCTAACACTTACTTGATGACCACTTTGGTTGACAAGATCAGGATCTGCAGACCTGGGTTTTGGGACACTTCTACTCTTCTTTTTCCCATATCTTTTAACTGAGCTTGCTCTAAGAACATCATCCTTCTTTGTTCTTCTGATAGGGATAGTGTCCTCAGGACATTTCCCTTCCATATGCCATAGCTGAGTGATAGGATTTGTCCTCTCCTTAGGTCCTGTAGACACCTTATTCTCATCATAAAGCCCTTCTGGATGGTAGCTCGGCCTCATCTGGTGATTATCCAATATTACTTTTTCTTTTTTCCCCCCAAAAAAATTAATAATAATAAACTCTAAAAATGGAGGAATAAAAGAAAAAGGGAAAAATAATGAAGAAATGAACCTGAATTTTGTGATCTTTGAGGAAAGGATGATCAAAAGCAGGCTGGTGAGAGATATGAACACAGTCAATGATATCCCCATCCGGGCTCTGTTCATCATTATAAATCAAAACAAATAACCATTAGATCTTTCCCAGAATTAATAATAACCATTAGAACCCATTCAATAATTATTCAAGACCGAGCAGAAAAAAGAAAAGGGGGGAAATAATCACGCCCTAATTGCAACAATACACAACAAAATATCCAGAAAAAAAAAAGGAAACAAAATGCACGAGCACGTAGAGAAAGTACTCTTTGGCATTTATTAACACACTTCAGAGCTCAGAGGAATCAGCAGACAGAAATGATGGGGGAAAAAAATAAGCAAAATAAATTCCTCCCTCAGTAACCCAAAAATAAAAGAAGAGAACTATTGAGAAAATTCCCCAGAAATTACTACGTCTTCTCTGTTAAAAACCCCGCACATAAACAGAGAAAGATAAATAGAAGATAACCTGAATGGATTTAATAGGCGGTTTGTTAAGCCTCTTCAAGTGTTTGTGAACCTGTAGCGTCTGTTTGGAAGCAGATAACCGGGCGGCGTAACACACCGAGAACAACCCACTACCCAAGAAGTAAACCAAGAACAAGGCCACGCCCACGCTGACGCCTCCTCTTCTCCTCCGCTGGCGGCAACAGTTAACAGAAGAAACCATCCTTCAACACCGAATCCACCCAGAAGAAAAATAAAAAAAAAAAAAACCGGAAAACAAAGCAGAGATATATATATATATATATATAACACTAAACTTCACCACCACTACAGACAGACCGCTAAGTTATTAGCATTAAAGAGAAAAACCCAGATAGCCATTGTTACAGACAGAGCTTAAGGTTCTATTATCCTACACATCAACACTACTGCTTATCCAGCGCACCCAACAAGAGAAGAGAAAAGTGAAAACTAAAAGAGGGGTCGTTTTCTGGTGCTCTCCACTTTCTCTTTCCGATGCTTGGGGAAAATCCAATACAAATGTGCAGCTGCTGCCGAAATGTCTTTTCTTCCCACTCTCTCTCTCTCTCTCTAAAGATTGGAATGGTTTTTTTATACTACTTTCAAATGGAACCACCACTACTATTTTTATTACTGTGATTTGTTTTGTTTTGTTTTGTTTTTGATTAATCCATAATTAACTTTTTTTTTTTTTTTTTTTGGTTTTTGGTGATACAATATATATATATATATATTTTTTCCCTTCTTTTTCGAACACGAGGGAGGTGGAGGAAAGAGTTGGGCTTTGGGAATATAAAATTATTTAATAATTTTAAGAAATAAAAGGAAACAGTTGAGAATGCAGTGGGAATCATAGCCATGGCCTCTGTCGGGATTCTCAGTAAATGGTCCCACCCACTCTCTGTATGAGATGATGAATTTCCATTACTACCCTTTTCCATTTCAAATTTTCTTTACCGTTTGTGTTCCTTTTTTGTCTTCTCTCCATCAAAACTAAGAAGAGGAGGTTCTTACCAAATTATTACATTTTTGTCATTATTCTATTATCTTATCATACATTACAACTATATATATATATATATATATATATATATATATTTTGAAACCTGTTTTGATATATAAAACTACCTACTTAAAAAAAATATATATATATATATATTAAATATATGATTAAACTAATTAGGTTCGATCATAATAGTGATAGTTGATATTAAAAGATTAAAAATAATCATCCCCAATATGATTGTAGCCCACACTCCATATCAAAACAGGTAAATAATTTAAAGAACTAAATGTTATACTTAATATAAAGGTTGAAGCTATTAACTATATATATATTTATGTTCGATTGTATCATATTATACCCTAAGTTTTAAAGGGTCGTATTCCATATTGAAAATGTATATGAGATTTAGCTCATAACACAAGAAGTGATGTGGAGATTGTGGGAATCACTGCAACGTGGAGTTTCGTTCACGATAATGTTTCAATTTTTAGACAAAGATTCTCTGCTCCATAATTATTTCTACGTAACTTATTCTTCTAATTATCCAAAATTACCGCCACAGACTAACGTTAGTAAAGGGTGATGGCATGCGTCCGAAGTTGTGTGATCGAGTGGTCAAGAGACCGCTCCCCTAAGTCCCTTTAGGGTTCGAACATCCAACACCATCACTATTAAAAAAATAAATAAATAAGTGATGGCATGCATAGTCAAACTGATTTCTTAATCATACGAGTTGGTCAAAGTGAAACAAAAAAAAACCATACAATTTCCAATACTTTTTTAATAATAAGTACTGTACCAAATTTAATTTAATCTATTTCAGTGTGTTTTTTGGCGTTCATATGGGATTCAGAATTGGAAATTTATAAAAAATATAGTAAGAAGAAGGACAAAGTTGCAACTTGTGTGTGTTTTTTCTTGTTTCTTGACAAATAAACAGAATAAGAACTTTGAAAGAAGATTGATTTTTTTTTTTTCAACCCTATACTTCTCTTTTGTATTAAAATCACGACTATAAATGTGATAATATTTGGAGTCAACTATTTGATATTATATTTACTATTACATTAAAAAGATACTCTAGTCGAGTATGAGTACCTAGACTAATTCTTATATATTATTACATATTCATTATAACTTTTAAAGTGAAACGAAGTGACTACTCGTTTTGATATGATATCAACTGTTACGACTCCAACTTCAACATTTGCTATAACTTATTAATGCGAAATGAAGTGACTGTTAGCTCTATAGAGCTGTTCGTAAACAAAGTTCGTTCGAGCTTGTTCGTTTATTAATTGAACCGAACTCGAATAAATTTTTAGGTTCGATTAATTTTCGAGCTTACTCGAATACTGTTCGCAAACATATTATTAATTTTTTTATTATAATATATGTATATATATATATATATATTAAAAAAAAAAAAAAAAAAAAAAAAAATGTCATAGTTCGCAAACTCGAGCTTTATAAACAAATAATCGGACGAACTCGAGCTTGAGTATACTTGAAAGTTAAACGAGAGAACTCGAGCTTTATAAACAAATAATCGAACGAACTCGAACAAAATTTTTGGCTAGAATTATTAAACGAAAGAACTCGAACAGTGTTCGAGCACTTAATCGAACGAGCTCAAATTTTTGATGTTCGGTTCAATTCAACTCGTTTACAGTTCTACCGCTCTTAATACCAATTATTATGACCAGAACTCCCAATATTAACAATAACTTTCAATGTGAGATATAGTGACTATCCACTTTAACACCAAATATTACGACATAAACTCTCGATATTCATTATAACTTTTTAATGTGAGAGAAAGTGACCACAATCTACTCCAACTATGGGTAAAAACTCGCAAACCTGTGATGCCCATAGATATAGTTGGAACCCAACTAATTTCCATTAATCAGAATATCAAATTTTATAATAAAATAATCTAGTGGGGTATATAAGAAAGAAAAGAAAAGGGAATAAATGGAAAGAGAGAAAAAAAAAAAGTAAAGAAAAGGTTATTTTCGTCAAAATGGGAAGGAAGAAAAGTTAGAGAGAAAAAGAAAGAAAGAAGAGCATTGACCGTTAGATTGGGGTTAACGGGGGGGGGACGTTAGACACCGTAAGCAAAAAGTGGGTAAATGAAATGAAATGAAAATTGAAAAGTGATTAAACGGAGCACGTGCAAACGTCCGTCGGTTTGTAAGCGGACGAGCCCGTGAGCACACAGCTAACATAATTACACGGATCACGATGTGTATAGTAACCGTACCGCTAAAATGGTTAGAATCCAATGGCTGCCTTATCTATCTTTACTGGTTATGGTTAAAAAAACAGAAACGCAGTAAAATCTTCCCCAGGCCCACCCCCCACTATCCTTTATTTACTTTTTCTTGATTGAATTAATAGAATTTACTGTTGTTATTAAACTTATATAATCCGTTAAATTATTTTAAAACAGTTTCCCTCCCCCCTTTCGTCTCCATTAATAATTAATTATTTGCCTTTTTTTTTTTTTTCCTTTGAAAAATTCTAATTTTTAATATATCTCGAACTCAAGCCAATTTCAAATACCATATTACCTATCAATTAGGTTATAATTTTTACAATTATTTGCCACATTATTTAAGAAATTATTTTATTAAAAAAAAAAAAGAAAAAGAAAAAAACATATCACATAGAATACACTAATATATATGTGGTGGTCTTTGTGTCTGTTATAGGCCACAGCACATGAGGTTGGCTTTGTCAAGGTGAAGTGTGGGCAAGAGACTTTTTTGCATATATATATATATATGTATGTATATATTATATTATATTGCAATTTGTCAGTGGCCATCCCTCTTGAGTGACATTTTTGGCTTCTATGTACCTACATGTGATATTATATAGAATTTATAATAATATATAATAATAGATATAAGTTAATTTGATATATTTTTTTAATATAATTTTATTTTTAAAAAAATGTGACTTGAACAACATGAGTTTCAGATATTTTTTAAGGGATGAGTTCTTTAGATAAATATTTTTTCTATTTATAAGGTTGGAACTCGAAAGATTGTTGAAGGAAATTAAGCTTATAGTATATTTGAATGTGATGAAAAAGAAAACGAGGAGAGCTGTGTAATAATCAGAGTTAAGTCTTCATTCGAGTAAAAGTTAGACTTTACAAGTGTAATTCGGGTCGAATTTGAATTATTTGGAATGATTATATAATGGTTTGAATACCAAATAGATTAAAAAAAAAAAAAAAAAAAAAAAGTGTTATCAGTGAATCTGTGACACTGATTGGAACTCATATGAGGGAGCTCTGCTCAGAATTATTGGTGTTTTCTTTATTACTTTTACTGTCATATTAAATGATGAGCTTCTTTTTTAAAAAAAAAAAAAAAATTATTTATTAAATAATGGGGAAATAAATAAAACTATATATGAATTGGCTTCCTGATATTAATAGTAAGATTATCATAATGCAAAGCAATAGTAGTAAGATTATATGTATATATGTATATAAGTTGTTAGATTAAGAAATAATAATGCATGAATGCTTGGTTACTCATCACTTATTTATTAATCATGATTTCTTACTATTGCAAGAATCCATCATACCTTAGATCCACTAGTGTACCAATAAAGGCCAGATTCATCTAACTCTTCATTTGACACAATAAAAAATATCAAAATTGTTAACATATTTAGGTTTCTCAATCATGTAACAGGCTAGCTTAGATTATTATTTTTATTCGATTCATAACACTTGATTTAACAATCTTATATAAAGTCAAATCTTAACATTTTTATTTATTTTTAGTGATTCCGACTTTAAAATAATTAAAGGCTAACATTTGATTTTACTTTAAAATAATTAGGCTCGGTGATATTAATTATTTTTAGAAAAGTAATGCACTAAACATTTAGCATAATTTTTACTTAATATTATGTATTATATATATAATATTTAATTTAACTTTCCAACTAATATATAAAATATATGTGTAATATATATTTCAAAAGATGAAAAAATTGGAGCACTAGACGCCATAAGGAGCAAGAGGACACAACGTGGAGAATTTAAAAAGGGTAAAGAAGAGTTATATATGGTAATAATAATAATAATAATAATAATATAAAATGTTCCATATATGATATATATATAAGGATATATTCGTAGATTAAAAAGAAGCACTATTAACAAAGGTGGTGGTTGTACGTAATATATATATATATATATATATATATATATATTTCGCAATAATTTGCCGAACAAGAAAGTTTGGTTCACGTCCTTATTTAAATAATTGAAAAGTTTCTGAAAAATGTAAGCAATGAGGCTACCCTTTTTCTTATTTTCCTTCTTGCCCTTTTTCGTTTTTCTCGTTTTAAGAAAAAATAAAAGGACAAATATAAATATATAATATATATATATATAAATGGTTGATTTATATATATATATATATATATTATACTTTAAATTAATTAAAAAATAAATGATGGAACTATGACTTAGTTTCCACCGAAGGGCATTCCACTTTTTTTTTTTTTTATTATTATTAAGAAAATAAATAAATAAAATGGGACTTTACACTTTCTTAATTAAAAACATAAAAAATAAATATTTAATTAGTAAAAGATGATAATTATTATTCCTTTGCAAATAATATTGCTTAATTTATAGTACTATAACAGATGGAAAATTGCTTTTCCACGTGGTATCTTTTCACTTGCACGCTCTTATAAAATAAATTTTTAAAAATATATATATATATATATATATATATCTTTAGGGTAAAATTTAAAATAGGATCCACATCTAAGCATTATAAATTTTAATGTATATATGCATGCCTGGTTTTTAGAGAGAGAGAGAGAGAGAGAGAGAGTTTCACGTAGGGTAAAATTCTATTGATGATGTGGTTAGATTGCATGCATGGTTTACTAAAATTGATAAGATGTTATAGAAAAGGAAGCTCGTGATGGTAAATTGGTGGCTTATGTATATATAACCAAACCAAGTCCCGAGTCTTTAAAATGCTGATCAAAACTAAAAGAGACAACACTTAAATTGGACAAGACGCTCATCAATTCTGTCTCTATACTCTTATGTATATATATACAAATATTGATATATATATTCAAAACTCCAAAGCGTATGTGAGTTGGTTAAGAGTTCTTATAGCTTAAGTGAGATTGAAGTTTACACTCCTACTCATATATACATCTGTTTAAAATTTGAAGTCATAACTTCCTCCAGCAAAAACCAACCCAACTCGAATAGAGATTAATATATATTCAAAAAAGAAGAAAATGTATATGATTATAGCAGATGATATGAGGAAAAATAATGATTTTTCTTTTCATCTAATTCAATATCCAAAATATATTGTCGGCAATTTTTTTTTTTTTTTTTTTTTTATAAGTGATATATTGTCGGCAATTGCATTATACACACACATACTTTTACATATTTATTAATTAAAAAAAAAAAAATATATATATATATATATATTAAAATTCAATAACTTATTATGTTTAACCTAACCCTTAATTTTACAAACACGTATTGTAAATACTACAAAAGTTCACAAAAACTACTTACGAGCATCATACAAGAGTCATAGATATATTTTTTTTCAACTAAGAGTTAGACTCGAGAGAGAAGACATAGTTGAATCTAAGTTCGTTGAAGTAATGATTTTGATTATCAAATGATCTAACTAAAATAATTTAGTACTAAACTTACACTTAATTTACAAATACTCGTTATAAAGATGCTATTTTCAAGTCAAAGTTAGACTCTCTTTAATCAAACAAGAACTAGACTCAAGTGGGATAATGAAGTTGAATCCAAATTTGTCGAAGTAATGATTTTGATATATGTTAAAATAATTTAATACTAAACCTACACTTAATTGTATTTTTTTCCTCCACTATTATTTACCTTAAAAGTGTGTACAAAACTAGGAAGGACATGTATCTTTCACAATGTGACAGTAGCTAAAGTTACGGAAAAGGAATTTAATGCACTTTTTTTCCCTTTCTTTTTCCCTGACCCTACAATTATTAGTGCATGGAAAATGTATATTTATTTATAGTATTTGTGCTATATATATATATATATATGATAATTAATTATCAATCTCTTAGTTGAAGAATTAATGATAGATTAATCACATTATATCATCATTGAATATTTAAAATTAAAAATAAAAATAAAAAACGTTTTAGAAATTAATTAGCTAGTTGAATTTTCTAACCAAAATTAGACTATTTATGATTAAAATAAATGAATGATTTGCCTTTGGATATAATAATCTCTAATAAAATGATTAAACAAATTAGTGAGATCAAATAAAATAAAAGTTTTTCATAAAGTTTTTTTTTTTTTTTTTTTTTTCTAAAGTTTACTTTTGTACAAAGATCAATGAATCGATCCCATCTATCTCCTACAATATTGTCCCCCACATGTTCTTTTTTAATTTGGACCATAGAAGAAAGAAAGAGCAAGTGCAAATATGTACTCCTAAAAAATCTAAGGCTATTGAGCGTCATTTTAATTTTGTGCTTATAAAAGATAAGAATGTTTATTAAACTCATAATCTCGTATAATATTTATAATTTGTTTTGTATTATAATGTTAATCTAAAAACATAGATATGAGTATATCTTTTTACCATAAATATGGTAAATAGGGGGTAGAAAGTGTAGAAAATAGGGAAAAACATAGGACTGAAAAGAGGCCCACCAATTAAGCAAAAAGTGATGATAAAAAGTTTGAAAAGTCATAACTGATCATCATGCATGCCTTCTTCTGTATATCAATTCTAAAAGTTGAATTATTAAGTTCTTTTTTTTTTTTTTTTTTTTTGTACATGTACAGCGAGAATATTCTGTTTCCCTACTCATTGATTTTATCTCTTCCCAATTAATTTTTATATATATATATATATTATATATTATATTTTGAATTATAGAGAAATCGGATAAAATAATAATGCAAAAAATGATTTTATCAGTGAGCATAGGTTTTTCCTCCATCTTCTTCTTCTCCAGTGCTTCTTAGCTAGCAAAATTGGGTCCCACCAATATGAAATATATCCATGGAGCTCCACCCGCCGTGATTGATGCATGCATGACTTTGCTGCTTTCATGTTTTTTTTTTGGTAAAAGAAGATATACAACAAATATATATATATATATATATATATATTATATATATATATATATATATGAGGGAAAAAAAAAAAAAAAAGGGGGGGGAGAAGAGAAGTAAAGATTTTGGGGGGAGATTTGTTGTGTGTTTTGAAATTGGGAACTAGTATTTTATTTAAAAAAATAATTTTTTTTGGATTGGGGTGGTTTTTTTTTTGGAGGAAACTCTAATTTTAAATTTTAAATAACTGTATATATGAGTGGGGGTTTGAACCTCCAACCTCACTTAAGTTATGAGAACTTCTTACTAAGCTTAGTTACAAGTTTATATTGCACATATATATATATATATATATATATATATATATGTATGTATATATATATATATATGTATGTATGTATCTCCCCATTAATGGCTTCTTGATTGTCAAAAACTCTTCTAGGTTTCTAGAACTCTCTATATGTATATATGTTTTATAATTAAATGATTCTATTAGATTAACCGGAAGGAAAAAAAGGGAAAAAGATCAGTTCAACTTTTATTAAGTCTATTCTCCTTCTTTCTTTAACTGCTTTTAATACAAATCTGACTAGAAATATTCATCATTACTAATAGCCATATGTAGCAACATGAAAAGTTCTATTTAGAACGAAAAAGTCCTACATATTATTATTATTTTTTGATAATCTTTTTGATTGATAAGTGACTTCGAGCTCCAAATTAAATTAAAATTGAATTGCATCAGACCCTATTAGAGAAAATTACATCCATAAATAAGATTCAAATTTAGAGAGTTTATTTACCAAAACAAACTCCTCCCACTTAAAATTGTTAGTTATTATTATTTTTTTATATTGTATGGGCCAGTTCATAAATTGGGCTTATGGGTTTCTCCATTTAAGCTTTTTTGACCCATTTAATTAATTGGATCCATTTAGATAAATTTTATTTGGGCTGGAAATTAAACATACTCACTTTTTAATCCAAAGACCATCGATCAGCCCAATAAAGCGAAGCTTCTGTTCTATGAAATGCCTGCAAGAAATGTAGTTTCTTGGAATGGTCTGATTTCGGGCTAATGAAAAAGACTCTGAGAAATCCCGATCCATACGGATCTCCTTTTAGGCTCTGGGCTCAGATTATGATCCATAAGTATGGACGACGCTCGGGAGAGGGGGGTATGGTACCTACAGCTACCTCCGGGGTATGGAAAGGGATGTTGTGGGGACATCAGCTCCTCTGCAGGGGCCTGACGGATCCGCCCCCCAATAGTCCGAACCGACTTTGGTGGTCACCCTCGGCTACAGGCAGATTTACAACGACATCGGCTTATGAACTACTCCAAAATGAGGCTCCGAGTACGACGGAAGCAACCAAATGGAATGCTATCTGGCGTTTAAAAGGACCAGCACGAGGCAATTTGCTTTTGTGGATGCTACAGCATAACCGACTAAAGACTAAGCAGCTGTTATGGCTTAGACGAATTGTGGAAGATGCTGGGTGTGATGTTTGTGGGGAGGATATTGAGTCCTCATTGCATGCCGTTAGAGACTGTCGGCTCTCGCACCAAGTTTGGGCTCTTCTTCTACCGACTTCGACGGTAGCAGCAGACTGGACAACTACTGATACTATGGAATGGATCCAATCCAACCTCCGTTCCAATGGATACTTCAGAGGAACATGGCGCAACTGGACCCTTTTCCAGCAGAGACTTCCCCCTCCTACGTCGACGATTGTACGTAATGTACTTCAGAAATGTTTAGAACTTCTCACTGTTTTGAGAGCTCAGGGCTCTAGATTCTGATTTTCTGTACCTTTGTTCTTGCTGTATTTGTACATTGTTTCTGTTATTTATTTTAATATAATACTCCATTTCATGGAAAAAAAAAAAAGATAAAATGCCTGGAAAAGTATATCATTTCATGGGCAAGCTTGATCGATCAGATGTTATGTGAAAGATGGGTTTGGTATCTCAGGCAGAAACATGCCGGGAAAGAATGTAGTGATATATATATATATATATATATATATATATATATATATTATATCTCTGATGGTAGCTTTGTGCTATTATGCTTGTTTATAAATGAATTAGATGCAGGTTGAGTTCAAGAATAAATCATCTGGGGCTGATTATAACTTAAATTTGTCATTAGGGTTTGTAACACTAAGAGTAAATTTCCAATATGTGTGATTTCTTCTAGGGTTGAGTTGATGGCAGCTCTATTGAAAAACCCTTGAATTCAAGATGCTTACAGTGTGTACTGAAAGTTATTCTGATATGTTCTTTAGATCTAATTTCCTCTGATCTTCCATATAACGTTTCTGTTGCTAAGGCTTTTGAATGTCTCATGAATTTCCTATGTTCGTTGCCAACAACAATGATGATTAAAGTAGTATAGATTTAAAATCCTCATTTTATGAATTGCTGTTGGTTACTTTGTTGCAGATGGACATTATGTTTGAAGAAATTCACACGGCCTAACAAATTAAGCCATGGCCATCAAGTGAATCATTCTTTAAGCAAAATTTCCCAATAGATGGCATAATCAAGATTCTATGGATTTTTTTGCTGTATAACTCCTATAGGTTTTTCTTTTATCTGTTTATGAATTTGACAGACACACAATTTAATCCTCAAAAATTTTTGCACAATTTATCTGTATGTGTGGGAGAATTGCTTTCTGCAGCAAAAAGATTATACAAAAGGAAAAGTGATTTCACCATTAGCAACAACAATCATAAACCATTCCTAACTATTTGCTTTTGTTTCATTTTTTATTCTAGAAAACAGAAAACAGGAGAAAAAGAACATCTCATCTATACAAAAAGTCAACTCAAATGTAAAATTGATAAAAATATACACACACACAAAGAAAAAAAAAATTCAATCAGAAGAGGAATCATCATAAGGGACTTGTTGATGGTAGAAAGGTTGATAATATGTACCAGAAAGTGATGAAGAAGAAGAATCATCGGAATCATCAGAATCATCGTTGTAGTAGTAATAAGGATGAGGAGAAACACAAAGGTAAGTCCAAACATAGAGAATCAAACGGCCGAGCTGTTGAAGAGGGAAACATAAGACCAGATCCAACATTTGCTGACCTTCTATTCTCTCTTGCTCTCCAAAACACGCCATCTTTTGCCATATTTCTGCTGATAGTTTTGCAGCTGAAACTATCTTTATGCTGCTGAACACCATCCCTTCCCTTCCCCTCAATTTCTTCTTCTTTTGAAAAAAAAAAAAAAAGAACCTTTCTGAGTTTCTTCTTCTTTCTCGAATTCTTGATAACTGCTGATACTATACAATTACTGCGTATCAGTTACAACTTCCGTCTTGGTTGGGTCTTTCTTGTTTTTTTGTGCCAACCGAAGATCTCCCCCAATTTCCAGGTTGCTCCTATCTCAAGAATAGTTGTTGTTTTGTGAAGGGTTGCTTTCGTGTTTTTCCAGGATTGGGGAATATAATATGTATGACTATTCAAAAAATATATATATATATATATTATATTTAATTTAAAGAAATAGTATAAATAAATAAATAAAAATATTATCTTTTTTAGATTAATTTTTTTTAAAATAAAAATAAAAGAAAAGATAAAAAAGAGGTGGAGAATGTTTGACTCACCTTGATCAATGAAATAAAAAAGGATGAATTGGTAATTAATTTAGTATAAAGAGGTTAGTAAAACGGTCAGAAGAGTTTTTACGAGAAGATCAGAAAAAAAAAAAAAAAAAAGGGGAAAAATGAGTTATTACAGGGGATGTTTGGTGATGACAATGGTGACATTATGTTTTATGAGTTTGGGAACAATAAGAATTAGAGGGATAACGTTGCCATCAGGTTGCTTAGATGATTGTATGACTTTATGTATTTTGATAGAGGGAGCAACCGAAGCAAATTGCCAGTTCGGTTGCATTCTTGGATGTGATCAGTTGATGGGTAAGGGAAGGAGATTTGTCTTCCGGGAAGAAAATACCATCAGAACTTAATCCTTCTTCTCCTTTTTTCTACCAAATTTATATATACATATATATATAAATCTTATGTAACTATTGCAAGTTGTAGTCTTTTTGAATAATAATATCTTTAAATTTTTGTGTATAGATGAATTTGATAGTTTGTTGCATATCAAGCATTGGAGATGAAGTTTTTCAGACAAATTCATGGCTGAATCTTTCTTTAGAATTCTAATATAAATTTTTGGAGGAAAATACAAAGATAGTATTTTTTATTAATAAAGATATTGATCATGTACATTAATAGAAATTAATGACTAATTAATAAAAAAGGGGTAAACATTAAAAAATAAAAAAATTATCAAAGGTTTTTAATTTCTCTTTTTGGGGATGTGGGTGGATTTGGAACAGTAATTTAATAATTAATACTATGAAGTAAGAGAAGTTGTATAGATATATAGTGTGGCCGGGGAAAATGGTTTCTTGGAGATGAATTTGGTTGGATTGGATTTATAAAAGGGTACAGAGGCAGAAGCGGAAGAGGGTGCGTGATAATGGAGGCGCTTCAGCCACTCAAGTTGAGACATCTTTTCCATTTTGCGACTTCTCGAGCTTCTTCTACTTTTCGAACAAATTCTTCTGCTTTCATTATCCGTTGCTGCTCTTCTCCTTCTCCCTCTTCTTCTTCTTCTTCTTCTTCTTCTTCTTCTTCTTCTATCGCCACTGCTGCAGCCCCTAAGCCCGCCGGCCGCGCCCGGCGGCTCTCAACTTCTTCCAATAATACTTCTGATAGGGAGGCTATTCGTGCCATCCGTATCCAGAAGGTGAGAAAAGTTTCTATCTTTTTTTGATCTTTTCAAACTCGTCTTGAATTGGATCATTTCTGCTCTGCGTTCTGGTGGGTCTTTTTCTTTTTTGGTATCCGCCCGCCTTGCTTAACTTAGACTAATTTATGCTGTATGGTTTCTAAGTTTTATGTGGCTTTGTATTTTTATTGAAAAATTTCATCTTCCTAGAGAATGTATCATTCTCCGCACTACGCATTTGAATTGAAGGAATTTTTCGATTATAAAAGCTCATTCTTTTTCTTTTTGTTGGGGGGAGTTTAGAGAGGCAATGTTTATACTCAGCTGCAATTCTAATGTATAAAGGTCTCTCTGTTCTGATACTTATAAGGGGAAAAAAATTGTCATCACAAGTATATTTGCTTGATGGCAGGTGGAAGAGTTGAGGAACAAGGGCTTGGAGCCATACGCTTATCAGTGGGATCGGACTCACAGTGCAAATCAGTTGCAAGAAAACTATAAAAACTTAGGAAATGGTGAAGAATTGAATAGTGATACTGATTTCGTGTCAGTATCTGGGAGAATTGTGGCTCGCAGGGCCTTTGGCAAGCTTGCTTTTTTGACTTTGAGGGATGACTCTGGGACAATTCAGGTATAACCTAATTGTATGCTGCTGGTTACTTTTTGCTTTTTATTTTGGTGGTTGTAGGCCTTTTAAGATTGAACCTGGCATTTATCTTACTAAAAGAATTCATTGTTATTTTTAGCTCTACTGTGAAAAGGAAAGGCTTGAAAGTCATCAGTTTGATCAGTTGAAGACACTTGTGGATATAGGTGACATATTGGGTGCAAGAGGCTCAATCAAGCGCACAGACAAAGGTAACTCATAAGTATACTTCAGTACTGCATCTTTTGATGTCATTGCCTATTAATATTTCAGAGGATATAATTAGTACTTCTCTGAGTGTGATATGTTGAAACCGAAACCAAGTAGGCAAGAATGTTCCTGGTAATGATGCTCATGATTTTGTCAGTTGAGGTTTAGAAACTTTTGAGATGCATTCCTGTAATAACGAACTACATCTGCATGCATTTAAGAGTGATGACATTTGGAATCCCTAAAGATCGTCTAAGCTTTCATTCGGGTCATCTTGTATTAAACACACTCTGTAGAATCACAATGTCCCTTGTGCATCCTTGATTCTGCACATGGAGGGTCCTGATGAAGATTTTCCTAGTTTGGTTCTTCTCATTATTCTTAAATTATGTTTTCTAAGCATGTTCACAACAGGAGTTTCTTACTGTTCCCTAGTAATTTCTTTTTGTGCATTATGTTAACCATTCATCTCTTGCTCATTTGCTTTGTTCATTTTCCCTTATGATTTGATGGCATTTAATAATCTTTAGCTTTCGTTTGTCCTTTTTCTTTCATCTTTGATTTGTCTAGGGGAGCTATCAGTGCGTGTAAATTCATTCTCAATCCTTACAAAGGCTTTGCTTCCATTGCCCGACAAATATCATGGCTTAACGGATGTGGATAAACGATATCGCCAACGGTGAGTTGATTTATTACGGCACGCATGTCAACATATGTTTGCTTTAGTGCATTATATGTACCTTTTTATATGTTCTATGTCTACCCTTGCATGTTATGGTTCTCTTCAGCACTTTGGAGTTTGAGGGGTCGCTTCTCTTGGGATACTTGATTTGTATACTTCACTCCCAAGGCTATCTCTTGGGATCTTCTTGGTGACTTACCTGTGTAGTACATGCCTGTATGTTTGTTTCTTACAGGGCATCTCTAGTATCCAATCTAGTTCTAGTTGAATGGACTATTAACTTTAGTGTTTGGTTGTGCTAATAATTTGAAGTAAGAGGGGGATGTATAACCAGCTGCAAGAATGGTTTATTACTTTTGCCATGTATCTTGTGGCTCCATCTAATCTTGCACTTTAGAACAGTATAAATTGATCACTGTTGATATAACTACCAGTATCAACAGGTTTCTTGTACATTTTGGCATTAATGATATGTTATATTTCCTGCCTTTTTATATAATATATATATATGTTTGCATGTATATCTGCTTTTATGTTTTTCACAAAACAATCCATGTTTGCTTTTGTTTATCCTTTAGGTATGTTGATATGATAGCAAATCCTGAGGTAGCTGGTATCTTCCGGAAAAGAGCTAAGGTGGGGTTTTGAAGAAGTTCCGAGCTTTGCAGTAGTCATGTCTTTGCATGCATTCATATCCATTTCCATTCTCTGTTCTATAAATTTTCTGGTTCAGATATTTCGTTTTTTGACTTTCATTGCTGCCTTTTCCTTTTTTTTCTGGGATAGTTTAATTTATGGAAGTTTTGCAAAGATAACAAAGTTTAAAAGTAATTGTTAAGTGCCATCATTTATTGTCTTGTTATATTTGAAAATTTTACCTTTTTCCTGTAAAATCATGATTTTTGGAAGATTATGTTGCTGATATGGCCTTGCCTTCAGTAGATTGTCTCAGAGATACGCAAGACAGTAGAATCATTTGGGTTTGTTGAAGTTGAAACTCCAGTACTTCAGGTAAGTTAACTCTTTTCATGTGTATTTCTGCACGAATCAATTTTAAGGTTGGTTTTGCTTCCACAACATTGAAAGACGCATTACTGTTTGACTGAAACTAGTTTGCTTTTATTCATTTTCCTCTCTAATGATCCTTCTTTTTTAAAAAAAAAAATTAAAATTGCTGTTCTAGCAGAGAAAAACTAGAGAGATATTTGAGGAACTCCCAACATGTTAAAGTTGGAAGTGACTCAAGCATAGGAAAATCTAATGAATCACATAAGAAACTTGCTCTTGATTTTCAGTAGTAAGTTTCTTATGAAATTTCCTTTTATATCTACCACATCTCACACTTGGATTTTTTTTTGTATATGCATATGAAGTTATATAAAATCACATGTTTCCTGTCCCCGTTCTTATGTTGCTGAATCTGATCATGTATTAATTCGTAGTCAATTTTGTGCATCTGGATTTTAATTGGTTTATTCTACTAGGGAGCAGCAGGTGGAGCAGAAGCTAGGCCATTTATAACATATCATAATTCCCTTGGAAGGGATCTTTATTTGCGAATTGCAACTGAGCTTCATTTAAAGAGAATGTTGGTGAGCTGACCTTCCCTTTACACCATTTTTGTTGTCTTGAAACTAGGGCATGTTTTTTATGTATTTTCAAGTCTTTTGGTCTTGATCATCACTGTGGTTAATTTATTATGATCCACCATAAAATTTACACTAAATGCCAATTGCAGGTTGGAGGATTCGAAAAAGTGTATGAAATTGGACGCATATTTAGAAACGAAGGCCTTTCAACTCGTCATAATCCTGAATTTACCACTATTGAAGTAAGCTGTTCCTCTAGTTTGTTCGAGGTGCTTTTGTTTCACTTACTATCCTAATTGTGCCAAATGTGACATGAATTTTGATTATGTTACCGAGTATGCTTATGCATCAGTGAAATAATGCATATTAAGCTTACATTGTCAACTTCAGTTTCTAAGATGGAAAAGTTTTAATAGATTAATTATTTGTTCTTTACTTCATATTAGATGTATGAAGCATATTCAGACTACCAAAGTATGATGAATATGACAGAAGAGATCATAACGCGATGTGCTCTTGCACTTCATGGGAAACTTACCATTGAATATCAGGTATGCTTCCTGTTATCATTGCTTGTTGGGATGTGGATGTCAAATTCCTTTGACGCTTTGACCTTTTTTTTTTTTTTTTGATATGCAACTTCATTAATGGTACAAAAATTTCTTTTAGGGTGTAGAGATATGTCTAGAGAGGCCTTTTAGACGGGAAACAATGCACAATCTTGTGAAAGAAGCCACTGGGATTGATTTCATGAAGCTTGGTGATGATCTTAAAGCAGCTAAAGAAGTTACTCTCCAAGCACTTGATGCCAGTCAGGGCAAATGTTCCATTGAAGCATGCTCATCTGTTGGCCATGTGTTAAATGAAGTTGGTTTGCTCGACTTTCTGCTTTTAAGATCTTGACTTTGATTTCATATTTTGTAATTTATTATTCTTGAAGTTTTAATATTTTATGTGCATGGTGCTTACCTAGGTGTTCGAGATAATGGTGGAGCCAAAATTGATACAACCAACATTTGTTTTGGACTATCCAGTTGAAATATCTCCTTTAGCTAAACCTCACCGAAGGTCCTACCATCCTTTTCAAATAATTTTTGTTAATTTATCCCACCAAGTTTCCAGTGTCTCAATCTATTTCATTTTTAAGTCCTCTCATCGAATTTCCCATCACATTTGTTACTATTTAATTTATTTTCCATTTTGTACTCTTATGAACTTTGTATTCTATGAATGTGTATGTGATCAATATCTAATATAGTAAACTTAAACTTTATGTTTATAAAACGAATTAGTGCTCTTTTAACTTGATTCTCTGTTTCAGGAGTGCTGGCTTAACTGAGAGATTTGAACTCTTCATTTGTGGCCGTGAACTCGCAAATGCCTTCTCTGAACTGACTGATCCTCTGGACCAGGTATCACTAGACATTCTTTTAATTTCTTCAGAATGTACCAAGTGCTGAGCAACCCTCTTATTTTCTATAAAAGCCAGCACAATCTATCCAAAGTTCTTAACTTCTCTTTTGGGTCTGAAAGTTCGTGGTGATCACAATGCATTTGTAGATTATCTTTTGAAAAGATTCTTGAACCTTCTAAGTTCATCTTTTAACTGCAAGTACAAACAACTCAAACCGATTTTTTTATCAACGGGATCATGGGCTTGATCCACTTGGTGAGGAGTTGGTTTTGCAGGACTACTATTTCTGTTAAGTG
Organism: Cynanchum wilfordii; assembly: GCA_025388415.1. Classification (NCBI taxonomy): domain Eukaryota; kingdom Viridiplantae; phylum Streptophyta; class Magnoliopsida; order Gentianales; family Apocynaceae; genus Cynanchum; species Cynanchum wilfordii. Next base: position 127,361 of record JAHSUH010005433.1, on the reverse strand, counting down.
AATTTATCTGTTAACTTGGTAAAATTGCAGAGGAGACGTTTGGAAGAACAAGTGAGGCAACATAATGAGAAAAAAGCCGCAATTGTTGCAGAAGCAGGTAGTATTTCAGAAAAAGAAGAGAAGAGTGATGATGATGATGAATTGTATGAAGTTTCTCTGGATGAAGACTTTCTAACAGCTTTAGAATATGGGATGCCTCCTGCATCTGGATTGGTATGCCTATCAAATACTCTGAATGTTTGTTTATTTTTTATGCTTTATCTAATGTCTTTTGCCTGTTCTTTTTAGGGACTTGGAATTGATAGGCTAGTAATGCTTTTAACAAATTCGGGTAGCATTCGTGATGTTATTGCCTTTCCAGTTCTGAAGGTCCAGCAATAGTGAGTGATTGATTAACTTCCAACCTCTTTTCTAATTGAACTTGAAACATTATATTACCGGCGTTTCTGCTAAAAAAAGAAATTAGATTATCGATTGTGCCACAATTTCCTCATACAAATTTGATGGTTTTCTTGTAGATATTACCAAAAATCTTGGTATTTATCTGCTGATCTATGAACATGATTGCTGACCTGAAGGCTTCTCTGCTGTACTTGGTGTTTGATGGCTCTTACATTCTGACAGAACTTTTTAGCTAAATTAGTGATTTTATTTGAGAAAATTGAGATTTTGGTACTATGATTCTTTCTCCTGGAAATTTTGAAGCAGTTCCACTGTACTAATATCATTTTCTTGGTCCCAGAGGAAGAAAATAAAGAACCCCTTTTCTCTTTACTTTATATTATTGCTACATAAATAATACCTCGTCAAATATGGTTTTCTTTTTTTTGTCTTCTTTGTGAACAAAAGACACGCTTAAAGCATCTATGTAGTGATTGTACATTGTATATCCAGGTTTTGCCAGTAACCATTTTTGAATTTTGTGAGTTTTTGAAGTTAAAAATATATATGCTGAAAGAACTTGGAATGAATTAAAAAAGTTTGAAGCTTTGAAAAATTTGAAACATAGCATTGTAGGTATCAAAAGGACTGAATAATAAAGCATGCCTCTGTCCCAGCAGCCATTGATGATCTTTACCTGAGCTCCAAAAGCATAATCATTTCTTTTTACGCATCCCCAAGTGGGTTCATTGCCTCCAGCCCTACCACTCCTCTCCCACCATAATTTCCCACGTAAAAGATGCCATGCTTTGAGCTCAAATCATTATGCATGCTTCGTTATAATTAAAGTACTGGTGTCTTTCTTTCTCACTAGAAAATTACTGTTTTTCACATTCTTGTTTTAAAATTTTCTAATGAAAAAGAAAGCAATGATTTTTAATGTTTTCCAGCACTCTAAAATAATCTGGGTTTTTAGTTTAGGTCTTATAGGGAGACATATAAGCAGTGTTTTTTTTTTTTTTTTTGGGTAAGTGAAATATCAATAACAGAACAAACTGAAACAAACTACAACAGAAGAAAAACAACAAAGAAAAGAAAAGAAACATCTTGTCCTCCTAATTCTCCAACCAAATATCTGGCGGAGGGAGGTCAAGAGGAACAAGACCACAAAAACTAGAAACAGACGCCCATTTCGCAATGTTATAAGCAGTGTTATATCATAAGTACTATCAATCTTTTAATGGAGTTCAATTGTCAATTACAGTTCACTGAAAATGTAATTAACATTTGATTAGGATTTTAAGGTTGTTCTTGGTATTGGAATATGTAATTGACAATAAAGAAGACAAGACAGACATTTGTTTAAAAGCAAAGAAAGTATCATGGTTTATCATGGAGTCACAATGAGAGACAGCTTCAGCTTTCTGCATTCTTTGCCCGTCCATTTAGGAAAAGGATGTCAGTACCATATATCTTTTGGTTATATATATATATATATATATGAGTTAGTAAAGAAAATTTGGAAAAAAAAAGTTGATTTTCAGAAATCTTTATTTGAGGATTCAAACTTTTTTTTTTTTGGTTCCCTACTTCAAAAGTCAAAGCAAAGTCTTAATCAGGATGGTTATGGTTACAGATAAACAATACACACATGCAAGAAAGTTGCAAGTTTTTGGGGGAAACTTTGAAAACAAAGGAGCCCAAGAAGCACATCTTAAAATGTTCGTATTGTAATTAAAAATTGAGAATCATATACAAGAAGATACCTGAAAATTGTCATACTCAAGACATCTTTTGGCTTATTTTAAGACAAAAAATACACCTTAAAAAAAATGGGATCGAATCTTTTCATATTCCTTGTCTATCTTTGATAACATTAATGGTTCTTTCCTAATTGATGATATTTTTCACAGCAAATCTTCCAAGCATTTCTGAAGATCTTATCCTTTTCTTTAATTGTAAAAAAAGTTTGTTCATACCAAGATTCGCTCTTCAATGGATAGAAGTCCAAATTAGTGGACATTTGGTTGGCCTTGTTCGAAAGTTGCCGTGCAATGGTTGGTAAAACAGAGCAAAATTTAAAATTGAAAAGGTGTCTTTCTTTAACAGTGGAAGTAGTATAAATATATATATATATATATTTGTGGTAGTTCGTTAAACCACCTACATATGCCATGTTTTGGAATGTTGGACAGTTGGGTTTTTGTCTTCTAAATTAGTCCATCTTCCGTGTCTGCCCTTTCCAGCTAAGCTTTCCCTTCTTTTTGTTCTTTACTACTCCTCATTAGTCCCAGGATTTAGATTAGAAGAATTCTTCCTTTTCAATTTTATGGGATTTGTTGGGGAATGCCACAATATGCCATGGAAATGAATCGTTAGATACTCCATCTCCAAGAGGGTGGAAAGGTCATTTCCAGATGCACGAATGTTTTATTTATTTATTTTTTAATTTTAATCATATCTTTTTTTTTTTTTTCTCTCTCTCTCTCTCTCTCTCTCTCTCTCTCTCCATTATAGAAGTAATAGGAGTTAAAAAGTTTTTGTCTTGAATAAGACTGAGAAGATTCAGAGTTTTCAGGATAATTTTGGGTTTCTTTTGGGAGGTGCCCATTTGTTCTTGACGTGCAGTTTTCATAAGCTTCCAAAACTCTAAATTGCTTGCTGGGTTCCACTCGTACATATTAACCTTGTCTGCACTTGATTGATAATGAATTTCTCATTTCGGTTGGCAAATTCATGTTTTTATTCTAGTCCACCAAACTATCATCAATACTAACTGTTTCTTAACAGAGGATTCATAGATCATAATCTAGGTTGAGAAGATTTCCCTATTGAATTCTTGAATTGCTTTCTTTCTATTCTATGAAGGATTGCCAATCCAAGTTTGGATCTTTTTCAATAATCTTGTTTGTGGGGTGATTGTCAATGGATTGGTGGTCATAGGTGAGATGAACCGTTGATGAAGGAAAGTATTTTCATGAGGGTTTTGTTCTGCAAGATCCACTGTCCATTCATATGCTTCTGCAAACCCTCTGCTGCTCATCTTTATACTCCTGGGCCATTGAAATTGGAAAATACACCTCAGGCCCCTTCATCAGTTGTTTCTGTTTCTGATACTTCTGATCAGTTGTCTGGTGAAACCACTCTGGTCAAAGAAGATGATTTAGATGGAAAAGAGCCAGCTGAAAATGTTATCAAAAGCTGTATTAAGAAAGTCCCTACACCTACAGGTACTGCTGCTTCAGAGAAAAAAAAGGTGCAGTGGATTGACAATTTAGGCAAAGAACTTGCTGAGATCAGGGAGTTTGAATCCAGGTAAAATTTCCCCTCCTCTCTCTCATTCTTTGCTTGACTTGCTGTTTTCTGAAATTCTGATTGTGTTTAATGTTATTAGAGAAGAAACTTAATCTGAATTTCTCCGAGAAAGGTTGTTTGTTACTTGTTAGCAGAAAAAAGAGTGAAACTCCAAAGATAAGGAAACATGATTTTGTTTTAAGGGCAATGGCACATTATACATCAGTAGCTATATATACCTCAGTGATGTAAATGCAACTCAATTAGAAACATTTTTACTTAAAAATCCATTCTGGGAGAAATAATGTTAGTTAGAATCTTCATTCTTGGATTACAGGCAGAAAGTGGATCTCTCAGAAAGAAGCTTAACAGGTAAATATACCAAGAAACTAGGCCGGCAAATAGACTAAAAAATTAAGTGTCATTAATCTTTGTAGAATATGTTAATATCAGAATCTTTACTACAATTCGATAGAATATCAGAAATATGTTAATTGTGTGTACAACAGACTAAATTCAGGAAGTTTTGACAATATTAAAAGATTGAAGAGAAGAAAGCAAAGATGAAGAAGCATGCTTCTGTAAGATTATGAACTGCCTCAGTTTTCAGCTGATGACATTATGGTCTTGTTTATAATGAATATTTCCTTGTATGACATAAGTCTTTTGAGTCAAGTATTAGACATCTTTTTGATTCTCCTCTTGGTTGTGCTTGTGAGGTTCAAAATAATTTATTTTGTGATATATGTTTCATTTTTGTTTTTTCACATGTTGTAGTGAAACTGGGGATACTGACAATGAAGAGGACAACAGAGGTTGTGTCTGTATTATTCTTTGATGCTGCTAAATCAGACGACGTTGGAGAGCTGCTTAATTAGCCAGACGACGTTGAACGAACAACTCTACTGATAGATTGGAAACTTTACCAGAAGACAAATTATGAGAAAATAGGTTCAAGTTAAGCATTTTATAACCAGCAACAGAAGAGCTGCTATCTCACTGATCTGAGTAAAATTTGTTCACTTGCTCCCACCAACCTGCTGCGCTTTATCAAGATTTCGTCGTTTCTCTGGTTTTTACAATAGGTTTTAGTTACAATCAAATGAAACTCCTTTGATAAAGTTCAGTAGCGAATTGCTATTCTTTCAGGACACACTGCTACTACGTTATGTAATCATGCTTGTTGATGTTCATAATGATTATTATATATTTTCACATTTGTGTTTTTGGTCTGTAATTTGCCTTGTTTCTCCAAATGGTGAATTCATTCTTTACTTTCTGTTATTTGATGCTATCTGATAAAATGTCAAGATGACTTAAAGATTTATGGTTCTGAAGATGGTGAGAAATCGATACTAGGTTTTTGTTTTCTTTTATAATTGGAACTTCTTTCATTTTTCGTTTTAGCAGAAATATGGTGAAGATTATATTCGACAGGTATCGTGAATCTGAGTCATGAATCATGAATGACAGCCAATACAACAAGGAATGATCATTAGTCACATCTGCTAGGAAATGGCCAAAAAACAAAAATAAGATGGCAACAAAAATAAAAGAAAATAATAATGTAGAGCATTTTAGACAGCTGGGTAGAATGTCATTGTCACTGGCTTAAAAAAACCGATGGTGTAGACACGTTCTCCACTTTTGAACTTCTAGAAAAGGAAAAAAAATATGGTCACTAGTAGTGGTACACAAATGTAACAATTTTCATTTAGTGATGAAACTTGGATTGAGACATTTCTTGATATTCTTTCCACACTGTTCTTGTTGCTGCTGATTTGCTCTTTCTGATTCTCAGCGTATTTGCTGTTTCTGCTCCTTTATTTCATGATATAAATTTACATTGAAGCTTGTGTTTTGCAGCATTTTGCCTTGTTTGGATCCTAATGCATGTGTCTTCTCCGGTTGCTTCTGCCTCGAGCTGGTGGAGACGAAGTTCTTCTGCTAAACCAGACAGTGAAAAGTATGACCAGAATTGAGGAGAAAAATCCAAACAGGAACCCAATCCACCCTCCTTTCCACATGTAATCCAACACTTGAATCTCTTTATCTTCTGGTGTTGGTGGTGGTGATATGACATTTGTGCATGGCAAATTGATTTGCACTCCACATAATCCACTGTTGTTAGCAAACTTGTTTGGATCATTCATTGTATTCATTTGGTAACCTCCAGGAATTTGACCCTCCAGGTGGTTGTTGCTCACGTCCAAAGTTGAGAGCTGCTGCAGATTCTCAAATGATCTTGGAATTGGACCAGAGAGACTGTTGTGTGACAAGTCTAAACTCTCCAGATTCCTCAGGCTTCCAAAACTGAATGGTATTCTTCCCGAGAGACCATTGTGGGACATGTTCAATGCCTTCAAGCCTTTGAGATTGCCTAATGAATCTGGAATGTTGCCTGAAAGTTGGTTCTTTGATAAGTCCAGGAAAGAGTACATATCAATGCTTTTCGATGACAGACCTCGAATTGACATTTTCCAGTTCACTATTAAATCAACGTACTGGATGGAAAATTTGAAGACATCAGAAAGGGAGGAAAGTGAAGCTGGTGTGTCAATCATTCCAGAAAGATTTCCGTATTCAGTTGGAATGTTTCCCGTGAGATTGTTGCTTGACAAATCAAGGATTTGGAGATTAGGTAGTTTGGGTATTGTGTCTGGTAATGGACCTTGAAGGGAAGTGTTTCTCATATTTAGAATTTGAAGGCTAGAGATTTCAGTGATGAAATCTGGGAATTCTCCTGTGATTCTGTTGTCATGAAGATCAAGGTGTTCAAGCTTGATAAGGTTTGTAATGTTCCTAGGTAAGCTCCCGGAGAATTTATTTTTTCCCAGAGCAAGAATCCTTGTTTCTTGGGAAAAGGTTACTGGAATTTCACCTGTGAACTCATTGGATGAAAGATCAACATAAGCAAGAAATGCATTTGAATCAAATGATGGGAACGTGTTACCTGACAGTCTGTTATTTGATAAGTCCAACAATAACAGGCGATATATATCAGACAATGAACTTGGGATTGGTCCTGAAAATTTGTTTCTTGACAACATAAGAATCATGATCTCGTTAGCTTCACCTATATTTTCTGGCAAGTTTCCAGAGAAATTGTTGTTGGAAAGATCAAGCACTGATAAGCTCAAGGACTTGAAGAGGCGTGGAGGGATTGAACCTGTAAGTTCATTATCTGACAGAAAAATACTTCCAAGCTCCATCTCTGCCAGCCAAAGAGGAAAACTTCCTTCAAGCTTATTCTTACTCAAGTCCAAATAATCAAGAAGCTTTTGTGCAGAAATCCAGGAGGGAATCTCTCCTGCAAGACCACAAGATTGAAGGGACAATTCCATTAGCATGCACTTTGGTTGTATCTTGGAACTGTTATTCCAAGTCAATGCATTTCCTCCTCCTCCAAGAAACAATATTTTTAGGGGCTTCAAGTCAAATAACCCGGAGGGGATTTCTCCACTGATAAAGTTATTTTCCAGCTTCAAAGTCTCCAACTTGCTCAGGTTTTGTATCGATGGAGGAATCGAACCTGTCAACTTGTTTTTACTCAAATCCAAAGTAGAAAGGTTAGACAACAACTTCCCAATATCTGCTGGAATCTGCATGGATATATGGTTGTTATTCAAATCCAAGACTTCCAAGTGTCTGAAGTTGAGAATCGAAATCGGAATGTTTCCAGAGAAGCCATTGTTGCTAAGATATAACTCTTTCAGCTTTGTAAGGTTGCCAATCTCCTCAGGAATGTCTCCATTAAGAAGATTATAACCAAAATTCAATGTCCTCAAATTTTGAAGATATCCAATTTCATGGCTTATAACACCAGTGAGAAGATTGTTGCTCAAATCTAAATATTGCAGATATCTCAAGTGAAGAAAGATTTGTGAAGGGATATTACCACTGAAATTGTTCTGCATCAAATCAAGATGGACCAATTTTCTGAGACTGGCCAGACCATCACCTGGGATTTCACCTTGGATATGGTTGGAAGAGATGTCAAGCAGCATTAAAGTGTTTATATGTAAAAGTGGTGTTAGGACAGATGAAGGGACCATCAAAGGATTATCAGACAGCTGAAGGGCATTGAGAGTTAGACCAACCACAGCACTTTTATTAGTGTTACAAATAACTCTATCCCAAAAGCAACAATCGTCAGCAGAAGCGGAGGAGTTCCAAGATTCCAAGCCAGACATGGAAATAGAAGAGGAGGATGAGTTAGTAGTGATGGTGATGTTCAAGAATGCTGATTTGAAAAGGAGGAGGGACTGCTTTTGATCATCAGAACAAGACATTGATAAAGTAAAAAAGCTAAAGAATCCAACCAACAAGAATAGTATAACTCTGGTGGCCATGGCCATTGCCATTGCTGAGCTTCAAAGATGAAAGCTTTCTTTATTTTCTTTGCAGGTTACAAGTGAAGAGCAGACTGCGACTTATTAGAAGAGGAAGTCTTCTAGAGTCCACTGGTTGGAACCATTGAATATATGGGAGAATGATGGGTGATTCGTTTGACCTTTAGTTATGAACTGTAAAAAAGAAGAAATGTAGAAAAATGAAAAGGGGGAGTTGTATTTTGTTGAAATTTTAGTGTGGCAGTGGAAGGCTTTTGTAATTTCACCGTTGACTTGGTCTTTTCCCATTTTTTGTTTTTGTTCAAACTTCAAAACCGAGTGAACAACTTTACCCCACCTAATATTTCGCTGTAGAAATTACACATAAATTACTCATTTTTTCATGAGTACAATACCAAATAATTGGTGTCACTCTCCATGGATACTAAAGATAGTGCTACTGATCCAATGTAGATGATAAGGAGGTAGAAATTGTTGAGGTCTTATCATGCCGGGTTGGAAGATTGAAAGAAATTCTCATCTAATGGTCTGTCTGCATCATCATTGTCAGAATACAGTGGGACTATTGACACCGTTGAATTTTTGTTTCAACAAGGATAAGTTCTTCAGGGCTCACATAAATGATAAATGCTCGCGGAAACCAGAAAAAGTTTTTATACGTTTAGGAAGACTGTGCAGTTGTTATGGGATTAGATATTTTTCCAGCTTCATCTTCTTCATTGATCTTTATTACATCTTCTGTAGTAGTTCTTGTTATAGTAATCCTCAGAAACAGGTCTAGAAAGATCTGCAAGACAAAGTCCTCTTTGAATCTTCCTCCGGGCAGCTTCGGATGGCCATTTCTTGGAGAAACACTTCAATTTCTTCGCTCCAATTGGGATGGAAAGCCAGGAAGTTTTGTGAAACAGAGAATGGAGAAATACAAGACTCCAGTTTTCAAGACTTCGTTGATGGGGGAACCTGTTGCAGTTTTATGCGGTCCTGCTGGGAATAAGTTCTTGTTTGGAAATGAAAACAAGCTGGTTCAAGTATGGTGGCCGACTTCCACTAGAAAGTTGCTCGGAAATTGTCTGTCTACCAGTGTTGGAGATGAAGCCAAGCAAATTAGGAAGATGCTGTCTTATTTTGTTAGTCCTGATGCACTCATGAGACTGTATATCAAAGCTGTGGATCTCATAACTCAACAGCACATCCAGACTCATTGGCAAGGTAATTGATTTCTTGAAATCTTTATTGCAAGGGTGATTCATATATAGTATAGACCATGAAATCTTCTACTTTTTTTTTTGGAAAAAAAAATCTTGATGCAGGTAAAGAAGTACTGAAAATTTTTCCAGTTCTGAAGTTATTCACCTTCGATCTTGCTTGTCGCCTGTTTATGAGCCTGGAAAACCCGAAGCATATCAAAAAGCTTGCAGATCTATTCAATGTCTTCTTGAAAGGAGTCATATCAATACCTGTAAGTATTCCAGGGACAAGATTTCATCAGGCTATCTGGGCTACTGAAGCAGTGAGGAAGGAGCTTCTGTTGATAGTGACAGAGAGAAGAGTGGCCTTGGAGAAGAAAACAGCTTCCTCTACACAAGATCTTTTGTCACATCTGCTTACTTCTCCAGATGAGAATGGCAAGTTCATGTCTGAAATGGAGATCACAAACAACATAATCTTGCTACTCTTTGCCGGACATGATACTTCCAGTGTTGCTTTAACTCTACTGATGAAGAAACTTGCAGAACTTCCTGAAGTCTATGAAAAGGTCTTGCAAGGTCAGTGTTCTTTTCATTTTTCATCTGTTGTTTACATCATCAATTTATGCCTGAAATTTCTTCTCATATTCCGGGGTGGTCACACTAATGATCAAAAACCAGAACAAAATGAAGTTGCATCATCAAAAACAGGAGGGTTCTTGAATTGGGAAGACATACAGAAGATGAAGTACTCATGGAATGTCATGTGTGAAGTAATGAGACTCTGCCCACCAATAATGGGAACTTTCAGAGAAGCATTGGTGGATATAAACTACGCTGGCTATGACATTCCCAAGGGATGGAAGGTATAGTATGCTCTATGTTCATAATTTCTTGTTCCACAGATTCTCAAGAAAGTAGGAATTTTCTTGTGGACTGAATTCTCCAGAATTTGCTTCTGCAACAGTTATATTGGACTCCTGCATCAACACATACAGATCCCAATATCTTTCCAGACACCATAAGATTTGATCCATCAAGATTTGAAGGAGCAGGACCAACTCCCTTTTCATATGTCCCATTTGGAGGAGGGCCACGTATGTGCTTAGGGAAGGAGTATGCTCGAGTTGAGATACTTGTTTTTCTACACAATGTGATCAAGAATTTTAGATGGAATTTACAACTTCCTGATGAGAAGATCATATATGATCCAATGCCTACCCCTGTTCAGGGTCTTCCAGTTTGCCTTCAATCTCACAACTATGTTTAATTGTATGTACCTTTTCTATTCTACTTTCAGCAAAAGGATCAAGAAGACAAACTAGGCAAGCTGTGGCTGAGAATACATTCCTTTCTGTAGTATTTCTGTCAAAGTTAATTACAACAGATCTATTCTGAATTGGCTGAAATTTTGGAAAAAAAAAAAAGAATTGGCATCCAAGAAGTACTTGAAAATGCCCATTCCCACTTTCACCTAAAGCTTGTACAAGAATCAAAATCCAACAGAAGGAATCTCATTCTTCAATATCAACGAATGTAGAATTCTTTTCCTTCTCAACAATTTGGGTACTTGAAAGCTCAAAAAGTGAAAATTAGTGCTGAATTTAAGTGAGTGAAATGGATCCATGCTTCTATTTCTTATTGAAACCAAACAATGATTTAATGGCATTGATGGCATTCTCGTTTATGAATGATTCATCAAACCTTTTCAAGAGAGGCTCAAACTCCTCAGATGTCCTTATGTTAGCAAGGTCAGGGTCAGTGCGGATTCTCTAGAAAAGGGAAAAAGAGAAAAAAGTGAATAATAGAAATTCCAAACGCAAAAACTCAACCATGAATAGAACTCAATCAGCTACTACTTACCTTGAAATCTTCAAATCCTGCTTCCAAAGCATCCTCCAGAGCAGATAATCCAGCTTGTACCTGGTATGAGAAGCAAAGAGGCTGTTCAGAGATGAAGACCACAAAATTGGAAATCTAAAATACAATTCGTGTTTTTCTTTTTACATGTCATATCATTTAATGCCCCCAAAATTAAATGTCTCTACCTGATTGAGCTTGGCATAACAGCATGCAACATTGTAGCTTGCTACAGAACTTTCATTATAATCTGGTCTGGATCCCAGGACTGACTCAAATTTCTCCAATGCTTCTTCATATTTGCCATTCCTTGTAAAATTGCAGATGTTAGAAGTTTGTAAACAATTAAAAAGAAGCTTAGTCTATAAGTAGTGGGATGCCTTCAGTTTTGCATTTAGAAATTCAAACTTTTAGTTTAGAACTCATAGAGATGTCCAGAGCACTTATTATCAGGCAATTTATCTTAAGGATTCTTGAACAGAAGCAACAGAAAGAAGCTTTGTTTCAATCATTCATCACAGTAAGTCCCAAAATTCATGCTAGATTTTGGACTTGATCAACCCATAAATATGAAAAAGGCTTCTCAAAAAACTATCCTTGAGTAAATATAAATTCAGCCGTGGTTCCAACTTGAGGAAATGTCCAAATTGTTCTAAATAGCTACCAAATAGAAAAAAAAAAAAATGTTAACATTCATGAATAAGCAAAAAACAACCATATTACTAAATCTGGAAACTAACTAGAAGATGAAAAATGCAGAACAGGAGAAAATGCAAGATTTATTGCCCGGCCTTACTTGTACAACAACAATCCTTCACGAAGGTCTTTTTCTCTGCTCTCTTTTTGTTCCTTTTTTCTAATAGCATTTGCCAACTGCAATCACAGTTTTTTAATTCAATCAAAATATGGTCAATCTGCAAACAGTTTTGCTGTACTTCTAAAGCATGACAAATGATGCATCACTGAGTGACATTCATTTGATTAAAACTTCATGAGACAATGAATGATCCTTATTACAAAGAGAAGAAGAAAGGAAAAAAAATTTCTTCACATTTTAAATGTTATGTACTCACTTGAATCTCCCGGACTCTATTACTAATTACACCAGAGTTCCTCTCAGCTCTGATAATTTCTTTGTCTGTCAGCTCACCCATATCAGGCTCCTTTCCTGACAAACAAATGTAAGAACATATGAGATAGAATTCAGTTAAGCTTAAAAAAATGACAAAACAAACAATGGATGTAGGGATTACAAAAGTAAGAGCAAGGTGTAACAAGAAAAATATCTAGCGTACAAGAGACTGTATGGCGTGCTGCAGATTTCTTGAAGAACTACTGAAATTGGCAGCAAGCATAAGTTAAAGTCTAGATAGAGATCATGAACTGACCATATCTCTTCTGCATTTTCATTAGCAATGGACCAATTCTCTGTCGAATGGTATACATTGTTCTTCCATATTCAGCAGCAGGCCATATTTCGTCTCCAAAAACTGCACTGCATGGGTTTAACACCTTATGGATTACAAACTTTAACCCTCATTCCAATGCTAAGAAAATAAATAAATAACGAAGTGAAGAGAAACATTGGTAGGACTTTCCATCACACTATTTCTTCCTGAAAGTTCGAACTGTCCAATTATGATTTTAGTAATAGTAACAGGTTAATCTATATTCAAGATTACGTATTTATTCGACAGCAATGAAAGATACAGCCAGCTTGCCAACTACCCGGATAGATAATCCTGAAATCAACAAAGAATCGGAGAAGGGGAAAGGAAAAACCTGGTGGCAATTACTTTGTCCCCAACTGTTAACTTGCCAGAGAGATCAGCAGAACCTCCAGGGGCAATGGCATCGATGTAAGTGGCACCATCTCTGCCCTTCGTGAACTTGATACCATACGGCTGAACCAACTCAACTTCATACTCTTCATACTTGTCCTCTCCTTCTTGGGTATCCTCAGTCTTGGCTTCAGTTTCTGAAGCTTTAACAATTAAAGTACAGGGCTTGGGGAATTGGGAATTGCAGAGAGTCGAGGAAGCAGTCAAAAAATATTGGTTCTTGGGGTGATGGAGCTTAAGAAGGGAGAAAAAAGATGGGTATTGCTTAGATAATGATGGGGAAGTTGAGGAGAACGCCGATGAAGAAAAGAAACAGGTATATCTAGTGTAAGCAAGAGACATGGCTAATTCTTGATTTCTCTGTGTTTTAGAAGTTTGATTTTGAATGAATTGGACAAAAGGAGGTTTTGGGAAATTTTTCTTTCCTCTCTCAGATGTTGCAGGAAGCAAGCAATAGAGAGGAGGAAGAACACAAGTAGCAGACTACACTAGTGGATCTAGTAGCTCTGTTGATTTTGATTCAAAATCTGTGGTGCCACGTGGCAAATTGATGGGAGTTGGAAGGGATTGGGATTTTTCAGTGTTATATGTGGTGTGGGTAATTGGTTTGGTCATATGCATAGAAAATACTGGCTAAGGTAAAACCAAACTTCTCAACTTCTCAACTTTTATCTTTTTATCCGTCCCTAATCTTTTTTTGAGTAAAATGCAGCAATAAAAATGACCACACCACACAGAAGAGAAGACATTTATCTTGAAATAGGAGGAGCTCTTTTAACTGAAAAAGACAATACTAAACAAATTTATCTCAAAAGTTCAAAACACCACCACCGGTGCTTTTCTCTGCATTGAATGACGTTATGAATTTGTCTTACAAGTAGATGAGAAAGATAATAATGCCGTATCCAAGGTAGAACAAACAAAGTCCACCAGGATCATCTATATTACTTTCTTCTACAAACAATATAAACTAAAATTTACAAAAATTTTCATATCTGTTCCAAAAGTCCCTCCTTGCCAGGTCCATACATCATTAAGTAATTCCCCCACCAAAGTAGACAATCCCTTTCTCGCCTATCCTTCACCAGCAAGAGTCCTCAGCTCACCTAGTAACCATATCCTGACATTAGAAAACCACAAGACTGTTAGTTAAGTACCAAAGATATCATTAACCATGAGGTGTTTTGAAGCGAAAGCAAATGACTTACCAGAATTATCCATTGGGTTTGCAGCAGGAACTGGTTCAGGCTCCTTAATTTCAACAACTACACAATCCGACATCAAGAATGTTTTTGCAACAGAAGCGGCATGCTCCAAACAGCATCTGACCACCTGATCAGGAGAGGCATATATGATTATGGAACCATAAAGTTCAATCTAATTACACAACTCCTATTTCAACTTCCCACAGGGCCATAAATAAAATAAAATCAAAATCAATTCATTCCTAAGCAAAAGACAAATCCAAAAGGAAGTATAATAATTTCCAGGAAACAAAAATCAAAAAATTGAAAACCATGTGGAATAACAACCAATTATCTCTGCATCTTACCTTAGTAGGATCAATAATTCCAGCTGCCATCAAATCTTCATAGTTTCCAGTAGCAGCATTGTATCCATATTTCATATTGTCACTAGAGAGCACCTGTAGGTGACCATATAGAATGAATAAACAACCATAGCTAAACACCAAATGACATCATGCCAGAAAATGGCAAATGCAACAACAAAATCTCTTCTCAAGCAATATGACAAGGACTATCACAAAGTACCTTCTCACTGACAACACTTCCATTTACACCTGCATTTTTGGCAATCAACTTCAGAGGATAACTCAAAGCTCTCTTTACTATATCAGCTCCAACCTGCAATTATAAAGTTCTTTACTTAGTTGAAACATCGATTTGATTAGCAGAACAACATCCCCCAAGTGCCAGCAAGCACATTCACCTTTTCTTCATCATTTTCTAGAGTCTCCTTAATAGCATCAACCTTTGAGGAAAGCCGCAAGAGAGTGCATCCACCTCCAACAACTATTCCTTCTTCAACAGCTGCCTGCAAGCCATAAATATCACCATCTTATGTAAATACCTTCAGAAATTTTGATTCTTTAGATAAACTTGCTCCAGGATAACTTGCCTTTGTTGCATTAAGAGCATCTTCAACCCTAAGCTTCTTCTCTTTGAGCTCAGTTTCAGTTTGTGCACCCACCTTCAATGGAAAAAATAATAATTATTCAAGTAGTAAATAAAAATTAGTTTTCACATATACGAAAAAGATTGTTAATTGAATCCTATCCATCCGGAGATTGTACAATATGCTTTAAGATATCTTCTTTTTGAAATTAAATAAACAAATTGACTTTATTTTTCAACCCTGAAATGCAATCAGATGAAAACTGGGAAAATTTTATGTAATAGTACTGTAGGATTAATGACACAGCAAATACCTGAATAACAGCAACACCGCCTGAAAGCTTTGCTATCCTTTCATTCAGTTTTTCCTTCTCATATTCTTGTTCTGCAACCTGATCAAAGCAATAATGAGTAAGCCGAACAAACATCTACTTAGCTCAAAGAAAGAATGAAAATCTACTTCCAAAAGAACTTGAAGGTCTACAGGTGTGTAGACTAGACTCACTTCTATGAGGTTTTTAATTTGTGCAACACGCTTAACTACAGCTTCCTGGGTGCTCCCGTCACCAACAATAGTTGTAAAATCCTTGGTTAGCACCACTTTAGCAGCATGGCCCAGGACATCCTTATCAGCCTTGTCTAGGGTAAGGCCAACTTCATCCCTGATCACTGTGCCTGGAGATTACAGAAGTATTATAAACTTGCTCTACGGAGAGGGATGGAAGAATAAGACAAACACAAACCAATCAAGTAACCAAGTACAAAATCAATAAAATTCATAAGACTCATCAAATTACCTCCTGTCAGAATTGCAATGTCATCTAGATACTGGCTTTTACGTTCACCAAATCCAGGAGCTTTAAGAGCAGCAACTTTCAGGGAGCCTCGAAGTCTATTCACAACAAGCGTTGCAAGAGCTTCTTGCTCAATATCTTCAGCTATTATCAGTACAGGGTAACCGCCTCTAATAGCATCTTCCAAAACGCTAACAAGATCCCTTGCATTTGTTATTTTCTTGTCCACCAATAACAGCTGCAAGCAACAAAATGGGGGCAGAAAACATGAAACTGGACCTGGAACAAAATTCATCACTTTTTCCAGAAGGACAAGGCATATGAGAAAAATGCTACCTTGCAGTTTTCATACTCAACAGCCATCTTTTCACTGTCAGTGACAAAGTAAGGGGAAATGTAACCACGGTCAAACTGCATTCCTTCAACAACTCTTAGGCTGTTTTCAGCACTTTTCCCTTCCTCAAGGGTCACCACACCCTTTCGTCCAACTTTGCTCATAGCTTCAGCTATCATACTTCCCACCTCATAATTGTTCCCAGCACTCACTGCAGCCACATCAGCAAGCTCACTATCTTCCACCTGCAGTTTTTGTTTAGATTTAACCAAACTGGGGGCCAAAGAAACTTGCAGACTAATCCAGCATCACATCTTATAAGAGGAAGCACCAAAAAAAGTATCAACTAAGATTTTCAAAGACCTTAACCCTCTGGGAATTACCTCTTTTGACATTGACTTGAGCTCAGACACCAAAGCTCTTGCTGTTTTTTCAATGCCACGGGTAATCAGAACAGGGTTAGCACCGGCAGCCACCACCTGCATACACATTACTAGTTACTTAAGTTACAGACAGAACAATAATAATGCAAAACCATGGATTCATCAGCATTATGGTAAACCTCCACATTCACATAAAGAGTGCAACAGACCTTTACTCCTTCAGCTATAAGACCTTGTGCTAGAACAACAGATGTAGTTGTTCCATCTCCAGCCAAATCATTTGTCTTAGCAGCTGCCTGCCTCACCAATTTAGCTCCGATATTCTCAACTGGGTCTTCCAACTCAACCTAAGGAGGAAAGATCAATGGAAGAGTTCTTCAGAAAAAAAAAAAAAAAACCTTACAATGAAGATGACATGTATCAACTCATTCAAGATCAAACACTAAACTGAGTAACCAGTTACATATAAACATCACATGGTACATTAATGTACAAAAGACAGGAACAATCTCATTTGGTGTTTAGCTCATTTATTACTTCTTCGGAGTAATTATCTAGCTCAAAGATATGAAAAAAAATTCAATGGCATTTTACCTCTCTGGCCACAGTGACACCATCATTGACAATTTTTGGGGCTCCGTACTTGCTTTCAAGAACAACATTTCTGCCCTTTGGCCCAAGGGTAACCCCAACTAAATCTGCAAGCTTGTTCACACCAGTCTGCAAGCCAACAACATCAAAATCAATTGAAAATCCTAGAAAGCTACACACCTAGAATTTCCTACACATCATGAAAAATAGAAATAATAAGTTTAAGCCTCACTTGTAATTTCCTAATTGCTGAACCATCTTTGTTGAAATACAATTCCTTGGCGGCAGCACTAATCTGCAGTGACCGTGGTTTGCGCGCAGCAATATTCCGTCTACCCATGAAAGAGCTAGGTGATATTGAAGCCAAAGATGATAACTTGTTTGTAGAAGCAGAAATTTTGTTATCTGTTACCCGGCTGCTTGTAGCAGCCAAGGAGCCAACTGAGGACATGCCAGTAAAAGTTGATGCCATTTACTTCTTAAGGACTAAATACCTGATAGAGACATTAGAATTAAGTAAGTGCACAAAACCAAGTGACCGAAATGGTAATAAACTTTCCTTCAAAAATGACCTAACTGCTCATAAAACGTTAGAAATCTAAACCATATAAATTCATGCTCATAAGGATACAAACAGGTAACAAGAATAAAGCCCAAAGGAAAAAAATAGCATAATACAATCAAGTAGCGCTACATATAAATTGCCAGTTGAGCATTTCTTGAGAAGGTTATGAATGAATATGCAAGTATTAACCCCCAGATTCTTTCACTTTATTCAAGATAAACACAGAAATGAGTTATAAGGTCAATGTAAAAATCATAACACGAAATTCCATTTCAACAGAAACTATAAATTTCGAACCTAGGAAGAGCACATACACCAAAACCCAAATGAAAATGGAGAAATAATATCAACACCACACATAAGAAGAGGAAAAACCATATTCTTGAAAAACTTACCACCAAATTAAAAGGAAGGTTCAGAATTCAAAGGGGTGCGAAAGCAGGGGAAGAACTTGAGGGGGGTTTTATCTTGGATGAGTGTAGAGGGGATAAAAGATACGATTATTTAGGTTATATTAATACCAGGAGGTGTGTTAGGCATTCTATTAAGAGGGAGTGTTGAAATAGACGGTCGAGTTTGGTCTTGAAGCTTCCACTTCATCTCAGCCGTTGGGTTATGACTTGTCCGTTAGAAACACCGGAATACTCTAGAACTTTAGCTTTGTCCTAATATATGATGCTGCCAACCCGCTCCTATTTACAAACTAACATATTCTTTTAATTTAATGATATGAAAATTTTTCTTTGTCATTGTTTTAAATTCCTTAAATATGAAATTTGTCATAAATTATATACCTAATTAATTAATCTTTGTATATAAATACATACATCCGAATCTCTATATTGTTTATATATATATATATATATAGAGAGTGGTCAAATTATAAAAAGAATTGACTAATTTCTTAATGATGTTTTTTCTCTCTAATTATATTATAATATTATAATTAAACGGAGTACGCATGTGTGTATATATATATATATATATAAAAAATAACTGCTTAGTAAGCTTTTCATAAATTGCCAAGAAATAGAAAGAAAGACTCTTAAAAGGAAAATTAAATCCATAAAGATTAGTATGTATATATGATATGTAAGTCTATATCTTGATGATGACCAATACACGGCACCATTAATTCTTAATTTGTTGGATTCATCCAACCACAATATATGATGATATATCAAAGAGAGAGAGTGTGTGTGTGTTACCGGCCGGCCGGCCGGCCGACCGGCGAGCCGTTACAAAAATTAAAGAAAAGCAATCCAACATGTGTAGGAAGAAGTGTCTAAGAGCTGACACGCTTCTACATGGTTAGATGATGCCAAGTTGTAATTGACACCACATGCATGCATATTATATATATATGATCAAAGGATTGCATGCAACAACTCTAATTAATATTTACTTTTTCTTCTGCTGTTGTACTTGTATATACAGAGAGAGTGTGGTGAGGAGGATTACTAGCATCTGATCCAAAAAGACATAAATATAATATATATATATATATATATATATATATATATAAAAGATTCGGGCGCCCCCATGCAAATGCAATGCAAGACATCTCCTTTTTTTTTGAAATTTCTTACAACTGTCTCTTTTCATTGACTCCTTTTTCATCATCATCTCCTCTTCTATTCTTCTTCCTATCCTACTGTTACTTACTTCCTCAGCTAGCTGTTCCCAACTCCACCACCTCTCTCTCTCTCTTCTCTTCTCTTGTTTTATTTCATCTTTTTTCTATAGAGAACTCCCGATCCATCGACAGAGCTACCAGCAGCTGCAGTAAATCTCGTCGTGAATCTCTCTTTATATATATATATGCAGAGGAGGATGGGGGATCCTGGTGGGATCGACGAGGACATACTTCTTACGTTTGAGGAGGAGGAGGAGGAGGATTCTCAAGAGAAACTCCGACTACCTACATTAACCCTATACACTGGTCAAAGATTAATAGCCTCTCTACCACAACATCCTTCCAATAATCATAAGCCATCTGTCAATCTTCATCTTTCACTCGGTGGCTCCTACAGTAACAGTAGTACTACTACTCATCATCACCATCATCATCATGCAGCTTCCCTGATGATGAAGAGATCATACTTGGACCAAAACAATAATCTTGATCAGATGCCACCCTTACCCCGCGCCCACCAACAAGAAATCATATTGATAGATGATCATGATCAC
Source organism: Cynanchum wilfordii (assembly GCA_025388415.1). Classification (NCBI taxonomy): domain Eukaryota; kingdom Viridiplantae; phylum Streptophyta; class Magnoliopsida; order Gentianales; family Apocynaceae; genus Cynanchum; species Cynanchum wilfordii. The sequence goes on along the minus strand of JAHSUH010005433.1, from coordinate 107,454 downwards.
ATTGATTGGGCTGCCCGTTCTGCTTCCGAAAACCGGGCCTTACTCCGAGCCCTTCACATTATCAAATCTGAAAACTGCACCACTACTACTCATCACAAGCGTAAAACGTCGTCGTCTCATCATAATCAGGGTGGGTGCATCGCATCATTATATATATATATATATATATATATATATATATATATATATATATATATATATATATATATATATCCCATGCATGCATATATGCAATAATATAATTAATTCTATTTAATTAATTAGATTGTCAGATGGATGGTGCAGGTGTTGTCTTCCAAGAAGAAGTAGATCTAGGTGTAATTGGAAATTCTATGATGAACCCTGATGATTTTCTTTCCATAAATTTAGATGATGATAATATTAATGCATTCAAGGACACATCATCGTCATCTTCTTCTACTACTTCACCACCTGAAAATAATATTCGTCTTCTTTTCCCTACTCATCAAGACAAGGGAAAATCCGCTCCTCCTATTCCTAATTATTATGATTATTATTATAATAATATTATTTCACCCCAAGGAGGAGCATTCTTAGGAAGCACAAAATCTCCTCGCAAGGAAAATCCCATGATTATGCAGGATCAGGATCAGGATCATACATATATGGCTGCTGCACCACCACCATCACCATCGTTTGCTTTCGCCTCCAATCATCATTGGTCAAATGGTAAATTTGTGTTGTTTCAATTCAAGTACTATCACATAACTATTAATTATGTTAATTAATTTTTCAATTAGTGGCAGTGCCTATATTGGGGCCAAGGTTTCCAATTCCAGGTGCATTGATGAAGAAAAACGAGTATGTGAGGGACTCAGAGATAGAAATGATTAGGCATATGCCAACTGTGGCAACTGATGGTGGCATCCCTGGTGGGAGAAGGATCGAAGGATTTCTTTACCGATATAGCAAATACGAGGATGTAATAATAGTGTGTTTTTGCCATGGAAGCTTCTTCAGTCCTAAAGAATTCGTGATGCATGCTGCTGGTGTTACTACTGCTACTACTGAATTTCAGAACCCCATGAGGCTAATCACCATCGTGCCGCATGATTAAATTAACAGTTCCGTAGATCAATGGATGCGCTGTTTCTTCAAGAGAAACTTTGCATCCTTTGTTTTAAAAAAAAAAAAAAAACATTATGTCTGAAATGTTAAAAAAGTCAAAGTCAAAGTCATGTGTTGTCTTCTTTTGTATTGATGATTAATGTATAATTTGACTCTTTATTACTAATTAATTAATTGCTCAAATATTTGGGGTGATAAAATTATTAGATTTGTAAGAAATTAAAAACTTAATTTGTATCAAATGAGGGATAATTATATTATAAATATATTAATAATTTATTATAATTAAAGAACATTTGGTTTCAATTTTATATAATAAAATCTCATTATTCAAATGTCATATTTTGGCCTTTTCTTCCTTCTGCTTTGCCTTCCATCACTATAATTTGGCTTTTTTTTTTGCCTATTATGCATGCATTGCACCCTTTTGGCTGACTGGAAATCCTTTTTTCCTTTTTTCTTTTGTTTCTTTTAGGTCCTTCTAGAAAGAGAGACGATGGATCAACCTCAGAGTAAGTGCATGCTGCCCCTTACTGCCGCTCATCTTGTTTTCTTTCCCCTCATTCATCCCACCTTTCCTCTATTTATTGCTTTTTTTACTTTATTTTTTGACATTTGTAGTTAGTTAGCTTTCAAGTTCTACCCCATTTTTTCTTTACTTTTTTTTTTTTTTTTTTTTTTTTGTTATTGTAATAACGATATATTATTAATTACATAACATTGTCACAATGTAAAGACGACACCGCTTACCACACCATAAATAGTATAGTATAGTATAGCTTCTCTGATTATCAAATTGTCACCTATAATTTTTAATATATAAATCCACTCTTAGAAGACAAAAGAATAGGTACATTACATATAAGAAAATTTTTAAATGTAAATTAACTAGCAGCTAATTGAAGTGAAATTATGGCACTAACCACAAATTGAGGCAAATCTGCAAATAAACCCATCCCCACATCATTGTTTCTTCTGTCTTTATTTTTATCTTTTATTTGGTTAAAAAAAAAAGAAAAGGAATAATAGTGTCTTTAAATTCTTTTTTTTTCACTAAAAATGAACAAATAAACTTTACATCTCTTTCTTTGCATTCATTACACACAACAAAAGAAAATATCATACCAAGTTCGAATTTAAGAGTACTTTCAGTTTCATGTTAGCGCTGAATCTTTCCTTTGAATCACTCCATTGGAGTTCTCAGTGATCACAGTCAAAATAGCAGGCTTCTCGCAGGAGACCTCATCATAGGGAACCTGAAGAGGTTCCAGGGAATCTACAATATCCCGCATTAGAGGTCGTGCTTTTGGGTTCCGATTCAAGCAATGATAAGCTAGCATTGCCGCCTTGTGAACGCCCTTCACCGGATAATCTCCTTCCAGTCTTGGATCTATAATACTCAGCAACTTTTTCTTCTCTCTAAGAAAAGGAAGCGCCCAATCCGCCAGATTTTGTTCTCTGGCTGGTCTTGATCTATCCAAAGATTTCCTCCCAGATAGAAGCTCAAGAAGAACCACTCCAAAGCTATACACATCACTCCTTGGAGTCAAGTGACCTACAATTTCAATTCAACCAATCACTGTATGCATCATGCCCAAAGCTCAGCCTAAGCAATGTTATAATAAAATGCAAGATTATCTCTGATCTTATCATAAAATGCAAGTATATAGTTTCAAGCATACATCTAATATTTCTGAAAGTGCAGTTTCAAGGTTACAAGTGAGTTGTGTTCTTAAGATATCATTCATCAATTGTAATACAAGACAGGGAAGAAAACCATACCAGTCATGATATATTCAGGCGCAGCATACCCATATGTCCCCATTATGCGAGTTGAAACATGCGATTTATCACCAACTGGTCCATCTTTCGCCAGCCCAAAGTCTGATAGTTTTGCATTGTACTCCTGGTTATCCAAGTCATAAACCAAGACAGTAAAATGAGATTATCAGAGTTCAAGGAGCTCTAACATGTACTATGAAGTACTGCAAATAAACTAAGTCCTGGTAACATAAAAAAGCTTAGAGAACCTTCAGAAATCCTCAATTACAGCAGTTGGAACTAAGAAAAAAGGAACATAATGCACTCTCCTACTTTATCCTGTAAAACAAGTTGATAATTTGTTCATACGAAAGATGTTTCATGTATTAGCTGCAGGAAGATCGACAGAAAAAGTAGAAGGAAAACAATTATCATATCAGATAAAAGTTCGATTACTTTAGAAGGAATCAGTTTCTGAGTAAAGCATTAAGTGAAGGCATTATTCAGCTTCATGCAAGATATGGAGCAATATGAGGTACCATCTTGATTTACACACTATTTTCATATGGTATTACTTTCTGTGAACAGACTGAATTGCTTCATTCTAAAAGGGCAGGAAATAAATGAAGGATTCAGAATCTAACCACATCTAACAAAATATTAGATGTTTTAAAATCACGGTAGATGACAGGTTTCTCAGCCTCATGTAGGAAAGCGAGCCCTTTTGCAGCACCAAAAGCAATCTTCATTCTAATAGACCAAGAAAGTGGGAGCAGTACTCCTGTAACATGAGAGACATAAATGCAATTAGTATTTGCGCATGCAAAACACGCACAAAAGAGAAACTAAAAAGAAAGTTGTCAGGAATAGAATGTCTGAGAACATGATCATATAACTTCAGAGGAACTGATATCAAAATGGTATGTCTCAATGTAGAAGGACTAAAATTTTAGGCAGCACTAGGAAGGAAGTGACAACAGCACAATGGCACAATAAATAGTCTCCTAAATGCCTCTCATTACTTTCGTTTTATTTCCCTTTTAACTGCAGTAAATAACTAAGCACTTACTCGAAAAGAGATTGTTCTCCACACTTCCCCGAGCCATATACTCATATATCAGCACTCGATGCTCATCTTCACAGCAGTATCCTATCAGTTTCACTAAATTCGGATGAGATAGCTGCCCTAAGAATATTACTTCAGCCTGAAACCCATGATAACTTGCCAATTATTACTGGAAAGAATATTTGAACACATCAAGGAAAAGGTATGCCTCTCAGAAATGTACAAGTTTCAAGAGTGTACCAGCCACTCCCTGTGACCTTGATAACTGTTATCTCCATCATGGACCTTCACAGCAACTGGAATTGGCTGAAGCCCCTTCTTTAATTCTTCTGTTACAAACCCTTTATATACACTACCAAATCCACCTCCACCCAACATGTGATCTTGTCTGAAGTTATCAGTGATAGCTTTTAGTTCGTCAAATGTGAAAACAATCAATGGATTTGCAGCTGCACTACGGCGAAGATCTTCCACTTCATCAGGATTTGACGGTAGCTTATCGTCATCCTTCCTTCTCTTTTCTGATTGACTGTGATCCTTTGGAGACTCTGAAAAGTAGCAGAAGAAACGAAAGCAATCATTCAAATGTTCAATGCTGCCTGAATTAGGATCCGCTGAATGTCCAGCTGCTTTAACAACTTCAGCATTTTTGTATAAGACCTAAATGAGGTAGTCCCTAGTAGCAGACTAATCCACTAATATGCATCAAGCTTCATAGTCATCAAATCTCAAGTGTTAGAAAGGAAAGTATTCAACCCCATATTATAGTTAGATGAGGTAATCCAATTGTAGGACTATACCAGCATATAGAAGGAGTGGGAACATATTTAGCAGCTAATGTACAAAGTGGATTTCAGTATCTTAATTACTTTAGCTCGTAAAACAGATGAACTTGGAAGAAATTTAACCGGCATAATTTCTTCAATAAGTTTAACTTTTAGAAAGTAAATTATTCAAGTCATTGAGATTCCTACTGCATCTTCTCAATAAATCTCCTACTATACTGTGTCAATTTAAAAGTTTTCCTTTTGTGCCTCCATATTATGTTTATGTTTGAAAGACCATGGGAGAAATATTTTTAGTAAGTGCTCAAGAACCCAGAACTTTCTTTCAGCAATTTCGGGAAGGTCTAGGGGTTCTGAATTCCCACAGGAAAGTACACTCCTGATGCATCCATGAATGAGAGGAAAAGAAGCCAGAGAACTGATAGAGACAAAGAGACAAATTGCCTAGAAAGGTTATTTAAAAGACTAGCCAGCGACACTAGAAGTTACAAAGAATAGAAGCAATGAGCAAATTTCTGACCAAATTAAAAAAAATTATGAGTTTAAAAGTAGACAAATAAATAGAATAATGAAAATTTAACCCCATTCTTATGAAAGAAACGAAAAAACACAAGAAGCAAACATGCAGGGACAAGCAAGGATAAAAGCAGAACATCAACAGCAAGCAAGACAAACTGCAGGGCAGACCTCTTGTGGTCCAGTTTCAGTAAAATAACCAAAAACTTATAAATAAAAATGGGAAACTACTGACACCACGATCTAAATTAATTGAATTCTGGAAATATAGTGCAGTGAGAAACAAAAGCTTCAAAGTATCCGAGAGAGAGAGAGAGAGAGAGAGAGAGAGAGAGAGGAGAAAGTAGCAAGAGCTTCAGCATGTAGAGAGTATGCTAACAGCTTATGTACAGAATTGTCTGGTTGCAAAAGCTTTTTATAACTCTACGGAGGAAGAAAGGAAAATGAGAGCTTTAAGGTAAAACCTTACGGCTAAAGATCAGATTTTTATCAAGAAAATTAACCTGACTTTGCATTAGATGAAACCCTGTATACGGAAGGTTCTCCCCTACACCAGCAGTTTCCCATTATAAAATGAAGAGAGCAGCAAACCAATCAAACCCCACAAGTTTCAAGTAAGAAACAAACAAGAGCCCATTACCAAACTTGCGAATTAATCTGAAAACCCAGATAAAAGAAGAACCTTAAACAGAATAAAAATGCTCAAAGACAATCTAAAAACAGTGACTTTGAAAGACTAATGAAGGGTTAAAAGTGAAGGCAACTTTGGTTACTGTGGAGGTCGCTATTGTGGTGATAGGTGCTAGAATTGAGTTTAAAGTGAGAATTCGTGTGAAACTTGAAGTTTGTTGCTCTGATCTTTTCTTGATGGCAATGATGGAGAAGGGTTGAGGCTGTTGTTGTCTTGGCAGTGTATTTTGTTTTGATTCCGTTGGTGCGCTTTTTCTTTTCAATTTTTGCAGTTCAGGTAGCTAAGGAGTTAGTGCGCCTATCCGCAATTTCAATTGCCACCACCACCTATCTTTTTCTATCATTTCTCAAGCTTTCTCCTTTTCCTCATAGCGTGCACCTCTCTCTCCTGTCCCTTTTCGTCCTCATTGTCACGCTTTCCTCTTCCTCAGAAATATAAAAAATATTACTGTACTTAATATTTGTAGCCATGGCGGCATCAACTATATCTCCCCAAACCAAAAAAAAATGGCAGAAAAGAAAATTAGAAATAAAGAAAAGTGCTAAATATGCAACAACCTTTACCAACCATTATAATTTTATGCATATTTTTTCAAATATATTATGCATCCTTACTTTTGTACCAATAAACCTTACTGCTGTCTATTACCTTATATGCATTTTCATGATCCATGTGCATATATACAGCCCTTACCTCCATGCTTATAAATCTAGGTTCTGTTTTCATTAAAAAAGTAGCTCCATAAAGTAAGTGCATTGCCCTTTTGAATTGAATTACATTATATGATAGTCTTACAACTTCTATTTCAACATAATATTTACAACTCCTCAAATTATGCAATGACATGTGTCCATCAACCTTGCCATTAATTAGAGATTAGATAAAGATGAAACAGTAAGGTCACCAAATATATGTCGGTTGTACCTCCACGGTCAACAGCTGTTTTGAAGTATGAACACTGTTATTGACTGGATGCAGAAAAAAAGGGCAGAGTGGAGTCATCTTAAAATTGACCACCTCTGTCCTGCGAACCAAGATTTTTTTTTTTTTTTTTTTTCTACTTATCTCAAAGTCAAAATCAACATGTATCTCCGACAAGGAGAAAATAAAATACTCATTAGTGTATTTATCAATTGCTTCAGTGTGTAGGAAAAATCATGGCCGTAGGATAGGTAATGGTAGTGAGTTGTATTCAATAATTCTGGAACAGGGAAAAGATAGGTTGTTCCCCACAAGTTACCAATAAATAAAATGAAGAGAGGAAAGAATGGAAATACTGAGGTGGAAGATGAGGGATATCCTGTTCACCATGACCATATATATACTCAGATGATGCTGCCATATCAAAGTAAAACTGTTGCTAAGTACCTGAGGGGTGGGTACACACATGTTAGCCCTCAGCTATCATATAACTTTATCTTTGGAGTAATGTGTAAGGAAACTGAAGTAGCAAAGAAATAGCAGCATGTGTACTTGGAGTTGTCTATTATGCCATCAAAGGCAGTAGCAGCAATAATAATACTTGTATTTCACGACTCATATAAAGCAGGAAAAAGATTGTATGAGATCAACTGACCAACTAAGCCACAACACTGAATTGCTCCATTATCTGTCTGTATAATGCTTGATGTTTAATTCAATTTTTTGTGACTAAGAAATTCAAGATAAAGACTATTTACACGGCTGCTTTAAAATAATACATAATATATATATTATATATATTAAAAAAAAAAAACACTTCTTTTTAGTAAAGGATGCTATGAAGTGAAAAATGCAAAACAAGAAGTAAATGATAGCTATTTGAGACTTCGACATTCCAAATTTACTGAAACTCGACAAATAATCAACTATGATTAGGTTAAAATGGGAAAATAATTTGGCAAAAAGAAAATTTCTAGTGATCTCCGTTGAAAATGGAAGTGGGATACAAAGACAAAGCCTAGTGCTCTTCTGTGCATTCATTTTTCTGAAGGAAAACACGTGCATCATACTTCACCATTTCCATTAATTATGAGATCAACTTAGCTCATTGATCTAAGCCACATTAATTTAATAGAAAATTCTTTTTTCCAACTATAATGGTTCAGACAAAGACCATTTCCTGTATAGTGTGGAAGTTATCCTCTCATTATTAGTTAAGAATGGACCTCGTGTACAATTGATTTTTCACCCATTTTGTTCCTGTGTGGTTCTTCATTTTTGCTTTTTCTTTTCTCTATACTAACAGGAACTTTATGTTTGGCAGATCACATCTGTACACATTCATTATCTTTTAAAAGATGCCCTGAAAGGTTATTAATGACAAATTGAAATTCCTAACTGGCTTAGTAAAGAGATCATCAGCAGTAACAATTTGACATGTTACAAACTAACATTGAGATAAAATGTAAAAAAAAAAAGAAGAAGAAATAAGATAAGATAAATATGGTCTCTCTCGATCTGTGTCTTTGAACCTCTATTTAAGACTCCCATTGGGCTCTAAAAAGTTGTGGCTTATCCCAAACATAGATAGCTACAAGCAAATATAGAAATATATATATTATATGTATATATATTGTAGTGGAAAGTGACCTCAGTGCCTCACTGGATTCCTCCGACAGCCTCCAGCAAAGTATAATATTAACAAACAGTTTTTCAAGAAATGTGTATAATATAATGTAAGTTGCTGAGTTTATACTTTTATGGTCCCCTTTCCATGACATTCTTACAATCGAAAGACCTAGAAGAATGCTTAAATAAATAACATTATGTATATACACACAAAAGATAGTGACCGATTATTTTGGCATCTCTATACATAAGGGGTCAACATACAAACTACTGTATCACTAAGGGAATTCCTCCTCACCTAGAAATTCAGTATGGAAGAAGCACGAATTGTAACTTACATCACATGCTCCTCATATCCTTCATCCAATCCCTATACAACATTGTTTACACTTGATAAAAGATGAGGAAACAGTTTAGCAGCAGGAGACTAAGAAGAGCCATTTAATATCGACACCCAAGAGGGAGCACTTGAAAAATGTCATGTATATATTTTGAGTTACAGCGGATATTGTTAATCATTTATGTGTCTATAGAATTTTATTTTTTTTGTTTTACTTTTTACTGATATTCTAATCTTAAATATAATGCCAATAGATTCATCTTTTATTTATTGAATAAATGAAAAGTTGTTGGTTATTATTATTATCAATAACTAAGTAATTGTATCCCTAGTATCTCTTTATTATTAATAATAATAAATTTAAGGTACATTTCAACCATAATTATTAAAATCCATTCAAACATATCATGTTCACCCATTTACACTGCTGTATAGCATTCCTAGGCATGTAGTGTAGGTGATCAAAGAAACAGATGTCTTATTCTAACGCCAGCAATTCTTATGTGCATATTTGCTACTGAATTTTCGCATATGTACAGACAAAACCATATATGTTGCACTCAAAATTCCAGCTCATCAAAGCAAAACTTATTACTGCTACTTAAAGTTCCAAGCCCAATTCTAGTCATGATTTAAAAGGATGATGAAGAAGTCATGGATTGCAAACAAAGAAATCCCAAATCCTAAAAAAGTATCCCTAGCTAGGAGATCTATGTTTCTTGTGTCCCTCAGCAATATGCAAGGTTTAATGATGTGAAGTTCTAGTAAAGGTAAAAATTTAAAGTATCTAACAAGTTGGAAGTTCTTCATAATAATCCTACAATTACACACAGCAATTTAGCTTTGTTTATGCAACATTTTAGAGGAAAGATGAAATTGGCTGGAAAAAATTATTCAAGTCTTTGAAAAATACTCCTTAGCGAAAAAGCTTATTATTTTTGTGCCTGTATAGTTGCATATGCTTCACTCTCTATATATAATATGTGTGCGTATATATATATGAATAGCCGTGCATCTAGATAAGCTTACTTATTTAAGTAGTGTGGTTCTTTATGGATCCTCAAGGAATGATGATGAGATCTATTTGAGGGAAAAACAATAATTACACATGAAATCAGAAAAGCAAATGCATGTGATTCTTTTGGTTGCTAGTACGTGTAATTATATACCTTTAGAAGCTTGTGCTACAGATAGATAGCCCTAAGAGCATGCATAATATTTTTACTTGATAGGTTGTGTTTAAGCAGGACAGCGCTGATCGATTTCTCATGGAAGAAGCAGGCCGCATCAAGACATGTTTCATTAATACGGTTACCATAATGGTGAAGCATATCAAATTATAGCCACTAGAATAATGACTTATCTCAATGCGGTCATACTAGAAAAGATATTCACCAAATAATTCTTTCTTTGTCTTGATCTACATTACCTTAAGAAAATCACCAATGTAACCATAATTAGATTCTGATTCAAACATTCATTTCTTTGTAACTCATCTTAATTAAAGAAACAAGATTCTGACACCAAGTTGTCAATTTTAATGTTAATGAATTATCCATCAGCTCGAACAACTAATTAAAGGAGGAATACAGTTACATAAGTTAAATTAACTAATCAGGCTCAAAAGCAAAAGAAAGTGAAAATGTTTTCTGGTTTTCCTTTTTTTCACTTTTCAGAGAGAATGATTAGATCAGCAACATGTACTTCCTTTAGTGTATTAATGTTAAACCTTAAATAGAACTCTAGGAAGAGATGGTGTTTGCTGTAAAACACTGAAGATTAAAGATAGACTCCTAGGTTCTACAATCTTGAGCAAGAAAATGCCATCATCGTTCCTCAAAAAGGATTGTAGATTTTGGCAACCTTGAAACCCTTCAAATTCACGCACTAACATTCCCCTAAGACCTTATCTTAGTCAAATATAAACCTTTTTTTGACTATTTATAGCCAACTTCGCATGTGATTCTCCAGTTGGAATAATGGTTCATGCCTTTCTATACTTTTGGGGCCTATCCCTCTCACTTTCACTATATTTTGTTCAGATAGTGTCTACTTCTCATGTACGATGCAAGAAGCCCTTCAACATTTATATGGCTTTAAATCCCATCAAGTAATGATCAGTCTCATATTTGATCTTTTGTTTCATTTTATCAACAGGTTTACATAGTCTACCTAGGGCACAACCAAAATAACCATCCTCTTCTTACTACAAAGCATCATCTTCAACTTCTCAGTAATGTTTTTGCAAGGTATACTAGAATCACTGTAGTTTCTTTCTTTTTCTTTTTTTTTTTTTTTTTGGGTAAGTACTGTAGCTTCTTTCATGTTATACCAAAAAGTATTATTCGTCATCACTATCCTTAAGTCCAACTGTTTTTCGTTTTTCAGCAAAGAAGAAGCAAAGCAAGCAATGGTCTACAGTTACAAGCATAGTTTCTCTGGCTTTTCAGCATTGCTCAATTCAACACAAGCAAAAATCTTAGCAAGTGATAAACCAACCTCTCTCCTTTGGATATGGTCTTCAGCATATTTTTTTTTTTTTTGTTTCCCCTTTTCTTTTTCCTATAGTAACAAACTAACATCTCTCAATTACCAAAAAAAAAAGACACAAACTAACCTGTCTCATTTTAATACAGTCTTTAGTATTGTTGTTGCTGTTCTTTTTCTCTTTGGAAGCATATGAAGATTTAGTACAAATACATTAAATAATGCAAGAAAAGAAAATGCAGATAGAAAGGGAGTAATATCAGTTTTCAAGAGCAAGACACTACACCTGCACACCACCAGGAGCTGGGATTTTGTTGGCCTCAACCTGAACTACAGTGCAGGAATACCGCTGCAGCAAACCTATGGTGATGATGTCATTGTTGGAATCTTTGATACAGGTCCTTTAGTTTAACACATAACTGAAATTTGCTTTAATCATTGTCAAACTGCAGCCAAACATTTTCATTCAGTTAAATTTACATCCTTATTCACAAAACTCTTGCATTGTGTAGCATTAGAAGCTTGTGTGTGTTTAAGTAATGAATTAGACAATATAAGAAAATTGAAACAGACGAAAAACAAATCAATCTTATCAAGTATGCACAGGTATATATCAGGAAAATGAATTGCCAAACCTATCAGGTGATTAGCTAATTTATCTCCTCTCAAGAGAAGCACAAAAATTTCAACTTATTCCATATCACCACCCCTCTGATAAAACTCCTTGTATAAGAATCTTGCTCAGCACAGAACTTGTGAATCTGTTAACTCAGATCTCTCAAGAGGACCCAAACAACCGCATGGCATGTTGAAGTCTACAATTCAAATTCCAGTTGTCATCCTTAGTAACCATGTAATTCTTTAATGGAACTCCAGGAATATGGCCAGAATTACCTAGTTTCCTCGAAGAATCTGGACTGGGGCCAATCCCAAGAACTTGGAAAGGAAAGTGTGCACAAGGAGAGAACTTTATCCCCACTGAAGTTTGTAACCGGAAGCTCATAGGTGCACGTTACTATCTTCAAGGATTTGAGAAACAGTATGGGAAGTTAAATAAGAGTAGCAACCTAGAATACAGATCAGCTCGGGACTTTCTTGGCCATGGAACTCATACTGCTTCTACAGCAGTGGGATCTACAGTACAAAATGCTAGTTTTTTCAATTTTGGTCTGGGCATTGCAAGGGGAGGAGCTCCAAGAGCTCGGCTAGCTGTCTACAAAACCTGCTGGAATAAAGATCTTGATGGCATGTGTACTGAAGCTGATATAATGGCAGCCTTTGATGATGCATTACACGATGGAGTCAACATCATATCAGCTTCTTTTGGTCTAAGACCACCGCTGTTCCCATTTTTTGCATCCACTGCTGATATTGGCTCCTTCCATGCTATGCAAATGGGAGTTAGTGTGGTATTCTCAGCAGGTAATAGCGGGCCAGATCCATCTCTAGTAGGAAATGTTGCACCATGGAGCATCTGTGTAGCAGCTTCATCCATTGATCGAAATTTTCCAACACAGATTCTACTAGATGGAAACGTTTCTTTTATGGTGACTTTCTTGTTCTTCTATACCAGAAATCACTATATTATGGCACGTAGAACCATAGCAGAATTAACAAATCCTTTAAATTCCTAATAAAGAATTTATGATATACAGTAGCTGAAATTCTTCATATTTACACATATATTTTCATATATTTGCAGGGTGAGGGCTTTGTGACCAACCAGATAGAAGCAAAATTGGCTGGTTCCAGCAGCTTCTTTTTTGACGGGTAATAATAATACCTTATTCTTGAAGGATTTGTCACATAAACGATTAATGAAATTTTAAAAATTGTTTAAAAGAAAAAGGGAAAGGATGTTTACCACTTGAATGCAAGGTACTGCAGGAATTGATTAGTATACATTCCTCAGTGTGTGCAAGTTGGAGAATTTGAGAAATAGATCAGCAGTAGGAAAGGTGATTTTGTGTTTCTCTACAATAGGATCAGTGGTGAGCGGAGAGGCAGAAGCAGCCGCAAGAGTAGCCAAAGCATCAGGCATCATCTTTGTGCAGCCACTGAGTAAGGGCATGATGGCCGATGTCAATATCCTTCCTGTTGTTCATATTGACATCATTCAAGGGACTCAAATTGCTGATTATCTTGCTCAATCATTCAGGTAATCATTTCCTTAGAATCTATCTCTCAGCTTTCTCCACCAATTTTATTTTTACAGAAGACAAAGAAAATATCTGTATAGACTTGGATTCCCATGAAAATGGAGTTGGGGAATGCATCACGAATAACTGCTAATGCTAATGCTTCATCAGTAATCAGCTACTGCATTCTTCTTACTCCACAAGAAATCTTAAGGGTAGTAAAGATTCTTGATTTGATGAGTCCACACGAGTATACACTATACACTCGGGGAGATCATGAAATTAGGACTGTACTCAAACCATAAATACCATTACTCTCTCCCTCTCCCTCTCTTTAGCTTAATTAACTGATTGATCAATGATCATGGATGTGTAGACTTCCGGCAATTCAAATATATGCAAGTAAGACGGTCATCCAGAAGTCTATTGCACCTGTAATTGCTGAATTCTCTTCTAGAGGACCAAGTTCAATCACACCTGATTTTCTCAAGGTACATTTTACCACTATCAAATACATAAAAACACATTCAGGCATACAAACAAAAGATTCAAGACATATAGGGTACTGAAATGATGCAAGTTGGTAGGTTACGTAGGTTGATTGAGAGTGCTCAATCCTATTTATAAATTGGTAAACCATATCTTACCTTTATATAAGCTGGTGTTTATGTGTATTCAATAGCCAGACATAAGCGCTCCGGGGATCAACATACTGGCAGCATGGCCACCCAAGACTTCACCTACGGTGCTTCCAGCGGACGGCAGATCAGTGAGTTGGAATTTCCAGTCTGGTACATCAATGTCGTGCCCTCATGTTGCCGGTGTGGTTGCCCTACTTAAATCTGCACATCCAGACTGGTCTCCAGCAGCAATTAGGTCTGCTCTCATGACTACAGGTGAAATCCCTCACTCACCAGTTTCTAATACTAAGTATTATTTCAGCACCATGCATTTTGTAGCTTGAGATCCATCAGTTTGGAACTAGGGGATTTCAATACACACTCCAAAAAACATAAATATTTTCTTGTCATTATTATTGACCAAAATTAGTTTGCACAAAGATGGCCGGAGATGGAAATTCTGGCATCAAAAGATAATAATACAAACACAGAAAGATGCAATTTCTGCTGCTGCGGTTTACATAAAAATGCTCATTTGGGCCCTTTTCACCATTGCGTCGAAGAAGGCAGTTTCTACCCCTTGACACTCACTGTTCTCAGTTTCCTTACTGCAGCTTACAACAGGGACACAAGTGGCGACGGAATTCTAGGTGGTGGATCCATGAAAGCTTCTGGTCCCTTTGACATTGGCGCTGGACACATAAGTCCATCGCAGGCAATGGATCCAGGTTTGATATATGACATGAAAATTGGAGACTATGTCATATTCTTATGTAACGGTGGTTACACTTGGGATCAGATCAAAAGCGTTGTGATCATGACCCCTGAAATTCCAAAAAGCTGTCCTCAACCGGGATTCATAACCAATTCCAACTTAAATTATCCCACCATCACGGTTTCGAATCTGCAGTGCAGCACCACGATCAAACGGACACTTCGCAACGTCGGAAAGAAAAAGACTGCGATTTATTTTGTGAGCATTTTGAGTCCAAATGGAGTAGGTGTGAAGGTGTGGCCTAGAGTTGCTTTCTTTTCACCCTTCAAGGAAGAATTCACATATCATGTCACCCTCAAACCAAAAAAAGTTATCACAGGGAAGGTATGATTTCGGTGAGATAGTCTGGTCGGACGGCTTACATTTTGTGAGGAGTCCCGTAGTTGTTTCTGTTAACACTATCGTCGGTGGCCAGTGCGAGGACTCAGTCGGAATGCATGGAGCTGTTGTTGCCATTTAGGATTTCGGTTTTCTTTCCTTTTGCTCTAATTATTCTAGTTTCCCCACCCCAAAAACAAATGAAAAATGTTTCTTATTATCAGTCTTATGCTTCTTAACTAGAAACAGACGTGTTTCCTTTTTTCTTTTTTTTTGGTTGGTTTTTGTTTTAAGGGGAAGAAAACTACAACATCCATAGCTGTGTTAGCTGATTTGTTTCATTACGGTGTATCCTCTATCCATAGATGATCTACAAATTTATAGACTCCACAGTCCAGCAAGGACATACCAGTACTATTTCAAAAAAACAGATCAACCTTTAACCTTCTTAGGAAGTCTACCAAACTTCTAAATACATGACTTGTAAATTGTAATTAAGAACTTTGGTCGAGGTGCTCCAAGAACATAGACACAGATTACCACATATAAAGCGAAGCCCAAAAGTTAATAATTTCAGCTAGTCAATAACCAACAAGCCTCAGATATACGTTGTAGCTTCAAATTTTTAACTTGCATCAATCATGGAATGATGCCTTCTTTCTCCTGTGCTTAGGCTTTACGGCATCTTCCAAGGTCCTATTTTCATTCTTTTTTTGCCCAGTTCCAGCCATTTCATTTGCTGAAGGTGTACCATCACTTTCTACCAATAATTGATCCGTTTCTTGGTCAATAAGCTTATCATATCTTTCTTGCTGTGGCTTCAGAGAAGGAGCTACTGGCCCTGCAAATTACAATAAGCAAGTTTAAGAAAAAATATCATGATTTATGCTTTGAATCGTCAAAAGAACAAGAGACAAAAAAGTAGAAGATTCTCGATTGCCAAAACAGTATAACCAAAATCAATTGTGTCAAGACGTTCAGTTCTCTCTTGTTTCCCTTGCAGCCACCTTAACCATCCAGACTTCCCTTCAAGGTATCCATCAGGTTCAATTTCAGAATCACCTAACCCTTCAATCCTCATTTTGGAGTAAATATTAAGTTCTTTCTTTTCTTTTTCCCATTTTTTATTCAAATCTCCCAGAGGGGAGGGGTGTATCCACAGATGAGGTTGGTTTAAACTATCTAGAAAACTACCACATTGATCCTCTTTAAAAACTCGCCATTCTACCAAGATGATAAACATTACGCATTCATTGGTAAATCAGGTCTTATCAGGTCAGGAATATGAAACAACTACATACCTCGAGAAGCAAGAGAGACTTTCAATTCATCAGAATTGATGCCTTCTGAATATGGATTCCTGAGAGAAAACAGGATAAAACTCCTCTTTAGAAAGACACAGAAGATTTCAAGCAATTTTTAATGAATGAAAGGTTTGACAACTAGAAATTATTAAGTCCATAAAAAGAATTATATAACTTGTGTATCAGCTATATGGCAATATTACAATTTCTGAAAACTAGCATATAACCTCAAGGTAATTAAAGAGACAAATTCTCAACTAGTTGGAATTTCCAATGAATGACTTGTTTATAGGAACGACTGTAGAAACATGATTTAAACCTATGACTTTCTGTTCTCTATACTGGTCTATTATACAAAGGCTTACCCACAAACCAATAATAACTTAAACTAGTTTCAGGAAAGAATCTTCCTAGAAGATGCTATAAATGCAATCAAGGCGCCAAGACATGGTAGTTATGATGATTAATAAATCTACCAACTTGAGAGGGCACCAATGAAGCTCTTTGTTTTCCCATCTATCTTGTTGGTTCCTTCTTGTTTAGATGATTGAATACTGACATCCATGTTCTCACTCTTGAAACCACACTGCTCTGTTTTTAATTCTGTTTTCTCTATCCGTTCCCTTGAGAGATAACTAGGCTCACCAACATCCACTGCTGCAACAACAGGATGCCGCTTAATCTTCCTTAGCACTCTTTCTGCATTGTATGAATCAACCTGCATAAAAATAAACAGAGATGTAAAGAAGAATGTTCTCTAGTGCACGCATGAAACAATTAAAAACAGGAAAAGAGGTGACTTTATTTTAACATGACATGACTATTTCATTTTCATTTTCACTACCATTTATTAATTCAATAATAGAAACAGAACAATTCATAGAATCTTTTTGCATGAAATCATCCAAAACAAAAACAATTGCCTTGAAATAGTTAAACTATTATAGCTGATTTGTTATGAATGCCAAATTATACCATTATGAAAGATAACCCATGCCCAAGAAAAATGAGAAAGTTTGATATTTTCCAATGATGCACAAAACCCCACTAGATTTTGACGTTTCAGAGACTAACAAAGAAAACCAAGTGTAAGAATAGTCATACATCAGGGGAGGATATATGTAGAGAGTAATCAGTATTAGCATTATTGTGTGATTAAAAACAATTGGGCAGGACTTTCTTACAGCTTCTTTTATCTTGGATGTAATATCTGCAGCCTTCACTGAGGCAATACGTAGACACTGCATAATGACACTCTGCATGACACCCACTCCTCCAGCCTTTTGTATAGCACAAACATCACCATTAGAATTCAGGGTAGCAGTCATTCTTCCTCCCATGACAGCCTCTTCAAAATGTGTAGGATCTATAACCTAGTGGCAACAATCATGTTAGCAATAGATGAAATCTAATCAAATAGGGAATCAAATGAAAAAGAAAAATGAGTCAGTTTGATTACCACAATGCTCTCCTCTCCAAAAAATGCAAAGGTTACAGCAATAGGCAGATGATGTATAATCAAAGGAAGGGGTTCCCTTACCTGCCAAAGACAAAATCTATTTCATATCTCACAGAATTAATTAATCTTTTTGGCATGTAAAAGGCTATTGATTGTTAGATGCTATACTCCAGTTCAGCAAAATAAAAGCCATTCATTTCAATAGCTACTCAAATCCAAAAGAAAGTGGCTGATAAATGAGGAAGGAAACTAAATATAGAACAAAATACTACTGCATACCCAAAAGTAACAGACAAATTCAAAGTATCTTAAAAATTCATATTTTCAGAAACATATAAATAAATTAAAGCTTATCATAACCCATTAGAAGAAAAATTGTAAAACCCAATTGAAAATGGAAAAACTTAGCAAGTAAATAGATATTGTGCCTCAATTTGTTATCTAAAATGTTATAGGGTGTTGTCAGGTGGATCTTAATACCACCCAGGAGGACTAAGCATTTAAATGATCGTCTCTATAATAGGAAGGATATAGCATGACCCATGTCCATAAACCATAGGAAAACCCTGTTCAGTTCAAACAGGATCCTTTTTCCTAATATCAATTATCAAAGAGGGAAATCAATAGAAGAAAACCTCAGGTGGATGCACTATCACTTCCTGACCATCTTCTCCTCCAAGTGTGCATTCTGATCTCCGAAATGTCAAGAGAGCAGCTAAAGCAGCAATATTGGCAGCATCGACAAGATTGCTATTTAGAACAAAAACGGAAAAGGAAAAGGGAACAACTTCAAACACCAAAATAAAAGAATATATCAATTAATAATGTTGAATAAGAAAGATATCTCCATAACTTACCCTCCATTGTCTAGAATGTGCAGATCAATGCGAATAGACCAAACAAATTTCCCCGAGATGACACAAAGAGATTCTGTATCTACTGCCCTACTTTCTCTGCATGGTTGTTTTCAAAATTCATCATATCAATAAGCATTTTTTTTTTGATTCTATAAGATTAACAAGTCCATATCACACAACAAACAGCTACATATTAGCATGCCAAATATTCT
Source organism: Cynanchum wilfordii (assembly GCA_025388415.1). Taxonomy (NCBI): domain Eukaryota; kingdom Viridiplantae; phylum Streptophyta; class Magnoliopsida; order Gentianales; family Apocynaceae; genus Cynanchum; species Cynanchum wilfordii. The sequence goes on along the minus strand of JAHSUH010005433.1, from coordinate 88,486 downwards.
AATGAAAGGTTGTTTCTGCATTTTTAAGTTTCTAAACTTTTGGGAAAATTCAAATGAGTGAAAAGTGCTTTCTTTGAAGCATCAAAGTCAAGCTGATTTTGAGATTTAAATTACCAGGAAACCTGAACAATAGATGATGCTAGAATTTACCAAGTAAACAATATACTGAAAATAAACCAATTTAAACAGTAAGATATATATATATATATATACACACATAGAATAAGAGGAAATGATATTTCACCTTAAGCCACGGTCTATTATGCGGCCCAACTCAACAGCAGATTCTCCAGGACGACCAGCCTCAAAAGAAGGGTCAGCCATGGGAGAAAATTCTGTGAAGATTGAAACAGTTCCTTCATTGGGCCTATCCCGATAAGGCTGTACAAGTTGAGAAGTCACAAATCCCAGGACATAGGTCTGGCCTAGGTGCACCTCTGATGAGCCATCTTCTCTACATTCACAAAAGTTCAAGTTCTAATTATTCTATCTTAACAAATTTCACTCAAGTAGATGTCTCACCAAAAGTGATATTTACCACTACATCCACTCTATAAACAGAAAACGAGAATATTTCAATCACTAACAAATTTAGATGCTAGCCAATTTTCTAAATAAAAATGTAACAAAACCTTAAGAAATATTATGGCACAAAAAAGGATGTTTCCAATACATAGCTCTGTTTCCTATAACTTGTTTAACATGAAATGGGGAAGGATATGTATTCATCTCATTCTAAAACAGAAGGCAAGAACTATAATCATTTTAGAATAAATCTGGTTTGTTTTTCTCCTAATTAGTATCACGGAAAAAAAGAAGCATTGAAGCTCTTTAATGAGATTGCTACCAGTACATGATAATACAACCAGTTGATGATGGAGAAAGTTTTTGCATTGGAAAGGGTTGCTTCAAGATTGGGCATCAACGTCATAGAATAAAACAAGACTTTAGATATTTGAAAGTTCTAATATGTTCTAATGAATTCAATTCATTTAGTCTTATAACTCGAGAAATAAGGTGAGCATAAAGGATATTGTACTTGTCTGAATAATAAAATTTGGCCATAGCCCAATTTTTAAATTGTGTGAACTAAGATTATGAGAGAAACTAACTTCTAGTAGATCATCTAATTCCCTTTCCTTTTAACATTTCGGTGAACAAATCCAGAGAATCAGATTAACTTTAGTGTTGGAAAAACATTGACCCTTAATATATTTATTGCATAGGAAACACAGGAAGGTACATGTAAGTTCCTTTTTTATACTCATCACCATGAAAAGTCAAATATATGATGCAGTGAATGCAGAAAAATATAAACACAATCTTCATACAAGTGCAAATACCTCCATAAATAACATAAAGAACAAGGATCCTCACCTACCAAACTTGATAGTCAGGTCTCTATAGTCATAAGGACTTCTTCCATCTACTCTAAGCTCAGAACGCAGGGCAGTCTCAATAAATTTCTTCTCATTCACTGTCATCCGCCAAGTATTAGCCAATCTCTGCTCCATCAGTTACCAAGCAATACTCCTTCTGCATAAAAGAAAAAGTATTTACTTAGGGAAATGGGGGGTAAAAAAAAAAGCATAGAGATCAGGCAGTATATCTAGTTACAAAAAGCTAGAGTAAGAATCCTGAAATATCTGGTTTCCAATTTTTAAAAGTAATGGTTACAAAACGTATCACCTTCCTGACTATATACCTTGCATCATGATAATATCATCTTTTAGACCAATCATGATGTTCAAGCATTAAGAGGTGCTGCCTGTGCCCAGTACAACAAAATTATCTAGTCTTTTCATACATAGGTGACCTTTACATGATATCAAGGCAAGAAAATATTAAAAACTAAAGAGAAAAATGCATCCATTTCAATACCCTTTTACATGCCCGCCTATATTTACAACTTTTAAAGCCTTTCCACCATTTACCCCTTGAATAACAAACCACTATTTGCCCTGTTTTGCTTCTTCTATGCAGTATAGTAGAATGGCCTCATAAGAAACCAAAAAAATGTTAGACCTAAAAAAAAGGGTCAAAAGCCATCACCAAAAACCATAATGGCTACACTATAAGTCTATAACTTAAGCATCCATATCATTTCAATTGATTGGCTTTAATCAAACAAGCATACAGCTCCATACTAAATGAAATACATTGTATTGAACTAAGGTACGAGGTATCTACATTTTTCAGATCAGAAAGCAACATACGGCTAAAGTGTAAATGAAATAGCATTCATCCATTTTCTAAACAGTCGTGACGGCAAATATTTCATGCTCAAGAATGAGAATATAAATAGCCAACAGATAGATAAAAACAAACAGCTCATAACTAAGCTAAAAAACCCAAAAATTCACAAAAGTTTTCCCAATTGTCCTCAACTCTGTTCAGGAATGATAATAATACAACAAAATAAACCAGAAGACAATGTTACGCAATGCTTACGAGAGAACAATGTAGAAAATATTTCCACGCTAACGATTTTGATGGTGTACTGCGGACTTATTTCTGCAACTGAAAAAAAAGAACAACAGAGTGGTGGTTGAACCGATGGTAAAGAAATAGTCAATGAGCTCGGAGTGGTGGTGGCTGGTGGCGGCCGTAACGGGGGCGGATGGTAATTTGGAGTTGGGTTTCAGGCTTGAAGAACTCCTGCCTTCTCCCAGGTAAGTGGTAAGCTGTGAGACACTGATTTTTTTATGTCGCACAATTTAAAACCTAATTTATGATACTTCCTACGAAAAGGGAAAAAATAGCGGTCGATTCAATTTTTTAAACAAAATAAATATAAGTTGGCGCCGTAGCGATTATATGAAAATTGCAAATATTTATTTGATTGAAATTCTATTAACATGTTAATTTTTAAAAATTAATAATTACCAAAAAAAAATTAATTAAATTAATATTTATTTAATTTTATTAATATTTTATAAACAATATTATTATTTTATATGATGTTTTAAGAGATTTGATGTTAATATAGGTTTTTTTGAATTTTTTAATTCATATTTTAAAAGATATTTTAATTAATTTTTTTTACGGATATATTTATCTCTAATATATTTTAAACTCGTGATAGTTATTAATTATATTTATTTATTTTAGATTTTTATTTGTTAGAGCACAATTTTATTTTATTTTTTTTAAAAAAAGGGACATTTTTAATTTAAAATATTAAAATAACAATTAACTTTTTTTTTCAAAATGACCAATGAATATTAATTTTTAAAATTAGTATGTAAAACGTATTGAGAGAAAGTATTAATATAACACTTTTTATATTTCAAAATTCAAAATTAACATTTTAGAAATTTTTCGTTTACAGTATCATTCACGTTTTAAAAAGTTTCAACTCTTCTGTCAAAATCCTTTGAAGTACATATTTGACCGTTAGTCAACTCATTTTACTTGTTTTAAACATGGTATTTTTGTCTAGAAATTAAAAATAAACACTAAATTTTTTTTTTTTATATTTCCGCCTTTTTATATTTCAGGATTTTTTTTTTGGATTTTTTTATTTATAAAAATAAAATTTAAATTATTGCTGTTGGCAGGGTTTGATCCCCAAATCCCGCGTTAAATTTTAAGCACTTTGCCACTGCATCATAAAGACATTTTTGAATTTTTTTATAGGAGTTTTATATATTATCTATAAAAAGATTTTTGTTTTATAAAAAATAATAAATTTTGCTGTTGGCAAGATTCGAACCCAAACCACACCATTTCAAAAAAAAATAATGGCTGTGCCATTGACATTATTGGTATTTTAATTACATTTTTATTTATATCTTAAAAGAAATTTTTGTTTAATAAAAAAATAATTTTTTGGGTTGATTTTGTACATTGGGATTAGATGTATGAAATTTGAAAGGTTTATCTTGGAAATAAGTCTTTCGCGATTCTCAACCGTCTTCTGCATCTCTTCTCCACCGATCGGATTCTAAACCGTCGTCAACACATATGCTTCGCATCTCTTCTCAACTACAAATAGGAAAGCTGACTACCTAATTTCCTGTGGAGAATTCTTGATAATATTAACAATGGAGAGAGAGACAGGATAAAGTGATTATAACAATTCAAGGAGTAGGCCAAAGAGACGTGTCGATGAGGATTAAGAAAAATGTTCCTCTTCAGAAGGCGACACATGCTTATTGCGATAAATTAGGCCTGAATTACGAAACCTTATGTTTCACCTTCGACGGGATGAAGATCAAAGATTTACAATCTGCAGAAGATTTGGGATTGGATGATGGTGATGTTATTGATGCTTGGTCCGATCAATCTGCTGGCGGCGGCGGTAGTGGTTCCGTTCACTAGAATTTTAGTTTTGTTAAGCGTTTCATTTCCTTCCTATTTTCTTGTTCTTAAGATTAGCAGTTTTCCCTGTGTTTATATCTATCTATATATATAAACAACTAATTCTTTTGAGAAAATCTCCCCAAATAGTAAATTTTTATGAATTGAAGTGAACTTCAAATCATGTCCACTCAATTGCAGTAGTGAAATAACAACTACCATAAATAATTTTTGATTGAACACATTGGGGAAAAATTAGGGTTTACTTCCATTGAACGCATTGAGGAAAAAAATTACAGCATGTTAATTGCACACCCTGCGAGGCTAATTGTACACCCAACCTATTAGGCATTTCGGAATAACTTCTATGGGACAAAATTTCAACCTCGGTGAGGCTAATCGGGCGTTGACCTGCGGGAAAATAGAGAATGGAAAGATAGATAGAGAAGAAAGTGACGGAGAGAGCGAGAGAAGAAAGTGATTGAGAGAGAGAAAGAAGAAAGTAATAGCAGAGTTAAGAATATATTTTTAAATTCAAAAAACCAAAATACCCTCTAGAAAATAGATGAATTTTGAGTTTTGACGGAATTTTTGGATGGAGGTGCAAAATAAGCGATTTTTGATAGTTGGAGTGCAAAAGCTGAAAAAAAAAAAGTTTAAGTGTCAAATTCAGATTTCCGACTAGTTAAGGTGTAACCGAGATAGTTTACCCTTTTAATTATAATGAATTATTTTTTAATATATATTCAAATTTAATATTTAGCGTCATTTATCTTTTTTAATTTCGTAAAACCTTCATTAACTGTTTTAGTACACTTTCTCAATCCATTTGTAAACCCTTTCTGTGGGAGCATGAGATATTCATGACTAAGGTAAGTGAATGTGTTGAAACATTTTTTAAAATATTAATAATTTCAATGGTTCAATGAATCAACACTGAAATAGAAGAATTTTGTAATAAAAAGATACTTCTTACTAAAAAATATAAGGTGTATATTTATCTAAAAAGTGTCTATAATATATTTCGAGTTAATAAATGTTATTGAAAATAATTATTGTACTATGAATAATGTACGTTCTATAAATTATAAAAAATTCTTAAACACTCTCATGATATATATGATAGATAATACAACACAAAATATTTAATTTATATGAAAATAATATCTAATACATGTTTTGAAGTCTATTATTTTTTTTTTTAATCGAAAATAGCATCTATAAATATATATATATATGTTTTTTTTTTTTTTACATTTTTCTAATCCATAGTTTTCAAAATATTTTATTTTTAAATTAGGTGTTTTATATATATAAAGTTGTAAAAAACTTGGCCTTTTCTTAACAATTTATTGAGCTTATCGAAAAAAGGCATTCCTTATCAAAGGGGGAAAAGACAATGGGCTAAAGTAATAAACGAATAAAACATAAGATAAGGTTCATTGGTTAAGCAAAACTTTTAAAAAAATATATGAAAGATTAATTAAATTTTATGAAATAATATTTTACTATTTGTCTTTCTTTTTTTAAAAAAAAAAAAAAAAAAAATTAAAAATTTCACGATCACTTCATAATATATATATAAGAAAAAAGTGTGTTTGTTTATTTGTATTTTGGATCCACGTGTTGTCTCTGATTAGGAAAAAAACGAATGGTAACATTGATTGATAAAAAGGAAAAGAAAAAAAAAAAAAATTTGAAAACACAAAAAAGAGTCCACGAAGTAAACCCAAGTCGTCGGGTCTGAACAAGGCCATTCTTGTCCTTTTCATGATATGTTGTTGCTGCTCACAGCCCTCTTGCCTTTCCGCGATTGCCCAACCAATGACGTAAAATATCCAATAATATTCCGCCACATGGAGTTGCCAACAAATCCGAAGAGGTGTATGCATTCTAAGAATCTGACAGGCGGGTGAGGTTAGATCCATCAGAGGTGGGGGAAGAATTTACAAATAAGAGAAAAACGAGGGGGTTTATTAGTACTTTTAAAGGAGGATATTATCAATAATACTATACGTGGTAATTTAATTTTAATTTTTTTTTAAAAATTATTTTATTTATTTAAATTGGGGGGTGAAGAAGGTGCCGCGTCTTGGTTGGGGGAGTTGTTTAAAGAAGGGATTTAAAACCCTCGACGTTGTTTCATTTTGGGTCTTTCTCTCTTTCTTTCGCCCAAAAACCCAAACCCTCCTTTCTCATACTAGTTTGTGGCGGCGGCTGCTGTTCCTCCTCCTCTTCTTCTTCTATCTTTTTCTCTATAAGCAAACTCCCTCCTGCTTCATTTTTTTTTTTTTTTTTTTTAATTCGGAGCTTCAATCAAGAGATCTTGTCCCAGGAGATCTGATTTATCTGGATATGGCTGCTGTTGCTCCTTCTTCAGATCGTATCCTTGTTGACTCTACCCATCTGGGTATCACTCTATCTTTGTTTTTTATTTTTTCTGCCTTCTTTCAAGGATTTTTTTTTTCTGTTTTCTTGCATCCGAAAACATGTTCTTTGATTTCTTTGCAATATGTATTTGTGTGTGGGAACGGATATATAACTTGGTTTCTGTTTTCTTTGTGTCTTGTGTTCGTTTGTTTTTTTTTTCCCTTTTACCCTTTTCCCCCTGGATCTGTGTTGCTTGAATCTATTCTCTATGAAGGGATTTCTATGCTTTTAAAACTTTTTCCTTTTCTGATTCTTTGCTGTCGTTTCAGCTGTTTTTCTGGATTAGGATTTGAAAATTTTTCATTACCGCTCGTTCATCTTTATGTGTCTTGGTGTTATTCACCGTTTCTATTATAAAATACTGGTTTAATCTTTTCTGCTGAACTTCCGGCATTAGTTTTTTTTTTCTTGAAAAAAAAATTCAATCCCTTGTACTTGATCAGTAATACATCTTGATTGTTTCCACGCCTAACTCCTGATACTGATAGTTGTGAATTAAGTTTTACATTTGTATTCCTTTACTTCTGGTTTAGAAGCTGCAGATTTGCTGCAAAAATTGTCTTTGGAGAACCCAGCAAAGACCCTGGATGTTCCGGAGCCTACCAAGAAGGTAAATTGTTATGTTAACTATATAATTTCCAATCAGTCAAATTCACAATATTCTTTTGAGGGCCTAATAAATTTTCTTTGCAGCCTTCTGTCGAGTCCGGAGAGGTCACAAACGGTCAGATCCAGGATAGGTCTGCCACTCCTCTCCTACCCGATTTTATGGATCAGCCCTTGTGCTATGTCCCAAATTATGCTTCACCAGCTTATTACTATGGCGGTATGTTTTGTTCTTAACTTCATTTGTTAATATTCATATTGCCTTTCTTTATTATGACATTGCCTTGCATGTACCTATTGTAGGTTATGATGGGACAGGCAATGACTGGGAAGACTATGCCAGATATATGAATCCGGATGGAGTAGAGATGTCTCATGTAAGTCGCCTGAGTTTGTTTTGTATATCAACCATGAATCCTTCTCTTGAAACTTTTGACACTTTATTCATGAAATTGTGTGCTGGTGGATGAAGTGCTGATATGTTTGTTTGTACTACAGGGAGTTTATGGAGACAATGGGTCAATTATGTATCACCCTGGTTATGGGTATGCTCCCTATAGCCCATACTCACCTGCTACTTCCCCTGTTCCGACTGTTGGGCATGATGGGCAGTTATATGGAGCTCAGCACTACCAGTACCCTCCATATTTCCAGCCACTGACTACAACCAGTGGACCGTACCATACTTCAACAGTCCCTGTCAAAGGTGAGATATCCACCTCTGCAGCAGCTGACCCAGCACCTTTGTCTGTGGATTCTGCTAATGGAAATTCTAACGGCATTACAAATGGTGGGGGCATAAAGGCCAATAATGGTGCTGTACCAGTAAGACCAGCTTATCAGAACTCTTCTTTTAATACAAATGCTTCCTATGGAAGAGGTGCTATGCCAGGAGGAATGGTTACGCCTGCTTTTCAGGATCCTAGATTTGGTTTTGATGGGATGCGATCTCCCATTCCGTGGTTAGACGGCCCTATATTTTCTGATGGGCAGCCTAGGCCAGTGACTAACAATACAATTACTTCATCCATTTCAAATGGGAATGGTGTTCCATCATCGAGGAATCAAAATCTTCGTCCACATATGATGGTACCTTCAATCTTCTTTAGTTTCCTAAATACTATATTTTCATTTTGTTCTTTAGGTAATATATATTTATTTATTTTTAGTTTAATGTCTTCAAATAAGTAACGGTTGACTTCTATCTGGCATTTCAGGGTCTTCACCACCCAAGGCCAATGTCTGGCATGAACACAGCTAATGGTTATATAAATAGGATGTATCCGAACAAATTATATGGCCAGTATGGGAACACCTACAGATCTGGTATGGGCTATGGATCTAATGTCTACGACTCAAGGTCAAATGGTCGTGGTTGGTTTGGTGTTGACAGTAAGTATAAACCAAGGGGCAGAGGTAATGGTTTCTTTGGATATTGTAATGACAGCCTGGATGGTTTGAATGAACTTAACCGAGGACCAAGAGCCAAAAACTCCAAGAACCAAAAGAATTTCACTCCTGTTGCCCTAGCTGTAAAGGGGCAAAATATCCCATTGCAGCAAACTAGTGATAGCGAAAAGGAGAAGTCAAGCTTGGTTCCAGATCGAGAGCAGTATAACAAATCAGATTTCCCTGAGGCATATTCTGATGCCAAGTTTTTTATTATTAAATCATATAGCGAAGATGATGTCCACAAGAGTATCAAATACAATGTCTGGGCTAGCACTGCAAATGGGAACAAGAAACTTGATGAGGCTTATCAGGAGTCTCAGCTGAAGTCTGGTGGCTGTCCTGTTTTTCTTTTCTTCTCTGTAAGTTTGTATTTTACTTGGTGGGCTTCTTTTAATTTATTTATTACCACTGTTCTTGTCAACCTGACTTTATTTTGTTTTCAGGTAAATACCAGTGGGCAGTTTGTTGGTGTTGCAGAGATGGTAGGAAGAGTTGATTTCAACAAGAGTCTTGAGTATTGGCAGCAAGACAAGTGGATTGGTTGTTTCCCTGTTAGATGGCACATCGTTAAGGATGTTCCCAACAGCTTGTTAAAGCACATCACTCTCGAAAACAATGAAAACAAACCTGTTACTAATAGCAGGGACACTCAAGAGGTAGTTTGAATTGTCTATGTTCTTTATTTTCTTTTTGGGTGGTGTCTTCTAGCTCGTGCTTTTTGCATTTTATTTTGATATTGATTTCTGTGCTTGCACATGTTAAGGACAGTTGATTTTCTATTATGCTTAGGTTAAATTGGAGCAGGGGTTACAGTTGCTAAAGATATTCAAGGATCATTCCAGTAAGCAATGCATTTTGGATGACTTTGATTTCTATGAAGAGCGTCAAAAGAGAATCCAAGAGAAGAAAGCCAAGCAACAGCAATTCCAGAAGCAGGCAAGAAGAATTGTTCTAAATTTGATGCATTTTTATCCCCCTTGAATTACTATTCTTGTTCTCCATATGACTTGGTGGTGTCTGACACAGGTATGGGAGGGGAAACCGACAGACGAGAAGAGCAAAGATAGCATAAATGGGGAACTGAAATCCCAGAAGCCATCAGAAGTATCTTCTGTTATGGTGAAGGAAGCTACACCAGCTGTGCAGGTCAATGGAGATGTTAAAGTATCAGAGAATGGCTCTGTTACAAAATCTGGAGAAGTCCCGAAGGGTGCTAAACCAGGTGCTGAGAAAATTGTGGCAAACGGGGTTGCAAATGGTTGCTAGCTTTCGGCCATGTGCAATGGGCAGCCGGTGATTTTCTGCAGTGTCATTGAACTGAAGGGGGATGATCTTTCTTAAGCTTAAAATATGCGTTCTTGGCCTTGTCTTTCAGAAAATTTGGGCTGCCCTCTGTATTATTACTGGCTGCCTCGGCCATTAATTCATTGCAAAGGTTACAGTATAAAAACTGAAAAGGAGAGAGTTCATCTGATTTGGCAAGGCTGAATTCACAATGTTTAGGAAGGGAGGGGAGGAGGAATAGAGATTCCCGTTGTTCTTCTACTTGAGAACGGGTTTGAGCTTCTATAGTTGGTTAGCTTCTAACAGGTTTTGATACTACTAGGGGTTTGGGATTTTAGGGGTTAATTTTATGTTTTTTTTTTTTTTTTTTTTCTTTTTCTTTTTTCCAAATTTGTGGGCATTACTCCTCTATTGTCTTGTTTTCTTGTTGTTTGAAGACATGGGTTGTTCATCTTTGCTATAGTATAGTTGTCTTTTTACTTTGTGTTCTACCTTGTAAATCTAGATCATCTACTACTATAAGGAGCAGCAGCTGTACTAAGAGATAGTAAAAGTGTGAATGCTAGTCTTGCAAGGTGGAAAAGCATTGCAATATAGTTTGTTGAAGGAGCTTTTTCTGTTTAATTTTTTTTTTTTTTTGTGGGGGGGTTGGGGGTTTCTCTCTCTCTCTCTCTCTCTCTCTCTTATATATATATATATATCTCTATCTCTCTGTGTTTTAAAGTTACATAAAGTTTCAATGTCGATTTTATATGAAATGAAAGGGTTATATTTACATAAAGAGAGTTTTTACTTGTTTGGTTGAAAATGAATGTGCTTTCTTATCTTTTTAATAATAGTGTCCCAAATTTGTCAAACTTTGTAAAGAGAACAATAATGACACAGGACGCCAACCCTCAACTAAGAATTCTAACAAAGGACGTCTTCTCATGAATAGCCAGTTTTTGTTTTTAATCATTTTTCTTTCTTTTTTTGTTTTTTTTCCCTTATGTACAACTAAAAGAAAAGATTTCTAAAAAAAATAATAATAATAAAAAATAGCATCGCGATTGTTTAAAATATTATTTGTCTAAAATATATATACATTTTTTTTTAAAAATTTTTAATTTTTATTTTGGATAGGCCTTGAATATTTGGATTGGTTTGAAAATATAAAATTGAGTGGTGATTCGAATTCATTGTTGTATCACGTGGGATTTTGGTACACTACCTATTTGTTTATCTCTTCTCCTCCTCCTCTGCTCAGAATCTCTTTGTTCTACTTCTTAAATTCCATCAACTTTCTTTTCATGGATTTCCGGTAGATTGACCTAATTCCTCCGTCTCTTAATCAGAAAAATTAAACTAATTAAAAAAAATAAAATAAAATAAACAGAAAACCATAACGAGGCTTAGATACATATATGGCTGTCAGATTTTTGAAGAGGATTGGAAGGCTGAGCTCGACATTTTCGGAGACTAGGAGGAGATTTTCTACGATCAACAGCACCACCGAAAATGGCAGTCTACAGAGAGGCAACAAGTCTGTCAACCTCTTCACTGCTATCAATCAAGCCCTGCACATTGCCTTAGATACTGATCCTCGGTAGTCCTCCACCCCGCTGCTTTTTTTTTCCCTTTCTGTTCTCGTTTAGGGTCTTCTGCTTCTATTTTATTTTTATTTTTGCTCTTCGAACTGATTTTTGAAATTGATTTCATTGTCTGGCTCTGGCCTTCTCTCTACGGAAACGGAACAACAGAAGAGCATCTGACAGTGTTTATACAAACCAATAATCTCAAGTATTCCCATTTTTAACACTGTCTGTATTATTATTATTATTCTATTTGGATTCATATATTAAGGCAAGAGATTCCATTTGCTCAGCCTGGAAGCTAACTGCGGATTCAATGGGACTCTTTCTCCCTTTGCCTTTTTTCTTGAACAATGCAATTATATTTCATCAACTTCCAGGTTTCGACTCCCCTGGCCTAGTCTACTAGGCAAGCTAAATTGACCACAGTTTTATTCTGTGCTCCAACAATTTTTATGTTGTAGCTTTCTGCAATATGACAATCTGTCCTGAATCCTTTAGAACAATACCTAACTATTTCCGCATTGATCTTTACTTATGCTTCCTCGTCCTTGATCTCATCCAGTCCCAAATCCCAATACTTTATCTCCTAAGATTGACCTTCTCAACGTGATGTTTCTGATGCTATATTGCAACGTCATTTAAAGTTTTTGCTCAGAGATAGCCCTTCTTGCAGCTGTAAAATGTTGCTTCTTTGTTATGATTGATTTCCTTCATTTGTATGGCAAGGAAGTTCCCTGAAGTTGACGGAAATTAATTAAAACCAGTATTCTTTCAGTTCATATGTATTTGGTGAGGATGTGAGCTTTGGTGGTGTCTTTCGTTGCACTACTGGATTAGTTGATCGGTTTGGTAAACACAGGGTTTTCAACACCCCTCTCTGCGAACAGGTATTGGTAGCAGATAGGCCGTTTCTTATCTATTTTTCTTTAGCTGGTCTTACAGAAAAATTAGGAGAAAATTCTTTCAAAATTATCTTCAAATGGGTTGAAAAGTTTCTTCCACACATTCCATTTTGCAAGTATGGAACATTTTTATTTTATTACATCCTGCAAAGTTAATCGCTGTGATGAACTCTTTAACAGGGAATTGTCGGATTTGCTATTGGTTTAGCAGCAATGGTAAGTGCATGAAGCTTTAATGAATACATAATATTTCAGACTGACAATTTTCCTCCTCATTTGTTCTTTTCCTATTTTATTGACAATTGATCCCTTCTTTTTAATCATAAACAAAATCATAGGAAAATCGAGCTATTGCTGAAATTCAGTTTGCGGATTATATTTTTCCTGCCTTTGACCAGGTTTGTCTTCTGTGAGAATTATGAAACTTTTGGACATTAATTTCACTACGGGTAGTCAGAATTATGACTCTGCAGATAGTAAATGAAGCTGCTAAGTTTAGGTATCGAAGCGGCAATCAATTCAACTGCGGAGGTAATTAGGAAATGTTGTATACAGCCTTTGGCGCTCCTTATAGAAAATTTTATAGAACTTGTTTTTCAGGCTTGACAATCAGAGCACCCTATGGAGCTGTTGGCCATGGAGGGCATTACCACTCACAATCTCCTGAAGCCTTTTTCTGTCATGTTCCTGGCATTAAGGTAAACTTTGAGTAGAAATTGATTTGAGTACGTGTGAGTGGCACTCCCAAAAGATTGAAGGTTAGAAAAATCAACTTTGAGGATAAAATATTTCAAATTCAGTTTTAAAATGTCACTCACATACCTGCTCGTTCGGTGACATTTAACTTTGTAACATTGATCTTTTTGAAGCCTTGTTGAGTTTTGATAATTGACTAAAACTTATCCCAAAATAAACTCTGTAATTTTAATCATTCCCATTGGGGCTCAAGTAATTCAGAGGTGAAGTATGACTTATTCATGTTTGCTTAAAAACTAATTTAATGGGAACAATCGTTCAATATTGATTGGATTAGGTGCCTGATTTTGATAAGCTTATATTAAGTAAGAAGTTGCAGAAACAGTATATTGAATAAGTGCCTCATCATCCTCTTAAGTTGATGAATTATTATGTATGTGCTACTGTTTCTCTGGATGTATTACACATTTCTGGGGAACAAATGTCTTTTTTTATGGGGGAATGGATGGAGTTTCTGACTCTTTTTCGTTTTATCTACCCATGTTGCATTCATTACTCCAAAATTAAATGTCAATTCGCTGTTAGGTGGTCATCCCACGGAGTCCACAACAAGCAAAAGGTTTATTGTTGTCATGCATCCGTGATCCAAATCCAATTGTATTTTTTGAACCAAAGGTATTCTGTTACTCTATTTTTTTCTCAAGGGTAGGAATATACAGCAGTGTCTTCGTGTTTGATTTAAAGAGCTACTGTGTCATCATAATGTTTCAGTGGCTTTACCGATTGGCAGTAGAAGAGGTTCCTGAAAATGATTACATGTTGCCTCTTTCAGAGGCTGAGGTATGTTAATTTATTTTGGCAGTTGTTACTTATTTATAGAGTAATTATAAGGTTTGCATATAAACTCAGGTGATTCAGGAAGGCAGTGATATAACACTAGTAGGTTGGGGAGCTCAGCTATCTATTATGCAGCAGGCTATCATGGAAGCTGAAAAGGTATCACTCCATTGAAAAATTGCTTTTGATTACATCTATCGCCTCATAAACAGCACTTCTGTAATCAAAAAATTTTATGAGATATCACCAAAGTTCATAAATCCCTATAAGTTGAATGCAGCACTCTTTATCTAAGTGTTCAAATCACACAATTGCAATATTCACAGAAAATGGTGAAATGAAATCAGCATTAGCTTTAGGATGTGAATTCATACACATAACAAATTAAGTGATGTAATTTGTAGGAAGGAATATCTTGTGAATTGATAGATCTCAAGACTCTGATACCATGGGACAAGGAAACTGTAGAGGCCTCTGTCCGAAAAACTGGGAGGCTTCTGGTAAGGATGATTGAACCATTTGTCCTAATGCAATCCGTCCATGGCATCCTCATAAAAAGATTCTCTTGGTTGTAGGTTAGCCATGAAGCCCCAATAACAGGTGGATTTGGTGCTGAAATTTCTGCCTCTATAGTTGAACGTTGCTTCTTGAGGGTGAGTTCTGTTTTATGTCATTTCATATTTTTTTTTTGCACAGGAGTTTGGTTTTTCTTTCTGCAAAATTGCAGAATATAGGCTATCAGAGTCTAGTTGAAAAGAAATATAAATTATAGTCCTCTTAATTGGATTTAACCTTTTAAAAGGTAATATTTATCTCTTCCAAATATTATTGCCCCATTATTATATACCAATTTGGCCTGTTAAGGCAAGTGAATTGGATAAATTATATTAAGCTTTTATATGAAGTTTCATTTTTGCATAAAGTATATGCGCAGTTCTACATGAATTTCTTGATACTACCGAAATTGTCCAAAATTGATGTTGCAGTTAGAAGCACCAGTTGCGCGTGTTTGTGGGTTGGACACCCCTTTTCCTCTGGTCTTTGAGCCTTTCTACATGCCTACAAAGAACAAGGTAAGAATACTGAATCTGCATTCAGATAGTAATGGCTTCGAATGCCACTTGTATAACTTGCTTCTGTTTCTTGTTTGTAGATATTGGATGCAATCAAAAGCACCGTGAACTATTAAGTAGTCCTCCGAGCCCTTTTAACTCCACATCCTTTCTGATGCGTAGATGGTCTTGAGAATGCGCACATAGCATACTGCTTATATGTAAGAATTGAGAAAAATCATTATAATTATAATCTCCTCATAAATATTTGTTTGCATTAAAAGTAAATAAACAAATAAAATCTGTATTTCATATCAACCTCGTTTCTTTCCTTGGCAACATTTGACATAAGCTTATCGTCAATGCCACCGTTCATATTTTTCAGAGTTGATCGCAATTTGGTTATAAGCAGAGATCAATTTCTTTTCTTCCAATTTTTCGTGGGTAGAGTGGGTTCGGTCACAAATGTCACCAAGAGAGAGAGAGAGAGAGAGAGAAGTTCAAATTCCGTACCGAGCAGAGATCAAGATGATTAAGTGCATCGAGGTTCCCAAATCAGAAAACAAAAATTTGTCAACAGCATCTTAAGATTAAACTACCTGATACAATACAAAAGTAGAAATTCTTAACTTGTACAACTTCCTATAAAGAGTTTTCCGAGAATGAAGGTTTTAATCCCAGAGAGACCTAACAGTTCGAGGTTTAAAATAAACACCAGAGTTCACGTTCCTGACTTCTTCTATACTCCGTCTCATACATACAGCCACTGATCAGCAGGTAAGAACTATCTTGCCAGAAGCTTCACATATTTACAGTTAGCACTACTAAAGCATATAGTGCCGGACAGCTGTCAATGGGATTATTCTTCTGATAAACCATAATCTCGCAATTTATCTGTCAATTGGTGCAAGAAACAAAATATGAACAAGTTGCAACCTTTTTAATAACAAAAGGAAACAACACTACATTGGCCAGGAGACTAGTTAATATATACCCTTTTATTCTTGTTATTGTTTTATGATAAATTAGGAAAAAAAAAAAAATTCTCTTCATATAAGAGTAAATTCTTGTTATTCTTTATTACTGCATTGTGTTTGGTCACATGCTAAAACACATCATAAAGACTCACTTTTGAAAGGCTGGACATATTTACAAAAAAAAAAAAAAAAAGGCTGCAAGACAACCAAATCAGACAAACATACCATTGTTGATTTTTCCGGAACTCAGTCAAAACGGGGTATATATTCTCAAATGCAGTATATGTCTCGTCCCTAACCTGGAAAGGAATTAAGCAAGGGTGGTTCAGTCAAAAAACAGAAGATATACATCAAATTAAATACATTAAGAAAATACAAACTGCAATTGCTACCTTTGCTCCTGTTAGAACAATTTTTCCTGACACAAAAATAAGCAGCACAATTTTTGGTTGCTTCATTCGATATATTAGTCCAGGGAATAGTTCTGGCTCATACTTCAAAATAGAAGTAGATTCTATCAGTAACGTAGTGCAAAAGAATATGTAAAACAAGATTCTCTGTTCTAAACACTTTAAATTTGTTAAGTAGCATATTTTAAAAAAACCACTAGAAGACTTTAAGACAATGCATTATAGATGCTGACATCTCTTTAGGATTCAACAAAAATGCTCAAATTATAAATACAAAATAATATAAAAAAGAAACAGAGCAAGAAAAAGGGGATTGTAACTCACACTTGAGAAGGCGCCATGTGCATAGGCAAGGCCTTCAAGTCTAATGGGAAATTTGACATCACATGACCCAACTATATTCTGAATCTTGAAATCCTAAAATATATTTCAGAAAAAAATAATAATAAATAAGTTAGAAATAAAATTATCAAAGGTAGAGAAAAAGAGTGAACATTTATTGCTAAATTTTTAGTTTTACATTTCAATCAATTTAGAGAGAGAGAGAGAGAGAGAGGCAGTTCTTCTGTACCTTAAACTTTGCTGGAAAACCAAGCTTCTGAATGATCCTGGCATACTGAAAAGTGCAGGAAAGGAAAAGGCAACAATTTTTTATTGCATTGAAGAATAGTGAGAAGTGCTAAAATGTCATATAGAAATAATATTATCAATCAAATAAAGTCTCCCTCTTTAAAATTAGAAATAAAGCCTACACAGGGTTCAAAAATTGCAAGCAATCAACTGCCACAAAAATTAAAGGGGAAAAGAAAAAAAAAACACAAAAACACAAACAAGAAAAATAAATAAATAGAAGTAAAAAATGTTATAGGAGAAAACACAGAAGATGTCCCTGACAGAGCATACAAAAAGTTTGCTAGTGAATAAATATTTGTAAAAATCATATCCCCATTGCAAGATAGATTAACATTTAAAATTTTAAAAGAGAATAAACAAACTAGAAGGTCCAAGATACATAACATATGGAAAATATACACAATTCCATAAAATCATACAGGCTTGTACAAACTGAGTCTACAAAGTAACAATTCAAAGGAATTTTGTTGAAAAAGAATCAAATGCATAATCTAAAGATGTAACCTATTTGAAAATTTTAATATGTATCAAACATGATTAACATAGCTATTAGCTAGAGATATCTTGATTACACAATCTACGGTATGCTTATTTTATGAAGCACAGAAGGAAAAGCCCATCCCATCTTATTTCTCAAATTTGTATATGGATAAGAATTCTGGAGTCATCCAATTTGCTGTTACATATACCTTCCTAGCTGCCAGCTTTGACTGCTGCTCACTCTTGGCACCTGTACAAACCTGAGAAGGCAAACACATTTGGTGTTAATGAAGACTCTAGCAGGACAGAACCCCGGAGTGTAACTAACAAATCAGAAAAGAAGCAAAACCAATGCTAAAAATGTTGTCAGCATTATCCAACTCACCATCTTCCCTGAAGCAAAAATGAGTGCTGTGGTTTTTGGTTCTCTTATCCTCATAATTACTGCAGCAAAACGCTGTACGAACATTAAAAATTTAAGTACGTACATATGTTATCATGGGAAATCAACATGTTAGGGATGGATCCATATTACTTCACAAAAAGATTCTTGAAGCTTTAGGAACTTTCTACATCATTTTCAGAATTTTAAGTTTCCAATTTTTAGTTACATACTGTTCAGATTCATATCTAAATAATTAAGCAGGCTCTTTCCTACTATAGTTGTTACCTAATTAGTTAATTGAATTAGGGTTAGGTATTGTAGTGCACGGAAGCCTATTTAAGTGGCTGTTTTGGAATAATAAATAAGAAGGAAAAGCAGATTTATTCTCTATCACTAAGAACTCCCTCATCCTGCACTCGGAGATGAGTGCTCCCTTTAGTGTCTCAATCTTCAATTATAGGTTCCTCAAAGAAAGAATAACAGCAAGAACAAAATCATGCAAGAGGAAGGCCAACTTGAGGCCAATAGGCCCGCGACATGATCCATGAGTAGGGCCCATAACACAACATTTATATATATAATTGTATTACATGCACGCATATGTGGTACCACAGGATAGGTGTACAAAGATACATAATTCTTGACATAGAGTGTAAGAGCATAAAAAGATACAAAAATGCAACAAACTTTACACATATATATCTCTCTTTTATAATTGGGAAAAAGGAAGAAAATGGACAAACAATCACTACAAAAGCAACTCTAGGAATTCAAATTGAAAAATTGCACTGCAGATAAACAGGAAATATAGAAATTGCATGCCTTTGGATTGTATTCTGCATTTCGAGCCTGAAGTGCAATGGCTTTAAGATCTAATTTACAATCCAGATTGACAGTCGAAACAATGTTCCTGTATGAACAGATAGGTCAAGGTTAAGCGAAAAAAAAGTGCATAATGGTTTTCTCAACAGAAATAAATAGGGTTAGATAATCAGTTCAAATGCGTGCATGTAAGAAGGAAGACATGTGCATTTCAGAAGGCCAAATAAAGGAACTGCTTCACTTAAAACTCCAAGACTAATTCTGTAGTAAATCATTAGCTTCTTAGTTATGAAAGACACCAGTAAATGTCAAGTAGGCAGCTTTTAGAGAGATAGGAGAAAAATCCCTCAAGCTCGACACGAAAGTTATCCCGTCCACATCATGGGACCACAGGAAGTTGAGAACAGCTCGAGCCCAGAGAAGAATGTAAGCCATGAAGTAAGCCTGGGGGATTGCTTAAAATAAGGTTTTGCTAAAGTCCACTGTTTTACTATGGTATTAATAAATATACCAACAAAACCTTTGGAATATCAAGTCAAATAAGAGCAAACGATCATAATCGTGAAAACAGGGTCATTCATGAAATAAGAAAAGATAGAGAGAGCTGCAACTTAAGTGAAAGATATTTTTGTTGAAGCTCGCCAGAAACAGCACCAGTGAAATACAAGTTTTTTGTATCCAATAAGACGTGTATCTAACAAAGTAAATCATGGGGAGTTTAAAGCAAGAAATAGAATGCACACAAAACACTGGACAGAATATCCACAGACGTATGCGACAAAACTAGCTTTAACAACCTGATCCCTCATTCTGTATTCAATTTAAATCTTAAAGCAGCACCAGATTATAGAAGGGGTGATGGTAATAGGATTGTAACATGATTATTCAGAAGGAAAGGAAACTAACTGGAGGGTAGGCACAATCCCAGAAGGATGCTTGGAAAGGTCCACTGGTTGAGTTCCTTCCAAACCTTGAGGATCCGCCATCAAGGAATAGAGCCTGCAAATGGAAACACCACAGTGGCTTGAAAAATCTTCAAAAAGAAGCACAAAAATAAAATCAACAGAATTATTTAAATTAACGTTATTTGGTATGCAATTTTTGTTTTTCTAAGTACCATGAATCAGTGTGGGTGTAAGGGGAGAAGACTGAAAGATGGAACGAACCTCAAATTTAGTTAGGGTTTGGATTACTGTTCACAAAAGTTGGGGATGGAACCCAGAAAGTGAAAAATAATAGCGGGAGGGATGAAGTTAGAGCGCCAAAGAATTTGAAATTGGAAGTCTTTTATATGAAAGATCGAAATGGAAGATTATATATATGGAGAGACAGGGAGAGAGGAGGAGGGGGAGGGAAGGAAGATGAGAGGATGTGATTTTGAGGATAGAAAGATCTGGAGACCCGAATTCTCCTTTGCGCTCATATCTGATGATCCTCCATCCTCTATGTAAATTCTCCAAATTACCCTTCCCAGGCCCACCACTAAACACTGATTCCGTATGGGTTTAAATTGAAGCCCGTCTTTATTTTTATTTTTTTTTCTAAATGAGTCTCATGAATATCAAATTATGAGATAGACACTTTAAAAGAGGAAGCTCGTCTTTTTTTTTATTTTTTATTTTTTTCATAAATAAATAGAGCTCTCTCTTGATAAAAAAAAAAAAAACATTTTGGAAAATTTTATTCAAATATACCTACCTAAACAAGGGAGGAATGGAAAAATATATGAGTAAATGTGAAAGGAAAGGAAAAGAAAAGTAGTCAAATAACAATACCAAAAGTAATTATGTATTCGAAGTAATCAAATTTTGGCATGGAACTCAACACATAACCCTCTTTACGATTAAATAAGAATAATAAAAGAACAATGAATAAACCCATCAGGAAAAAATTGGTAAACAAACTCTTAAAACTTTTTCTCAGGGATTCAAATTCCTCTGAAGTGGTTAACGTACCCCAGGTTGAATCCGAATTAGTCGGCCCGTATAGGTTCGAATACCGGATGCTTAAAAAAAAAAAAAAAAAAAAAAACAATGAATACTGTTCGTTCATTCACCAATTATTTCCCACCTCAAATCAAATCATCTTTAGGCAACCAACACTACTGAAAGGACCTTCCTTCTTCCTCCTCCTGTTTGGGAGGTCGTATCTACTACTACATTATTCCAAATACCAGTGAAATAAAAATATATAAGTTTATAACACAAGAAGCTCACTATTACAACCCAACAAACTGTTTAAAATGTTTTCATTTGATCCCCGAATCCCATCTTCATTGGAATTTCCATCATCCAACTACATCTCTGCAGCATTCATCATCTTTGAGGGGGATCTACAGTACGCACATTTGCCCCCGTCATTCCTTCAATTCGATCCTTGGTTATTTCCACAAAATGGCCCACCATTTCATAAAATTGCTTCAATCCTGATAATGGGAGAATGATGGAGGAGCGATCAGAACCTGCCACCTGCAGTTATTTAACCATATTATCAATAAACTGCAAGGAGATTAAAAATATCTAGCATCTCAAAACAGTTTTTTTTTTTTTTTTTTTTAAGTCAGCACCTCAGATATTCTTAAAAAGTGACCCCTGTTGTTGTTGCCAAGATCAAAGAAGAATCTCTTTTGATCTGCTCTTATCACTTTGGACACACCCAAGTTACTAATTTCATCTGTTGGTGGCATATCTACCGTGCGTTCCACATTCAAGTCAGCCCCTGAAGCAGGTTGAGAATTGTGCCCCGAAATAAAGCCTGCTCCAACATCATCTGAAAGCCCAACAATACCCTCTGAGGCTTCAGAATTTTGCTGCATTGGTTCATGGACAACAATAGCATCATAAGGTTAGGTTCGAGAGATTTCTCTAGACGAAGAATATCAAGGAAACTTATAGAAACAGCGGTTCGAAAAAACCTGATTGGGCAAGATAAAAAGCCTTGATGCTTCATTTATCTCTGCCAAAATGTTTCTAAATGCTGCCCAACCTTCATCTCGAGCACTACCCGCCGGAACAATGATTGTACTCCGATTTCTGCTTACAGAGGCTTCAGATACCTACATATGGAGATCTATTAGATAAGAGGGCATAGATACCCGCCACACATAGTAATTTGACTGCATCACTCTCAAAGGCAAGTAGTCTAGCAGCCCAATTGCATAGATAATATGGAGCTCTACAGTTGACTTCTTGACTTCTGACCACCTTTGTATTGACAAATCATTATCCCAATGTTTGGAAGCAAGAAAATGATGGTAAAGAACAGAAAATATGAATTACCACCACACACCTAAAACTCACAAATATGTGCATGGGTAAAAAACAAACAGGTTTGGACAGCAAGAATTGATAAATAAAACTCTTAATTCGTAGCCCTTGAGTGAGCATAAGACTTCTAGGATTCAGAAAAATCTTCTCTGAAAACCCAGAAATATCCAAGGAGCATTGCCTTGTAGAATATGGCATGTGGAAACACAGGATCACGAACCTAAGAGGAAAAGGAAATTCATTTCTACCTATAATTTTAGGTTCTAAAGTTACAAGGATCAGAAGATGTCCACCATACTTAGCAACCTAAGCTTCTAATGTATGGATGATTTCCTTGGAGAAAAGGAAAGCATGTTGTGTGTGTATCATGTTTTGAGAATCCAAGTTTAGGTACTTGGCAAATTATGCAAGCATCACAAACTTGAGTCAAGAAGGAAATGCTCTTTAATGGTGAGAACTTTAATCCTTAAATACAATAGACATCTTGTAATCCTTTTATCTAATTATAGGATCACAAAAGATCTACAAAATTGAAAAAGGCTGAATGTGTTGGTATATCAAATGCAGGGTCATCACAGAGACAAATGTGCATGTCTTATATGTTTTTAGGTCTGTCCTTAACACTTCTATAGAATAAGACTACCAAATCTCAGTCTCTAAAACTCTTTAAATATTCCAAGAATTTAAATGTAGAACATATGAACATTTTGCAACGTGTTTAGAGCAAAATAAGAAAAGATAAAGGACAATATACGAATCAAGAAGAAGACAAAAAAAGTGAATCTTAAGTCTTGCCAATTATTAAGGTAACTCTAAACAACATGTGACACCCATAATTAATCAAGTCATGTTGACGTTACTTCCAATAAGGAAAAAATATTCTTCTGTTCCCCTTATGGCTACAGGGCATCTGTTTAAGCACTACACAGGTAAGTAAGATTATCCAAAAAAAAACAAATAAATAATATAATTGACAAACTTACGAATAATTGAAGATGCAAAATTATCCTTGAGAACAATATATAGAGAAGGGGGGTGGAGACGAGTATAAGACACACATAAATGGATAACAGGAAAGGGATCTATTGCACTATAGTTACCTACAGGAGATGAAGATATGTGTTTACTTCAGTACCTAATAATGGTAACTTGATTACCATAGACACCACCAACAGGACCAATAAAAGCTTCTCTAAACCCTACACTGTTTCAATTAAAAAGATTTGTGTGTAGAGATGAGAGCATATTACAAGGCTACCTATGCTTACAGGTTAAGCATGAGCCAGCTCAATCTCAACTATAGATTACCACCTGAGTTACATTTCAATCTTAAGGGAACTGATAACTAATCTACTTGCTGCTGAAATTCAATTAAAAAGATCCTAAAAACTTCAACTTGCTTCAGTCCAATCAAAGATCCTTAGTCAAGAGGATAGCAAAATGACATGAACTTAATGTACTGACTCAGATATTAAATGCATCAGTCTATAAGCTTAATAACAGTCACAGGTGACCATGAACTTAGTACCAACCAAACAAAAAGAATAAAAATTTCCATGAGATGTGAAACAAAAAAAAACTGAAATGCAGAACCAGAGGTAGTAAAGTAACCTTCAGAAAGCGGCCCCTCCTATTCTCACCAATATCAAAGTAAAATACCTGCAAACAAATAACAAACAATGGTACAGAAAAAGAAATAAGAAGTGTAAATAAAACCAACCCCATAATAATGAATAATAAAAGGGTAGTTTCTGGTAGTTTATCTGCCTTCGAATCAAGCTGGAGTTCTTTGCTAAAGACATCTTGTTTATCGGAATTGACATAGTAATTGAAGAGATCTAGGAACCATGAAATGCCGTCGAAGGGGACAATAATTGTGGACCTGGTGGCAGATGTCTTTTCAGAAATCTTGAGGTATCGTCCACGGGGATTCTCCTTTAGATCAAAATAAAACAACTTATGTTCAACCTGTAATGTCTTGCAAAGAAGCTCGACATCATTCCCTCCACCAGAATTGCCACCTCCTGAATTTCCCTCCATCCACCTTCAAAGTGCTTTGATTTTTCCCTTCTCAAAAAAACTTCAAATGAGCAACTATATCACACAAAGAACATAGTTTTCTACATGCACATTTGGACATTTATTTGGACGAGTCCTTACAAATAAAAGGGGGGGGGGGATACAGGAGATGAATGCTTATTCATAGTGATGGACGCTTGAAAGTAAAAACAAGATAAAGGCAACACACATGCTACAAAAGATACAAGATATAGGTGTTTGGTCTGACAATGGGCCTTTAATACACGTATATACGAACATGACGATTTTCCATGCGTACAATCAAACAGTTCCAATGCTGAGGATTGTAAGATGGCATAATTGCAAATATTTAGCACGCCCTAGACCCCTTTGATTTTTTTATGGAAGCAAATGAATAAATTGTAGGCAGAAGAAACAGATGCTTTGGTAGCGCAATAGCCTTTTTTTTTTCTTCTTTTTTTTTTCCCGACGAAAAAGAATAGAACAAGAAAAAAAATAATCTTTATATAATAGGAAAACTCACTACACTCCGGGAGAAGGTACAGTTCCAGAGAAGGTAATGAGCAGAAATAAACTAGTTGATGCTCGATCAGGCTTCTTGATAATCTGACTCCCTCTATAAAATGGCACCCGTACTTTAATAAAAGGTAAAAAATAATAATAATAATAATAATAATAAAATCTTTGCCATTGATAATATTGCTTATCTTGAAACAGAATTAGAGATTATATACTGATTCCTATGGAAAGACGAGGTCTAATTAATAAATGATGGCGACTAATTAATTGTAAAGAATGTGCAAAATGGGAATTCACAAGGTTCACTATGGAAATAAAAATAATAATAATAATAACTTAGAAAATAAAAGGACAACAAAGATCGGAACCTTTTGAAACGGAATCCAATTAGGGTTTTCCCTGTAAAACAAAGAAGGTTTATGGGAGGGTGGGTGTAAATGGATGAAGAATGATGACAGGGAAACAAAATGTTTAACCCTAATAATTTGAACGGGGTGGCCTCGTGGAGTGAAGAATTACAGAGAATAACTGAAAGGAAATTATTATGAGAGAAAGAAACCCAAAAAATAAACAAATAAAAGGGGAGAAAGAAGAACTCTGTACCGCTGCTGCGTGTATATGTAGGTGTGTTTGTGTGTGTGAGAGGAAATGTGTGTGTCTGACTTTGTCTAGAGATGATGATTGATAGAGCAGGAACTCTTAAGTCGCTACGGAAGATAACCACTTAACTAAAACTACTTTGTACCTCTTTGTAAATAAAATAAAAATAATAAATACAATAAAAAGTCCAAATATATGCTCTTTTTATTTTATTTTCTTTTCTTTTTTACCCGCACTTACGAATATATCTCGAACTGTGGAACCCTTAACATCTTGATAAGTCGGGAGGTAAGAGAGAAACTCCTGGACCAATTACTAGAAGAGATTCGAACCGTTGAGGGAGAGACTCCTAGATCATTAGGTCATGAGAGAAACTTCAAAGAGATTATAAGTAGTTGAAAGACTACTTTAACAAATGATATTTTTTTAAAAAAAAAATAATAATAATAATAATTGAAGATGAAGTAATTTTTTTAGTAATAACAATAAAAATTATAAATTTAGTTAATTGTATCTTTTAAAATAATTAATAATAAATTTAGGTAAATCGTTAGATTTGGTCAATTAATAAATTATCTTTATTAAAAATTTTATATTATTTTATCCGCTATATTAAAAATGTTAGACAAATTTCTTTCCTTCTTTTTTTTTCAAATTCAATGATGCCCATTATATTCAACATTTGGAATTTGAATTTTTTTTTTTATAAAATAATTTCCTGCACCATTTTTCTCCACCAGTCATTGGCAGCAACCATTTGTTTGTATACCGGCAGCTGATACAACAAAAACCCCGTGGCCAAAGCAAGGAAGTTGAAAAAAAAAAAGAAAACAAGAGACGAAGAAAAACATAACTAATTGTATCAAAAAAATTATGAAAATTGGATATGGAAAGCTTGAGGTTTGAACACTCAAAAATAAAATTTTAAACATGCATTGTCCAAAAAAACAAAAACTAAAATTACAAATGAAAGTATTATTCTTTTATTTTATACGATTATTATGATTAAAAATGTGTAGTTGAGCGAGAAAACAAATAAAACCCTAAGAGTTATCTTGATTAATCTTCTACTTTAGTTACCCACAAACAGGTGCTAGTTCATATATTATTTTGACCTGATTTTACTTTATGTACTTTATTTTTTTTTTGAGTAATAAAATATTATTGAAACATTATACAAAATAATAAAATATTAATAATAAAAGAATATAAAATTAATTAAGTTTAAAGGTTAAATACGTAAGATTCAAAATTTTACAATTCTAAGAAATTCTATAAATATGACGATGAATATTTTTTAAAAAACATAAAATATTTTTAATTATAAGTTTATTAATATTATTTAACATACGGCAAATTGGTAAATAGTCTTCAAATTATAGAGATTTGGTGATATTGGTCTCCAAATTATTTTTTTGTGAGATTAATCCATGAACTATAAAAAATTGTGACATTAATCTTTCCCTTAAAATTTCTATTAAATCACTATTAAATTATAAAAATTTTCAAGAACATTTATATTATTATACTATTTAAATATAATTAATAACATATTATATATACATATATAATAGTTTGGAGACTATTTATTCCAATTTACCTTTTAACATAATTTTTTTAAAAATATATATATTATTATAAACATACTTTTTTTAAAAAAAAAATTAAAAATAATATAAATTAAAGAAATAATATTTTTTAATTAGGAATTTATAAATTTTAAAATTAATCTCTTTAAAATATAAAAATTACAAAAATATAGAAATAAAAAATTTTAAATTTTCTTTTAGTTTGTTGAAAATATTTGTAAAAAAATTAATAACAATAAAAATTAAAAGAATCAAAAAGTTAAAAAAATAAATAAATAAAAGCTTATAATAATGATAAATTATAAAAATACTTAATTTTTTAAAAAAACAAAAATTAAAGTAAAAAATAAATTAATAATTATCATTATACAATAAAACAAAAAAATTATAATTATTTCATCAGATACTATTTTTATAATAGTATAGTTTTTGGTTTGAATAGTGATTTTTATATATGCAAGGAATATTGGATACCAAAGATATCATTTACATGAAATCTAGATACCATACAACGAAGGAAAAAGCAATGAAGGAAAAAAGCAATAAATAGGAACAGTGTAGGCCTCAGAGATCTTGGTGGATAAGGAATCATCAAATGGGTTTAACCCATCAAGAGTAGCAAATATCATTCTCACATCACAGGCCAAGATCTTGTTCTTATTAAATGATATAGAATTTAAAATCAGATAACTAAAACAAAGCAAAAAAAAAAAAAAAATGAGATCTAAGTGCGGGTCAGAAGTAGCTGGTTAGTGATCATTTGAGAAACATCAATGGGAATCCGTCTGATTTTTTTCATCATTCCCGCACCATAATAGCAATAACAATACTCAAGAAGAATAAGAAGAGGAATGATTAGACTGGCTTATTGTATCTACCTTGTCACCGAAAAATCCTAGATACAATAAGGAATAGTTCGGAGCTAAAGGTAGACACACATATACAGGAATGTTTATATATGTGCCACAAGGCAATAATTTTGCCTAACGATAGATGCCTGGATCTATTCATCCATAGGAGGCGGATTCTGATCAAGGAATTGCAATATTAGGCATATACCCAAAGCAGTTATTCATCCTAAATCAAACGAGACATACTTAAAATAAAAAAAAATAAAAGAAATTATAACATAACACAGAAGGTAAGTAAAAAGGAACAAAACAGAGCGGCAGGACGATGATCACAGAACGAGAGATCTGGACCTCAAAACTTGCAGCTTGATGAGTATTGTGTCGCTGTGTAACTATATATATATATATATATATATATATATATATATTGAGATAGAGAGCGAGAGAGAGGGGCAGCGGCAAACGAAATCAGAACCCTAGCTAACAGGTGAGGAGGGCACTGCAGCGGACTTGGGAGTGGCCTCACAAGCGGTAAGCCCATTCTTTAATCTTTTCGTCTGAGTTTAAAGAAGGCCCATATACTATTGCTGGAGATTTTTACTCAGTATTTTGAGGAAAACTTCTACTATCACTTGGGCTTTCAACAAATGGCTTTTTTTTTTTTTTTCCTCTCTTAAGTTTATTTATCTATAATTTGATTAATTAATTCAGGACTTAATGGATTATCATTTTTCTCAATGGAGTTAACTAAAACATTATAGAATAAATTTTAAAAATAATAATAACTTGGATGTAAAGTTAGATAATTAAAAATTGACGGATAAAAAAAATGACATTTTAAACATTTTCCCCTTCAAAATTGCAAAGGCTTTAAGAGGAGGAGTTCACTGGGATGAACAGAATAACAATAAAAGTTGGTTTCCACATTTTAACCAGGGGATACATACATACTAGGGGATCGGAAAACACCATCATAATTCAGAATTGGATGGCAACTTTAGCCATATGGAGGGATTAAAATGACTATAATTCTGTCATGCTCAAAACTTACTAAATATATATATACCGTGTGTGTATAGTCTATTCAAATACATCACATAGCAGCTCTTCATTAATCAAGGCCAGTGACATTCCACGAGGATTCTTCATATTGCCTGCTCCTCCAGACTGCACTTCTTTTTTCGACTAGCATCTTGTTTTTTTATCAGCATTCTAACCCAAAATAATAATAATAATAATAATAAAAGAAAAAGAAAAAACAAAATGATACAGGTGGAGGAGCCTGATTCAACCACAGTTCATCTAGCTTTTTGAGTTTTGAGTCTCAGTAGGTCTTCTTAAATCTTTAGTAAAAGTTCTGAGACAACCATTGATAATACGAGGTGCTGCTCCATCACAGAATCGTTTTGCAAGATCAACAGCCTTCAAGAAAGCCATGAGCAACTGATTCAGAAAGCAGAATAAGTAGACAAATATCCTGCACTATCAAAGTATAGCATTTTCTTCCCTCGTTTCAAGAAGAAAGGTGT
Organism: Cynanchum wilfordii; assembly: GCA_025388415.1. Classification (NCBI taxonomy): domain Eukaryota; kingdom Viridiplantae; phylum Streptophyta; class Magnoliopsida; order Gentianales; family Apocynaceae; genus Cynanchum; species Cynanchum wilfordii. The sequence continues at coordinate 59,250 of JAHSUH010005433.1, read as the reverse complement.
GTTTCAATACATGGAAATTATCAGCCCCACAGATCAATTCTCGCTTACAAGGGGAAAAAAAAAAAAAAACAAGAATTACCTCATTAATGACTATCTGATGCCTTGTCCCAAGAACTGCTATTTCAGACATGGCTAAATGAAGAATGGAAAGCTCCAAGATTCTCCCTGCTGGTTCTTTCTGCCAAAATAATCAATTACTGCATCATTATACAGAAAATTCTGAGGATACATATTTGCACACGGATAATGTTGACTGTGGAAGTCCCTTTCAACTAACAAGCTAAGACAGTACAAGTTGATTACAAATTTAAAATCTTGAGGATTAGTATAGGAAGAAAAACAAGATGCAATCCTGAAAGATAGTAATAGTAAGATATACTACAGTTTAGGTCTAAGAATGAAGGAGAAAAATAAAAATCACAAATCTAAGTATACACACATGTGTAAATCTAACCTTCCAATTATGGGGTGCAACTTTATCAATAACAATCACATGACCATTCCAACTTTCTGCAACAGCCACCAAAAGTTTCCTGGTGAAACTGAAATACAGAAACAGAGCTGCTTTCAAGCCAAACCAATGTAATCATAAAAATGACCAATAACATATTAAATGACTAACCGCAAAATTAGCTTGCTGTACACCAACTTTGGAGGGGCAGAAAGAACCTCAGCCTCTGAAAATCAAGCAATACAATTAACTGAAGCCTAGTATTAAAAAGGACTTCAAATATGAATGAGGTAAACCAATTTGCAAAGCTAAAATCGATTGACTTGAAACACTACATCCACAGACCAGCACCTCTAAATGTAAATTTCTTAAAACAAGCACTTTACCCACAAGCACCAACACACATGAACGGTTTCCATGTCAAACTAAAATCGAGAAAAAAGACAATAGCTTTTGAGGAGCTTACCAATATCGGATTCCTTTTGATCAATACTAAGGAGCTCATCAGCTTCTTCAATTGTGTCTGTCTTAACAGGTGGTCCTCCAAAACTCATGTGATTGTACTCCAGTAAGGAATCTTTATCAAATTGGTAACCTGGTTCTGAAAATCATTACAATAGCAATTTACCATACGCAAAGGAGCAGTAATTTATTTTACAAGTGCAAGTTGTATCTTATGGAAAAACAGCATTACCCCATCTGGCGTTAACTCTTTTTTCGAAAAGGCGAACAGGATCCGACCCTTCTAAACAGGCAGCATAAAGAATCAACCTGTCATGATGGCCAGAGTAGAAGTGTTATATATCTATTATTGTTCATATTCTAGAAAAAAAGAAAGAGAAATCAAGAATTCCATGAAGAAGAGAAAAACAAAACAATATAATATGTAAAAAACAAAGAAATAAAGGCATACAGGGCGAGTTCACGAGCGGCTCTGGGACTACAGAACCTGCCACTCTTGTCAATTTTGGGGAGCATTTCTTTAGGAGATGAGGGTGCAAAAGAAGCGGCTGAAGCTTCAAGGACATCATCCTGGATAACAAGGGCAGATGGAGGAAGAAGGGAGGTGGAGGTCCGGATTGGAGCAGAGAAGAAGAAGCGGTGGAGTTTGGGGAAGGGGAAGTAGTATGACTTAGCGGGAGAACATAAATTGAATTTGGAGGAGAAAAGCAGTACGGTAGAAGAGGAGCAGAGAGAAGAAGCGGTTGCTTCCATTAACCTCAACAAAAGAAAGAGTTCAACTCTTCAATATTACAACAATCGGATGGCCGTTCGCCTGAGACCCTCACCTCAACGAGACTGACACTCAGAAGTGGGTTTGTAAGTGTGGATAACCCTGTCTTCACTCTCACTCCGCTCTCTTAAATCTCTATATTTCTTGTAAAACTTACTGCACCCTCCCTTAAATATATATATATATATATATTGTAAATTAGCGAAGAAAATGGGAAAAAAAAGGTAAATTAGCGAATTTGGTTTCTTAAAAATACATTATTAACAAAAAAAAATTAGTTCTTTCAAATGATTGTAATCTTTCAGTATGTTTTTTTTTTTTTTTTTAAAACTAAACGTTATCAAATAATATATATTCGCTCAAAAGAAGAAAAAAAGAAAAGAAAAGGGAAACTATGAATTTATCTAAATTGGATAAAAAGACAACATAAGAATTTCAATTCACCATTTGTAAAACATCCCCAAATTAAAACATCACTGCAAGATTGAAACTTTACTGTAATTTACCAAATGAACGTATTCAATCACGCTGCAGAGATCAAGAAATTATACATGAAACAACACAAAATACCACTTCTTTAGCATGTTTGGCACGATCAACGGAGAGAAGAAAGATGAAAACTGGGATGGTACCTATCATCAGAAGATGAGAATTCTGCAACCCCCTCTTCTTCTTCCTTTTTTTTTTTTTTGGAGAAACAATAAAATTCATTGAATCAAGAATAATGAGGTAGGATTTACACTAGCTGCTGACATTTTGACAACAGATTTTTCCCACTACACCATACTGTTTATTTTTATGAGTTTTCTTTACTTTACCATACAACAAACTTTCTCTCTGACAAAACTCGTCAAAATTCCATTTTATACATCAGGAATAGAGTCAGAACTAGTTTTCAATTTGGCTAGATTTTAGTACTAACCTCCACCTCCACCTCCACCTCCCCCCCCACCCCCTTTTTCTTTTTTTGATTCTTACTCAACTTTTGTCTTTAGAATAACTGAGAATGCAATTTTGTCTTGGCCATTTAGAAATTAAACGCTTAACTGCATTAATCACGCTTACTGCTGTGGCTGTGTTGATTAATTCGATTGTGAAATGCTCAACTGTATCTTGTTTGAGTCTGAAACCCGTCAATGCTATGTTATTTTGATCTCTTTCTTGGCTAAGAAAGATTCTATTTTGTGTACATTGTATTGCTTTGAAGATGCATCACTAAGCACCACATATCTATCATTTCAAATTCAAAATTTATAAAGAACGTAATTACTAATTGCCCACTTTCTATTAATATTCGAGTGGATTACTTTTCTTTGCAATCATCTAGAGTTTCTTTCTGGAGGATTTTTATAGTTGCCATTTGTCCTCCAGGTGTTCTTTATTTGTATAAAATCTTTATTGATAATATAGAAAGAGATACATGCTAAAAGAGCTGAATACCTACCTAGTTATGCTGATGATATTCTTAGCCATGGTAATAGCAGCATAAGATGGAGAGAAAGCTCCATAATTTTATCTCTCACTATATATGGTTACCCAATCAGTTTTTCAGACAAGTGCCTGAGAATGTGTCATTAAAATGCTACATCCCTTAGTCAATAACACTGCAGTTTTCTTCTGCATTATTGTTGTATTTCATTTCATCTATACTGATTCAGATTGCAACAAAAGATACAAATATATGTATACACATATTTTCTGCAATCTTCTGTCTTCATTTTTATTACCAATTATTCTTTGTCTAGTGTTCATCTAGAGCTGATACATTCAAGTCAAAGGGTTGGTAGCTAGAATTGCTCTCCCAGGAGCATAGGGGTTCATTTCCACTAAAACTGGTCAGCTTGGATTTGTTTGGTGCCACCATTTGTCCGGCTTGAACTGAAAATGTGTCCAAATCATGAAAATTATCATAACACTTTGCCATAGTTTTTGTTCCACCATCCAGAAACATGCTTCCAGTGTTTGCCTTTTTAACTTGAAATCCAACACCAACTGTGGAATCATTAGCTAGTTTCTGTCTGGCTTCTACTTCTTCCACATTCGCATCTCTATCTTCAAAGGAAGAGCAAAGGGCCCTGTCTTTCATAATTGCAGCTATCCATGTATTCTCTGTCTCATGTTTGTTTTTATTTTCTATGCCACTCAGTGACAGCTGCGCACCAGAATCATTAGCATCCACTGCATGTATATTTTGATTCTTCTCTGTTAAGTTACAGAAATTCAAGCAGCTACATAGTGGATGAATATGGGTTTGGTAAGTGATTGGCTCATGAAGCTTATCTTTCTTGGATTTTTCTTCTTCCGAATTTTTGTCCTGGCCATTTGCTGTGTCTAATATCCTTTCCGGAGCTGCAGTTAGCTTTTCTCCTTGACAATACTGCACATGCTGGTGCAGAGTTTCTAATTTCTGTATAAATTCAATATTGGGGAGAATTTTACTCTTTGAGATTGCAGGAAAAGGTTTGGATATTGAGAATATAAGGAATTTCACTCTTGCAGGATAATCTTTCAGGTATTATAACTTTTTTCATCTTCTTTCTTAAACTCTCTCAAAACAGGTAAACAAAAAAGAAAGGTGAAAAGAAAGAGAGGATTGTAATCATCATTACACTTATACAGACCTATATTTGACCAATATATATCACAAATTTACTCAAGTAAACAGAAAACAAAGAAGCAAAAATTGATTGTAATATCGAATAATCATATCATTTCGAGACAGTTTCTGGATTGGACAAATTAAACTTTTAGAGTTGTTATCTTCCAGATTTCTTCCTGAGTGGCAGTATGTGTTACTTCTACCTTCTACCTTAGTTTAACATGAAACTTGGAAGCTAAATATTTTGACTGGAAATGAAAAGGATTTTTTTGGCATTGTATGTAATCTCTAGTTCCTATAGCATCAGTCCCTGCGAGAAGTTTAATTACAAAATTAATGGTCATTTTTACTTGCTAAATCCACAGATTAGCAATTTGAAGCATATCTTCTCAAAAATGCTTGCTCTGGCTTTGTTTTCATTGTTATCTTGTCAGGCTTACTACCTTTGTTTTCTCGAGACTCGAAGATGTTATGGATATTGTCATTTGGAGATCATGTGCCACTGGGGCTTCTTAGGACTTCTATATACACTTAACAAAGTAGACAATGTGAGGAGATGAAACTTGTGGTGTACCTTCCACTGGATTGTTTGGAAGTTTTTATGCTCTTCAATTGAAAGATTTTGTGCTTTGCATTTCCAACTGTCTTTGAATCTAGGGAATAGATTTTCTTTAATCAAATTTACAGTTGGAAAATTATTCACTAATATATCATGCTAATGAAATTTAAACTGTGATCTTCTTACTTGTGTTTGTACCATTCAAGAGTTTTGCTGTACATTTTCTCTAGATTTACTTCATATGGCATCATTGTGATCCCTATGTCACAGAAAAAAATAAAAAATAAAAAATAAACATTAGAAGAGATAAAAAGAAGCAAAAGAAGGACAAAGAAGATGGTGAAGAATGTGGAGAGAGTAGTGTTCTTTTTTTTTTTTTTTTTTTTTTTTTTGCATTCAATGAACTGATAACATTATATGAATATTTCTTTAGCTAATCTGGAAATGAGTAAGAGATTCTGGAGAGGCTTCTTACCATCTTCAGCTGATTTGATGCTAGCTATTTTGTATAATTCTTGGCCATGCCGGTATTTCTGGATTTGAGAAAGTGAACTTAGTTTAATGCCATGGTTCTCTATCCTGAAACAATTACTTTTGGAGCTTTGAACTTACTTGAAGATGGCTTTTGATGTGGTTTGACGTGATTTGCTGGAGACCCATCAGTTTCAGTATGTTCCTTGGAGTTGCTTCTGCAAAAATTGTTGTCCAGTTAGTAGATGACTACTACACTTTCAAGAAGTTTGATAATTTTGTTTGAATTTTAATGCCTAAACATATTCTCACGTTCTATTGATTCCAAACTTACCATACGCCCCGCCAAGTTGATTAACTGCCTGAACGAAGTGCTGATGGAGCTCTTTTGTCCATTTTAGTCTTGATTTTCTGTTTCTTCGTGGATTCTGCAGCTTGTCTCCCTGTCTATAGCAGTCATTCTTGGTGTTTCTCATCAGGAGAACTGAAGTACTTGAATTATTCTCTACTGTTTCATGGTAAAAACATGGCTTTGAAATACTAATCAGCATGTATACTACTTATAAAAAGCAATTGTGAGTTCGAACTTTTCTCTACCTTACTGTTTTCCATCTACGTTTCTTGTAGAAAAGCTGACCTTCATGCTCACCTATTTTAAATATCACGCTCTTCTTTTAGTGTCATCAATCTTCCTTTCTATGTATGCTTCACTACTTTTTCATTTCTTTGAAGTTCTCATTTTTATAGAACAATTCTGAGACCCTGACCTTTGTGAATGTTAGTGGAGAATTTTCATAACTTGGGTAATTTGTTAAACCCCAAACCTATAGATTTTAAGGACCTGAACCACTTATTTGCATCAATAGTGAGTAGGTTCTTGTTACTTGTTTTAGATTGTCCTGACTATAAAGGTTAATGGCGAAAGACAAACCTATATCCATCCCACACGTGCCTTTCGATATGGGGGCCATTTAACGTTTCATTCAAGAAAAGTTTGTTCACATCTTTCTGAAACCTCAATGTCAGCATATATTCGTAGTGTCAACTTTGACCAGGTAGGGATCGTCCTCTCTCTCTCTCTCTCTTGTGTTAGTGATTGAACTGAAAGCCATAATCATATGACATAATCCTCTGAATTGAATATATTTGTAGCATACTATCCATGCAGAAGTAAATGATGTGAAATTTATTTTTTTGGGCTTGGTATTTGTGAATCTTCATAATCAAATAAAATGTTTTAGTCTTTTCCATGTTCAGAATATTTCATAGTTCTACTTATAGGGCAAATATTTTTGGGGTACTTTTTCAGTAGTTTTGTGTTTCACAATGTCATTACAAGACAACCATGCTCTCTAGCTTTTTCAGGATTTTTCTTACAGATCAAGTAATATCTACCAGGCACATTCCATCATCAATTTCATCTGTCATTTTCTGATTTCAGCCAATAAGATAGGAACTTCAATCATGCTTATTCACTTCTAAGACCGAAATACCATTTCACTTTTAGTTCCCATGAACTTCAGTTCTGGATCATATGTTTAATCATAATTTATAGTGAATACATCTGAGCTGAGGATAATTCATTGGATTTACATTTTGGCTTGAACACTAGAGTTGTTAAATTTTCAGTTAAGCTGATTGACGTACTTGGAACTTTCATTTTGAGGTGCCTTGGGTACATATTCCATTCATTGTTTTTTCTTGGCTGTCAATAAAAAAAATTGGAATCAACTCTTTTCTTCCCCTAGATTTTGTTTTGCTACTTTTTTTTTTTTTTTTTTCAGCTTTGTGGGATGTCTTTATTCCTCTAAAACTACATATAGGAATTACGAGCTGATGAATACTGAGAACTTTTAAACCATTTCATCATTCTTGCATTTGATATATGGGACCTGCTCTGTAAGTATGAGCATCTTCCTTTTTTCCCCTTCTTGCTTGTTGACTTTATATTTCAATCTGATTGACTGCACCTAATTTCATTCATAAGAAATGGATTGTCCACTGCTAAAGGAAATTAAATCTTATTAATGTGACTAGGAATGGAGCCAGCCAAATGTGTTAGTGAGATAAACACTCCTATTGTTCTCAGGTGGTGGACTGGTTAGATGAAACGGGGAGTGATATATTATTTTGTGGATGTGATTTATATCTGCCTCATCTACTCATAGCTTAGTTCCAAGTGAACTAATTAAATAGAGATTGGAGTAAATGGTGGTTTTCTATGGTGCACCCTATTCTGAACTGTGTCTGTACTGTTAATGGATGTGATTTCTTGGTAGAATTTAATGCATGCTTATCTTTTCTTTTATAGAGGTTGGTTTTTACATTAAAAAACTGAAGAGGCTACACAGGATGGCCTTTACATCATATTTTAAAGTCTTCTGAATATCTTATACAATTATTCTATAAGAAAAGTATACCAGAGTGGGATAATGGGGACCAGTTCCTTATTCCTCAGAAAGAAACGGAGGAGGAGATTGTAAGATGTCCTTTGGATAGATTTATAAAGATTCCTGTCTTTGAGATTGATTTAGAAAGATTCTAGTGTACATTTTGCAATTGTCATGCCACCTTTATCACATTCATGATCTCAAAGTTTGTGCTTTTTTAAAATCTTTTGTATTAGATTCTGTGCTCGTGTCTGTAGCTTGGATGAAATTGACATTCCCAGCATTCCACTACTTTAAGCTACTGATGAATGGCTGAATTGGATCTGTTGCTTTGTGCTACACTCTATTTATTTACTAATAGATATCCTCTGACTCTGAGCGCAATATTACCTTTTTTTTTTACAGAATCTTTACTCTTTTATTTTTTGTCCAGATTCCAGAAACAGAAGTTAGTATTATGCTTTTGTTCATTATTAGTATTATTATTGCTGGTGGCCCAAATAGGGTATGTAATACTAAAATCTAATACGTGGTGGGAGTTGGAAGTTGGAACTGGTAAGACTTAGTACAACCAATGATGGGAGGAAGGCGGTGTGTATGTATGTAGTGTTTGTTGGTTTCAAGACATCAGATTCTCAACAAAAAGAAAGATAACCGTTGCACTCTGTGTCCTTTATCTCCTCTTTTTTTTTGGTATTTTGGGATTAGCTTATTGATTCTTTATGTCCAGAGACCACAAGTGTGAATGGCTTGCTTGCATCCTTTTCCCCCATGTAATCTGGGCATTCCAATCATGTCCACCGTCTTCACCACCATCACCCAACAGAAAACTAGTTCAAAAAGCTGCCGGTCATCCATTAAACCAATTCTCTCTTAACTCTCTTAGAAATTCAAATTTAATTATGTGGAATCAACTTGTAATTTTATTTTTTCCTTTTCTATATACATATTTTATAACTTTTATTGCCTATATATATATATATATATATATATAATAAGAAATCTAATTAACCTTTAATATACAATCACTCAATTATTATTATCAAGTTTTTTTTCAAGTGAGATTTTATAAATTTATATGAAACATTAAAAGAAATCACATTGGTTCTTATGTGCAAAGCATTTTTAAAGTTTAAAGTTGGTAATATTTACATTTTATTAATTTTGAGTTATATTGAATACAAAATAATAATAAATAATTAAAACAATTTAAAAATTCTCTCTATATATTGTTTTTTTTTTTTTAAAACTAAAAGTTTATTCAAATAAATTTGATTTTATTCTTAAAAATAATAATAAAAAATTAAATGAGAGTCTATCAACTCTGTGTTAATATCTATCATCATTGTAATTTCAGAAAAAGATTCAACAAAATTTTTGTAATTATTTGATATAACTAAATTTTCAAATAGATAACTCCCTTTTTCATTTTTCCTACATTTTTTTAACAGTTCATAAGTATCGCCCATCATTCCCCCATATAAATATATATATATATATAAAATATAATTTTCTTTTCATTTGTTTTGTATATTAACATACAAATTTTGGTAAACTTTAAAAAGATTTATATATCTTATAATATTAGATTAATAGTATGAGTTGTAATTTTATTGAATTTTTGGATTTTAATGTCTTTTTAGTCTTTATTTTATGATGATTGTTTAGGGTTTTTTTATTTTTATTTTCATTGTTTTTAATTAAACATTTATGTATAATAAGTTTAAGGTTTTTTTTTCCTTAACACTCCTCATAAATTTAAAATTTAAAATTTAAATATATAAAATTTAAAATTTATAAAATATTTTTCCTTAATTTATATTAATAATTTTGTTATTATAAACTATTTTTAAATTTTTAAATGATAAAAACAAAATACATTTTGTTATTTATTATATTTTTAATATTTTTTCTATTTTTTAAAAAAAAAAATACATTTCATGAGTAAATATTTATTCATATTATATAAAATCTTTTAAAAGACTTTCTTTAATTGCTATTACATAATAGACATCCCACACCTGGGTTAGGTGTATGAGTTGTCTACCTAGTCTATTATATATAAGATTAGAATTTTTGATGACATAATTGTAATTTTTTTCCTTTTATGATTATTTATCAATTTATTTAATCTTTATTTAATTTGATTCTTTTTTAAAAATTGAAGTATTTTCATAATTTTACCTTTATTATAATTTTTTATTTCTTTTTTTTAGAAATCATATGATCTAATGTGTCTCAAACTCATGACCTTCAAGTCTACACCTTCTTGACAATTTTCTATTTTCTTTATTTTTAACATTTTGGTTCTTGACTAATTTTTATTGTTATTATTATTTATGTTTTTTTTTCTTTTTGTATGTTTAACAAACTAGAAAAAATTTTATAAGAAAAAAGATGAATTATATGTAAAATAAGGATGGTAAAAAAAATTTTAAAATTAAAAATTTTAAAATAAATAATATATTCTTAAATTTCATTTATATTAACAAATTGTCAAGCATGCGTAGCTAAGTTGGTAACACCTACTCACTTATGACATGATAGAAATTAAGATTTTTCAAAATGGTCAAAAGTCATTAATTATGTAGAAAATTATAAATAAAGAGTTAGTAGTTATATAACGTAATCAAAATATAGAGTTTTTAATAAAAAGATCCACTTTTTCAAAAAAACACTATGTTTAGCCTACTTTTTAAAACTTGTGTGAAAATGATATTGTTGCATTCATCAAATACAAGATATAAATTAAATTGCATTCAACAAATGCAATATAAGTCACCGAATGTCATATAGGTTCTATATTGCATTTGATGAATGCAATATAAACGCATTTTCCAAATTTGCAAACAGAGAAGCTCTTAGTAAAGAAGGGATGAAGAATCTAAACAAGTTTTCAAGAATTGATGACTAAAAATTAATGTTAGGTTTAAAATATAAAATTTACACAAGTTAAAATAGAGGTGGTGTGTGATGGCGAGAAAGGAGGAAGAGACAGAGTGCGGCGGAGAGAGCAGAAGGAGAGGTTGTGCGGCGGAAAGAAAGGTTGCAATGGCTATTCAACTAAAAGCTAGGCGCCCAATTACGTTCGGAAACCCAACTATCCTTTAGCAGGAGTTGGGAGTCGAACTCGGGTCTTACGAGACACGGAAACTTAAGTTTGGCTTTGATACCAATTCGACTAAAAGTTATAGCTGGTAGTAAGAGGGCGGAAGAGTGAGAAAGGAGGGAGGGAGGGAGAGAAAAGAGGAAGATAAGTTTTGTTTTAGTTTAATTTTATTTTTTTTTAATATTAAAAGTTTCCATTTTAAAAAGAAAAAGGGTTAATAGACTTGAAAAACATTATATTGTATTTTCCAAATGTATTTAATTTTTATGTTGCATTTGCCGAATGCAATAAAATTATTTTCATACAAGTTTAAAAAAATGGGCCAAACACAGTGTAATTAAAAAAATTGGTCATTTTGGTTAATTTCCCCAAAATATAAGTACCAATAGGTACCATTTTTATACTTCTTGTTGGTTCAGGTACTTTCCTAGGAAGTATGATGTGAATCCATAAAATCTGGTTGTGCTGGATTAATGGTGTTTTCCATACCCAAGAAAAGTCACCCCAGGATTGACATTTTAGATTTTGAGGGACTAAATGTTACTCTATCTGCCTTCGAGCGGTTCTCAGGTGGATTAATGGCTGAGAGATAATTAATTTTTTTTTTTTTTTATACATGGGGAGAGGGTTGTCGATCTCCCAACCTGGAGGTTGTGGAGGTGGCACTCTGCCACTCCTTCCACCAACATTCGACGAGATGATTAATTTAAATACATGAGATTTTTTTCTTTTAAAAAAAATGTATATATATATATATATATCTCTGGCCTATTTATAAAAAAAAATAATAATAATATTAAGAAAAAAATATGTGGACATAATAAGAAAAATTAGATGATTTTTATTTTTAAATATCTTTGTTTGGTTCAAATTGATTCTTTATATTCAGAGACCAAAGTTTGAGTTGCTCGCTTGCTTCCTTTCCCATGTAATCTGGGCATTCCAATCATGTCCACGATCTTCACCGCTATCACCCAACAAGAAAACCAGTTTAAAAGCTGCTGGTCATTCATTAAACCAATTCTCTCCTGTGCTATGTTGGAAATTCAAATTTAATTATATGGAATTAACTTGTATTTATTTATTTTTGTATATACATATACACGTGTGTCAAGAACGCGTAACTCAATTGGTAGTACTTTCACTTATGACATCATGAGTTCGAGACATCATAGAAATTAAGATTTTTCAAAAAACAAAAAATATATACATATACACGTGTATATATAATTGATCTGGAACCGTCTTTCCATCCTTCCAAGTGTGCTTGGTTGGTTGTTTCCGTTGACGTATCATGCAAAACGGCCAAATGTCGGGGATGTGTTTCCGGCGTTGGCTTTTCGACGGTCAAATTAACAACAAAATAGAGATAAAAGGGTGTTAGGTGGTTGGCCAGAGTGTAGAGTCCGACAGACCTAACCGAACAGTATTAGAGAGTCTGAACAATTAGTGTATATTCCGAATATCTAATATCTAACTTTCACTTGATTTGTGTGTGAGTGTGTGTTACCGTTTTATGGAGATACGAGACCAATCAGAAAGTGACACTTAAAGTGGTTCTTGACGGACCTCGAAGAAGTCTTATCCGGAACCACGCCGATCTTTCGTGGAGTCCACCTTAAACGGCCAGCCTATGTGGACTTTATAAAATTTTGGTTACTCTCAATAATAATAATTAATATTTTATTTTATTTTTTGGGTGAATAGGACAACTTATCCATTCTGATAAAAGAAAAACAAATTCAATGTAATCCTTGACTATCAAAAGCTAAAAAGAAATACCGGGGCAAATACGAAAAGAAGAGGAGAGTTTTTTTTTTTTTTATCCTAAATAAGTCCTACTCAATTTACATTTAAATTAATATTTCGAGCCGAATTAATTCCTTAAAATAAGTTTTTACCACAAATTTTACAATCAAATCTAAATCCTTGCCAGAGTTAAAAGGAGCTACTTACCAGAGTTAAAAGGAGGAGAGTTCGGTAATAAGTTAAAGAGGGGAAGGAAACATTCTTTCTAAGAACTCTCTGCGAAAACTCCAGGAAAATCTTTTTGTAGAAGAAAACAGAAAGAAAAGGAGAACGGAGAGGACAGAGGCAGAGAGAGCGCTCCGTCCATCGCTGTTCAGAAAATTAGTTGAAGATGCACTCGATCGGTTACAGAGCCAATGCTTTGCTAACATTCGCTGTTACTATACTCGCACTCATATGTGCCATTGTCTCTCTTTCTGACAACCTTAACACACCCACTCCTACCGCCCAAGTCCAGGTATTCCCTTTTCTTGCGTCTTTTCCTTACACTTGCACTTTAGATCGGTTCTTACAAACCCTAATTATTATTTTTCTTTCGTTTTCAATCATTTCTCTCTAGGTTTTGAACATTAATTGGTTTCAGAAGAAGCCTGACGGGGATGACGAGGTATTCACACGCCTCTCTTCGTGCGCTGCCCTAATTTTATTTTATTTGTCATTTCAGCCCGAGGTCCCTTTTATTGTTTCTGTCTAACTCTCATTTGGTTCTAATGATTCTACAAAATCCTCTACCCCATAATTATGGATGTATAAGTAGTGGACCTTTTGTCAAAATGTACTTCCATGGATACACGCATCCATTCACACCTTGAGAAAAAGGAACCTAAAAGTCAAGGTTTTTTGGGTGTAACATATTCAGTTGATATGCTATGGTATATACTGACAATCAACATCTTTGAACATACATTTGCACACACAGTAACATAAATTGTTTACTGCTTTCAGTGCAAGTCTTTGGAAAATTTCGTTTTTTGTTGATTAGTGTTGCAGGGATGGTTTGCATCTTTAACGAATCAATGTGCATGTGACATTTCTTTTATTGGCAACTGTGTGCTAAATATCAATTTTAAGTCCACTGACTAGTCCTATGACTTGCCCTCTTCATCAAGTATGGTATTATTGTGGTAGTTTGATGATTTTGGTTAGAGAGGGAGATAGTTTCATTGGTTGTTCTGATGTGTACTTTTACTAATCACCTCCTTATGTCTTGAATTATTTAATTTGGCTGGTTATTGGGTCATGTTATTTCTCATGGTTCAGGATTTGGACCTTTTGCTGTTTTTTGCAATTCCCCCCTCCACTCTCTCTTTGTGCTAGTTTAGGGTGGTTGCAAAAATTTTCGCATCTGCCCTTGTATTCATTTGCATGATAACCAAAAGGATATGAATTGAAGCAGAAATACAAAGAATATTAAACTACGATAAAAAAGTAGGAAGAAAATGTAACCATCAAGTCTCAACTACAAAGTAGGATAAAATATTCATAATAAGGGGAAGAGGAAAGAACGGTTACCTACATATGTTATTTATTTATTTTGGCAGGTGAGCTTGACGTTGAATATATCAGCCAACTTGCAGTCTCTGTTTACATGGAACACAAAGCAGGTTTGCCCATCATTACGACTAAGCACCTTTATGATCAGTTCTTTCTTATCTCCCTACTCTGCCTCTCACATTTTTTCTCTCTTTGAGGAGTTCAAATAAGGATTTTTTTTTCTTTCTTTCTTCTTATAGAAATGCAATTTCTTAAAATTATGTATTTTTTAAATTTTTATCCAATGGATCCCTTCTGTTGAATCAGATGAGATGCATGTGAAGGTTCATGGTTTCCAAACGCCTTTGTGACACTGGATCACTAGATAATGTCTGTACGTTGAGTTGTGTGTGGATTTCTATATTGGTAGAACAGAAGCAATTCGATTTGGCTGTATAAAACGCTAAGGGTGGAGGAAAAGTGAAATTGGTATCCATGCCATGAAACATTGACCAATCTCTAGAAATATGGCATGGTAGAAAGAGAAGAAAAATAAGTCCACAATGAAACGTTGTATGCTTAGGGAAATATAAGATATAAGTTATTCAAAGTAATTTGGACCAGCATGAACCAGGATGTTGTTTTGTACTTTTGCCCACTATAACTTAGTGTACTATTAATTTTCATTCAGGGCCTCCCTTTCTTGGAACATTATTTTCTCTCGTTTCTTGTACCCATCTGAATTTGACTACAACTTAAGTTAAATGGGATGGTTTGTCTTGTGTGTAACTTTTTTCCAGCTTGTGTTTCTGCAATTTAGGCTTGCATAATAATGGATCTTTTTTCTTCCCCTCCATTTGCAGGTTTTTGTATTTTTGGCAGCAGAGTATGAGACCCCAAAGAACGCTTTAAATCAGGTTTCTTAAAAACGGATCTGTTGGTACAAACTTACGGTTTTCTAAAATTATGTTCTTATTCATATTCACCTGTCTCTTATGAGATCAATGTGTTTTGGGTTCTCTACGTGCCTTTTATGCTTATGCTTGTGCCTTATCGTTGCAAGTTTTTCCACATTTTTTCTGGCAAGAAAGTAATGTGATGATATGTTCATTATGCAATATTAGGATATTGATGCTACAATGAGCCTATCTGGTCCTGAGAGAAAAAGTTTCTTTTGCTATTTATGCCTTGTGTTTCTGTGGTTGGAGCAAACTGGGTGGTCTTGGACATCTTTTTTTATTCTCTTTTTTTAATGATCCTCTGGCCACTGGAAGTTTATGTATGTACTCTTTTTTGAGTTATCTTTTTTTTCCTATATCTATGAGATTGTGTAAAATTGTACATGATTAGATTTACCCTTGTTTGGTTGGAGTGAAAAGTGGAACGAAAAGGAGATCGGAAGTTGATGCTTACTTTATTAAGTGAAGATGTAAATGCATAGAGACCACACTTCCCTTCCACATTAGGAATTTTGCTGCTCCCTTTTTGGGAAGGATAGCAATTCCTTTATGTACTGTAGTGGAAAGGAGCAGGGGAGATAACCCTTTTGCTGCTGATATATCGCAATCGATTCTAGTACATCATTTTTGAAAATTTATGACAGGTTAAAAATTAGAGATGCAGGACAAAGACCTATGGCCAAATTAACCCACAATGGGATTACAATTATTTTTTTTCTTTTACTTTCAGCTTAAAAAATAAGTTATATTTATTACTCAATTTTCATTTACAACTAACACTAATTAATAATTTTTTATAGAAGAATGATAAGTTAAATGATATTTTAGTTTTAGTATTTTCTCAAAGAGATGAAGAGAGTAATTTCTTGTGTCACACAATCAAAATTATAGTGTCTACAAATTCTTTATTGATTGAGAGAAGACTGTTGTATTACATAGAGAAATCTTCTATTTTAGTAATTAAAATTATAAAACTAAGGCCCTACATAGATTCTAAATCAGTTTCTTTATTAGAAATCAACTTAAACTTTTATTCCTTATTTAATAATAAATAATAAAACTTATTCTTGTATTTTCCCTCTCCTAAAGTACAAATTAATTCTTGAACTTATGAATTTCCTTAGGCCTCTTATAAACTTTAGATGGTTGTTGCTATTTGTCTGTATGCATCGGTAACTGGATTAATAAAATATATTAACAACTGAAATGGAGAGGAATTGCAGGGGCAGTGAGATGTGAACTTGATCTACCCTTAATTAAATCCAAAGCAAAAGCTATTTGGAGCTACTTGTAAGCTCATGATAAGTACTCAAGTGTTCACCAATAACACTGAAGACTGAAGACTGAAGTGAAGGGTCCTCTAGGAATTAGTGTAGGCTTTAGGAGTAGGTACCATGAGGGCGGTTGCTCTGGAGATATTCTAGTTTCATTAGGTGTATGGCTAGAATGCTTGGAATGAAGCTGCATATCAGTTTCTTCCTTCAGCTGTCAATAGGAGCTGAATTTTTTTCTGCGCTCTATGTTCATGTTAATACTAAAGTTTTCTTTGATGGCTTTCCTTTATATGGGCATGATGTGAATGGACGAAAGATTTAATGTTATTGTGCAGGTGTCTCTGTGGGATGGTATCATACCTTCCAAAGAACATGCAAAATTTTGGATACATACGACCAATAAATATCGGTTTATTGATCAGGTGAGTATTTTGACCTAGTGATTCTGCAGTCGATGAAACTGCTTTTCTGTGCAGGGATCCCATTTCTGAGAAATTACTAATTACTCAAGGATCCCATTTCTGTGCAGGGAAGCAACCTCCGTGGTAGGGATTTTAACTTGACTTTGCATTGGCATGGGATGCCAAAGACTGGCAAGATGTTCGCTAACAAGATTGTGATGTCTGGTTATCATTTACCTGAGGTTTACAGATGATGAGTGGATGTATTGTTCTCTGTAGCATAGATAGCCTTCTGGTTAATAGAAGCTACTTGTGAAACTGATTTTAAAAAGGACATGCGGTGGAATGAATTATATTAATATACAGGATTTTGTTGCTGGACAAGCTTTTAGTTCTGTTCTGCATTTATACTATTTGTTTTTATTTTAGGTTTGTTTGGTTCGAGATGTTTTTATTTTATGAGAAAAGGGAGAAAATGAAAAAAAAAGAACGAAACACTATTTGTTCAAGCAAATTACCAGTCAATAAACGGTGATTGAGGTTGTTAACTGTTATTCAAACTCTGGGCTCCTGTTAATCCAGCTCGTGTAATGTTAGTCTAAGGTACATGGAACATTTTCGAGGCATTTCTTGTCATTATTATCGAGAGAGTTACAAGTCTAGTAAATTTTCTTCACTATTTAGTTCCCATATATATATATACCACTAAATACTAGCAAATCTATATATGTATCAACCCGGTTCAGATTAGTCAGAATGTGAACACCTTGTGCCCTAAGCAAATACTAGCAAATCTGGTTATCACATCAGGCATTACGTGTCTAAGCCTTCGGTTTGACCGATATCCGAGTTGGCCCAAATGGCCGGTTCGTTTACTACTTCATTGATTCATCAAATCGATCTCCTCCACTGCCACACCCCTTCCCCCCAAAGCACTGCTTCGCCGCTCCGCCGCTCCGCTGTCTCCAACCCCGATCGCTTAAAAGACTTATTTCACGAAATTTCCCTCATCGCCGGTATCTACATTTGGCCCGCTACCGATCCAGAGATTAGTTTACTAACAACATTACAGTTAAAACTATGAAGAAGATAATAGAATCAAGATTTCTAATTGTGGTATTACTGTTTTTGATTGTTTGGGTATTTGCGAATGGCGGATCCGCCTCCGTGACCACCGAGAAGGAATTACTACTTGGAGTCGCCCCGGAAGGTCCTCTTCCTTCCTCTGCTCTTTCATTTTCTGCCCATTTCTCCCTGTTTCTTTTTTTTCATTTGGATAACTGATGCTTCTTTGCAGATTACAACTATTATAAGAAATTACTCTCCTCCTCTTCCATTAAATGCAAAGATGGATCCAAGAAATTCACCAAGTCCCAGCTCAATGATGATTTCTGCGACTGCCCCGATGCCTCCGACGAGCCTGGTTTCTTCCCTTTACTTTCATTCTTTCTTCTTTCTCTAGGCTGTTTGCAATTTCCTTCATCTTCTCCCTTTTTCTCGTTTCTCTTGCAGCGAGTGTACTGTTTCACCTAATCTTTGGAAGTGGTTTTGCTTTTACAGGGACATCCGCTTGCCCCAATGGGCAATTCCACTGTAACAATACTGGGCATATTCCTCTCTTTTTGTTTTCTTCCAGGGTTAATGATGGTATTTGCGGTAAGAAATTATTAATTACCCTCTACGGCGTTTATCCGCCGAAGCCTTCCAGTTGTGTTCTGGTTTACTTACTTTTATTTTATTCATACATATATGAGTCTGTGTCTGTACACTTAAAAAACCTTTGACTGTGATGTTTAACTCGGGCCACATGAGCAGATTGCTGTGATGGGAGTGACGAGTATGATGGTAAAATTAAGTGCTCTAATACTTGTTGGGAGGCTGGCAAAATTGCTCGAGATAAGTTGAAGAAAAAAATTGCAGTATACCAGGAAGGCCTTGTGCTCCGGAGGCAAAATATTGAACAAGCTAAGTTATCACTGACAAAGGAGGAAGCTGAGTTAGCAAAATTAAAGAATGAGGAGAAGATACTTAAAGGATTGGTTCAGCAACTTAAAGGTAATGTTTCTCTCTCCTTTTTTCCTCTTTTTCTTTCACATCTAGTGCTTATAGTTGATGCTATCTTCCTGCCTTTTTGACCAATCTCCTTAATAATCACAAATGTTAACAAAACTTGAGTCTTTCTAAATAAGATGGAAGCACTTTTTTTGAAATCTTATTCAGATGGTAAACTGTACATTTGGTATTGACATACAAAACAAAGTGATGATGTGTCCTATTGTAGTATGGTCTTTGTATAAGAAGTACCAAAAATATTTATTGAGAAACACAGCTGGTGGTTGTGTCAACTTGAACTGGGTTGGCATTCCGACTAACTCGGACTGGTGGTTGCCTTCACGTAACCTATTTCCCACCTTGTATCTCTGGCAAGATGTCCTGCATAGCAATTTTCACTATTCCCATAGTTAACATTTTGTCTGAAGTTCAAATCGGAAAATGGGGAGAAACAATCCTAAACTTTTGTTCTAAGTTTGATCTATGATTATAAGATGGGAACCCTCTTATTTTCAAAAAAAAAAAAAAAAAAATGTTGGGGAAAGCCTTCATGGACGTCTCCCCCTTGTAAGGAATCCTTTTATTACTAAATTATTTCCTTGCTATGTAAAGTTGTTAAACTTCTTCAATTTAAACTGCAGGAACTGGAGCTAATTTTGCTTGTAATTATCTTGAGAAATTCTTTTGAAATTGGAGCTTTGTTTCTTTTCCATTTTCTCCTGCTGTTCCCTGTATTCGTCACCTACTCAGAGGCGAAAGAGACCCTCTTGGTGATTTACTAGGCGGAAAATACTTGGAAAATATTCATTAAAGAATCTATAGTATTTTCTTAGCTCCTATTCAGTCTGCCATTTGTCTTTTCAAACCCTTCTTATTTGGTTGTGAACCATTTATCTTTGTGTCTATTTCCTTTAGATCATAAGGAACAAATAGAGAAAGTGGAGGAGAAAGAGAGGTTACAGAAAGAGAAGGAAGAGAAGGAAAGAAAGGAATCTGAAGAAGCTAATCAAAAGGAACAGAAAGCAGCAGAAGAGGCTAAGATATCAGAAGGAGAACCAGAAAACAACAATGTCCAAGATAGAATTGATTTACTTGATGACTCTCCTGCAGCTCAGGTTATGATACATGTATTTTCGAAAAGTTATATTATAAGGAAAATGAAGAATATTGGACAACTGGATATGGTCACAGTATTCATGTTGGATCTATATTGGTTCTTCCCATTTAAGACTTATTCTTTTGGTTGACAATGGTCTGGTTAAGTCTTGCTTATTATGATACAGTCCTCCATCTAATTTTTGTAGAAAATACTATTAGGTGAAATCCTCCTTGCTTTTCAAATTTGATCTCTTTGTATTCTGTTGACCTGGGACTTTGATAGTAATGTTTTCTTCTATTAGTTCATGAGAACATGTTTGCTTGTTAAATATAGAGATATTGTTGTTGGTCCATTTATATTTCCCTTTTCCATTAATGGTTTAGATGTTGCTTTATTTTCTTCTTTATTTTTCCTCATTTCCTCTCTCACTCCCTGTCATTAAAGGAAAGGTCTTAGCATGTCATCTCTTTTATTGCTTTTGCAGCTTGTAGCATCTGGAGAATTGCCCTTATTATGAATTTTCCATGTTGCTGTGGGTAGTTTTGTTCGACTTTCATTGGTATTTTTAGTGTTGTTCTCTTCCATTATTGAGTCTGGCCCTTTTTCTGCTGCTAATAGTTATGGACTTGTGACAGACTTTGGTAGAGGACTCTGACAACTCTGAGAGTGAAGTTAATCATGCTGATCATCTAGTGAAGGAAGAACTTCCGAGCATCAGTGCAGAACCTGTAAAAGGGGATTCTTCACAGGTATACCTTATTTGCTTTAGACATATTTAAACATGGCAAATATTACATATACCTATTTGTCTATTTTTCATAAATAATAAAACATCAACCCTTTTAGAGGAAAAATGATATCAGTATTCCCCAAAAAAGTGGGGCATTGTATCTTTGGAAGATAAATTGCTACGTTATTCTCCATAAACAAAGAAGCAGCAGTTTCATAGCAAATCAAAGTCATTGACCCATCGATGATTGGGAGAGGCACTAGACTAAGAATGGGAAGTAAGATTGGTTGAATCTCCTATCAGTCCTTCATGGGCCCTATGTTGTGATGTTAAAATAGGAATACATTAGGATTCATCAAGTCATCATATCTGAAAATTTGCTTCCCTAGAAAGGCCTTACTGAAGTCTCAATTGAAACAACCATCCAACCCCATCTCTTTACTGTAAGTGAAACATATTAGAATGTCATTCAAAGTATATCAGTTGAGGAGAAAAATTTTAAGAAAGAAAGAGGGAATTAAGAAATGTTCACAATAGGCATCTGTGACAAATCTTTGTTGGCATGCTTGTTTGCTTTTGAGGGGCAAGGGGCTTTTGTGACGAGGCTGGAGGAAGAGGATAGGGGTAGGGAGATGTAGAGAAGTTCAGGATGAGGGGAAGAGGAAGGCAAATGGCTAGAGGAGGCTGCAGTGAGCTGGATCCTAGGATGGTAGAGGTGGTGATCACTAATGTTGTGGGAGGGGAAGGGAGCTAAGATGGTAAGTGGTTGAGGTAGTATGAGATGGCAGAGCAGGGAAAGAAGGTTAAAAGTGGGCCTAGTTGTATTGCCCTCTCTGTTACCCTAAAGTTGCAGGGGCTGATTGAATAAATTCTACTTGTGCAGGTCCAATTTGGTATAGTTGCCCTCCCAATCAAGAGTCATTTTAGCTGAATTCAACAGTTGTAATGTAGAGATTCTACTCAGTCAGTTTAAATGATTTTGATGCTTGACGTGCTTGCTTAATTTCATCACCTCATGCGTTCACCTTTGCCCCAGCACTTATTACAGGATGAGGAAACAAGGAAATGGCCTTATGTAGATTCCCTCTTTTGCATGATAATAGTTTGAGGTAGAGATTTTCTATAGAAATAGGTATCAGCCATGTTACTGCCTGTGGAGACCAGGAAATGGCTCTGAAACTGACTTACTTTATCCTACCTATTCTGATCCCTTGCTCACCTGAAAATAGCTTTGTTTTCTTTTAGTGCGTGTATACGAGTGTGAGATTTTTGTAGATTCCTTCTTGTGTAATTCCTATCTTGGGCCAAGAAAATAACATAGTACTTGCTGTCAATCAGGAAAACAAGCTTTGCGAATGCCACAAATCAAGTATTGCACTGCCATTGGAAATATAAATTTTTAGGGTATTATTATGATTGTGGAAGTGGCAAGCTTGTTTCATTTTTGACATTGTGAACCTTGCTCTTTTAATTATTTGCAGTGAAGGATTGGAATAATGCCAAAAGGGTTGAATTGGAAAAATTGAAAAAGGCCCCAGATTGCTTAAAATAGGACATTTGATATGAACATCCCTTCAAAAGAAAGAATGGTACTACAAGAGGCATTGATACAATTCCATTTTGGCATGCATGTAATTTTTTTTTATTATATATATGTATCTATACAGTTCCTGCATTGCCAAGGAGAAACAAGGAATCCATGTTCCTAATTTTTAATTTTGTAATTCATAATTTTCCCTATTTTGGATGATGTGAAGTTTTCAGGTATTTATGTAAGGAAAGAAATTAATAGCTCAACTGCAATGTTTATCTGAAAGTGTTGCTGATGGTTTTGTCATGATTTTGGGTTCTTCTTGTGCAAGCTTATACTGTATGTGCATTTGGCCTGGATTTAGTGGACCTGTTTGGAAATACAGTAGATTTTAGTTTGTCAGCCTTGTAACTCCATAATGTCAAGATCTTTAAGTTAGTTGACAAGTCTCAGCACATAGAAATTATCTCAGTGCTCTAGCTGTAGGCTGCATGAACATCTCTTCACTTGTAGCGGCAGGTGTTTTGTTTTCTGGTTTGCTGCTAACTATGAATTTAGTGTTAGTCTCTGACTTACCAATCTGTATACCTCATTCATTATTGTTTCTGTAGGAGGTAGAAGCAGCAGAAAATTCTGATTCATTATCAAGGGAAGAGTTGGGTCGTCTTGTTGCTTCTCGTTGGACTGGGGAAAAGACCGAGGAGCAAACTGAGGCAAGCAACAGTGAAAAGAAAAATCATGGAGAGCATGAAGAGATTCCCAAGAACAGCTATGATGAAGAATATAATGGATATGACTCAGAGGATAATGAGGGTAGGTATGGTGATGATGATGCTGATGACGATGCAGATGTAGAAGACCAGATAGAAGATCTTGGGGTTGAGGATAATGATGATTCAAGTTCTTCGTATAAATATAATTCAGATGATGAACCTGACATCTCAGGTCTGTCAATTTGTGAAACAAAGTGAAGACTTTTCTTTTAGTACTATACTGCTTTGTCAGCTAGATTTACACGAGTAGCTGACTGAATAAAACCTCATTGATCAGATACAACAATCAGTGAACCATCTTGGCTGGAAAAGATACAAAGCACTGTTCGAAGCATTTTTCAGGCTGTTAATCTATTCAAAACTCCAGTTGATAAATCTGGTATGGTTCTAGTTGTCCCTTTTCCCCTTACAGGCCAGTAGTTGGAACTAATGTTTTTTTTTTTTTTTTTTTTTACATTTGCTTTTTCAGAAACAGAACGTATTCGTAAGGAATTTGATGATTCTAGTGCCAAATTGTCTAAATTACAGTCAAGGATATCAAGTTTGACACAGAAGTTAAAGCAGGATTTTGGTAAGTCAGCAATGAAAGTTATCATTTGCGTTTCTTCTCTTAATTAATAGCTAAAGATGGAAAATATTACCCAAACTAGAATTATTTTGTTTCGCCTTTTATAATGAAAGCTGAGGTATTTGGTCATTCATGATTTGGGTCTGAATTTAAATCTTTGTTTCAGGACCAGAGAAAGAGTTCTATTCATTTTATGGTCAATGTTTTGAGGGCAAACAAAACAAGTTAAATTCTCATTCTTTTGTTAACCTTTTTATCTTTCTTTTTTGTTCTTCCCTATATTATTTTAATTATTTTGTTATGTGCAATGGACTACATACTTTCAGGTATGTTTACAAAATCTGTCCTTATAAACAAGCATCCCAGGTGGAGGGTCATGGTACAACTCGTTTGGGGTATGAATTTTCACAGCCTTAGCTAACATAGATGGTCTGTCATTTTTTTGGGATTATGCAATGGATATCTATATATCCTATTATGAACTTTGGCGAACTTATTATACATATTAACTTTTAGGCTGAGCTTACTAAAGCTCAAATCAATCTTGAGATTTTCAGGAATTTACTGGAAACAATTTGATTTGTTTACGCCCTTAACTTTCCTGATAATTTGTTATGGTGGTATCTTCAAAATTGACTACAGGTCCTGGGAGAAGTTTGAGGATTCCTACCGAATCATGCAATTTATGAATGGTGATAAATGTTGGAATGGACCTGATAGAAGTTTAAAGGTAGATACAATATCTAATGCTGCTCCCCTATTTCTGAGGGTTTTTCTCATTAGTTTTCCCTACTTGGGAATGAGGAGCTGTGAACTAAAATGGTTCTGTTACTCATTTATGTTTGGCTTTGTGGGGGATCACAGACACTTTACTCAAGCATGTGTCTGTTGATCCTTCTCTGCAAAGAGGAGGTTGGTTTTCTTTGTCAATATGTATTTTGTACAATCTCTCATTCTCTATGTCATATTTAACTGTAGGTCAAGTTGAGATGTGGTCTAAAAGACGAGGTCACTGACGTGGATGAACCAAGCCGATGCGAGTAAGATTCTCCGTTGTTATTCTTTTCAGGGATTTTACTTTCATCAGGACTAGTCTCTCCATTTACCTGCGTCGGGCATTTAGATAGTTGTCTAACCCTCTACTGCCATAATAACAGATATGCAGCTTTGTTATCTACTCCAGCTCTTTGCAGGGAAGAAAAACATAAGGTGGTGTTTTTTTTTTGTTTGTCTTGGTTTATGCAATTTTTTAAATTTTTTTTATTCTCCTAAAGGGACGACCTATGAGAAAAATTGTGATTAATGGTGAAATTTTCTATCCCATGATGAATTTTTTATTTTTTTATTATAGGAACTACAAGATAAACTAGACATGATGAACAAACAACAGCCAACGAGACATGATGAACTCTGAGAGAACTGGATACGGAGGGCATTTTGAAGATGCATGATGCTTAAGAAGAGTTGATTGGCTATCTTTACAAAAAGTTGCGACTTGAGGGACACGTGTATTTTTGCACAATTGATGAAAACTTATGTGGGAAGGTTAGATTGTGGAGGATCCAATTGAAACTTGAGATTGTTAGGTGTCCTCCACAGTGAAAAATAGAAACTCGTAGGATCTAAATAAAAAAAAAGAAGTGTTAGCAGATAATTTTTAAACTTCAGCTACAAGAGTTCGCATGTAGAATTATATTTAATCAATTTTTTTTTAAAAATTTTGGGTGTTCATATATATCCCTATGTAAAAATTAAGATGATATAAAAAATATTATAATAAAATAAAATCTTTAAAAATATATTTTTTTTAATTTAAAATTCTATTAATAAATTACCTTATATTTATTAGATAGAATAATAATATTTATATAAATACTTAAATTTTGTTAAATTTGCACATTCATTAAACAAATAAAAAAGTTTCTTGGATTTTTTTTTTTTTTTGAAAAATATTTCTTTTATCCTATCTTTTGGTATTTTTAATTCCTTCTACTTCTAAGTAATTTTTGCGCTTTCTTTTTTTTTTTACAATTATTATTTTTTTTATTCTTCTTTTAAAATTAAAACAGATATATATATATATATATATTGCATCTTAGATAAATAAAATAATAAAAAAATAAAATTATTAATTTTTAAATTTATAATTATTGTAATAATCTAAATTATTATTAAAATTATTTTATTATTTAAAATTAAAGGATTTATTCCAGCAGTATTTCTCTAGTTTACATAGATAAATATATGAGTGTAGAATAAGAAATACAAAGACCCAAAAAAAAAAAAAAAAAAAAAAAAAAAAAACAAAGATAAAAAAAAAGTAGATTATCATTCTTTTCAATCAGCAAATGTCACATGCTCCTTTTGTGGTAAAACAAACTCCAAATTTTTGGTTTTACTAAAAAAACTGAATAAATTCCTTCCAATCATATTCATGGCTTTGATATTTTTCTACTAGCACCTTTGATACAGAGAGCAGCCAAACTGCAATTCCAAGAAACTCAGATTGATAATTTGAATAAGAAGAAGAAGATAATGTTGTCTCTCTACCTTCCTTTTCACCATAATCAATCTTTTTTTTAAAAAAAAAAAAAAACAGAGTAAGTATATATCATCATCACCATGGTGAAGAAATATTTGTTAATAACAAATAAATTTAAATAATAATAATAATCATACCTTTAAGATTAAGATTTTGTTAGAACAATAAATATTTTCGGCAGTAGCATCATTCTTGAATGACATAGTTGTTGCTTGAGGGGCAAGAAAAATCAAGGGTTCCAAAAGATGTAGAATCGGAGGAGAAGACTCCAGAAGTACATTGTTATACACAATATGGGAAAGAGATTGGCTGAAGAGAAAGCAAGACACAAAGATGATGTAAAAATAGTCCATGATGCAACTTCAAGTAGTGTACAGGGAGGATTAGTTCTAATTTTTAAGGCTCTAGTCTAGAGAGCTTCTCCTTAGAAGTTTTTAAAACACATGAGCAAGTTAAGTTGAAAAATGATGGACAAAGGTTGTAGGATTAGTTGTCATTTTTTTATTTGATTCAGAAGGTAGTTTCAAGTGGAGAGAAACCCTTGAGAAGTCAGTCTAGTAACATGTAGAATGATCATTAATGTCCATTGTATCTTTGTGATATAATTTTTTACTAATTTTTTTGGTTCCTAATGAAATTCAGTTATGTTTCATTGGTGAATGTTGATGTAATTTTGGTTGATATAGTTCACATTCATCCCTTACTTTTTCCACCATAAATTGTAATCTTTCATCAGGTGAAAGGATCTCTTACTTGATGAATCTTTCAATAGAAGAAGTGATACAATTTCAATAGTTACTTTGAAGGGGTGAAAGCACAGCTTCCTAACTTAAGTTTTGATGTAAAATGGTTAAGTTTTGGTTACTATTTATTTTCATATCTAAAAAACTTAACTAAAAATTATCTAAAAAATTGTAACACAAATTAGAAAGAGACTCACTTTTCTTGTATTAATATATGCGTGTATATATAATTTTCTTTATATTATTATTATTTTTTTTTCTGAAAAAGAATATGTTTCATATGTGATATTCGTTACAACTAAGCCCAATCAAATTGAGGTGGCTTAATCCACTGAAAAAAAAAAAAAAAAAAAAAAAAAGAACAGCTAATTTTAAATTGAAGGGTTATTTTGTTGAAGCTTTAATTTGTTTGTAAAGAAGGTTTAGTTTGTAATTCGACGAAACCTTGAGAGAGGGCAGGTAATTCTCATGTCAAAGTGGAAGTGGTCCCGCACCGCAAAGGAGAGCAAACGGCAAGTCCGGTGGGATCTGTTGAACTAACACTTGGTCGCTAGTCTTTGGCGGAAAAAAAAAAAAAAGTAAAAGGACTCTCTCTCTCTCTCTCTCTCTCAATTGCAGCGGAGGCGGAATAGGAAAGAAACAGAACCAGCCTTCTTCTAGTATTTTTTCATCACTTCCGAGAGTTAATTCTCTCTACTACCTTTCTTCTCCTCTCTATTATTCAATTGCATTCTTTAATCCATCAATCAATCCCACCATGATGAACAACAGCCTCTCAAATGGCTTACCCGAACGCAGGCACAAGACCAAGATCGTCTGCACTCTCGGTCCCGCTTCTCGCTCCGTTCCCATGATCGAGAAGCTTCTCTGCGCCGGCATGAACGTAGCCCGTTTCAATTTCTCCCACGGCTCCCACGAGTACCATCGGGAGACCCTCGACAACCTTCGCGCTGCCATGGAGAATACAGGCATCCTCTGCGCCGTCATGCTTGACACCAAGGTTCTTCTCTCCATCTCTGTTTTACCTCTACCACTCTTGTATTTAACCTACTATTTCCAAGATCCATATGCACATCAATCTTGGCTTTCCTTAAATCATCATCAAACCCAATTCAATGCCGATTCCCAAATTTCGCATCATTTCTCATTATCCTTGTTTAGAATGTTTCCTATTAGAATGTTTAGAATGATAATGATAATCTCATTATCATTAGATCACTACCGCGAATAATAATAATAGTAATAAAACTTCGCGATTCCTTTTAAATAACAAAGCGGGTTTAAAAGAATTGGACTGAGACATACAGCGCAATCAGATCTGTAAGAGCCTTTTTTATATTAAGGTTGTCATATCTACAAAAATTGCAGCATCAAAATTTATAACTCCCTCCGTCCCTGAATTGAATGTTTGAATCGTCCTTTTGGTAAAGAACCTTTTTCATTAAACATAATTTTGGTAAACAACTTAGAACTACTTCTGTGCGACAAGCACAATTAAAAAAAAAAAAAAGAAGAAGAAGAAAAGAGTAATTAATACGAAGAAGAGTCTATTAAATCAAAACTTGTTTTGCTTTTTGCTAGGAAAAATTTACTCCCTCTGCCTTAATTTGGGGTTAGTTACATTTTTATTTTTTATTTTTTTGGCTAAATTTACTTCTAATTATTCCATTGACGTACCATTCTCAATAAATTATTATACGTCTATTTAGAAATATTGAGGATATGTTAGCATTTACTTTATATAATAACTCTTTAATTTTCATAATCATTTCAAAAGTTGATATAATTGTTGGGATAATGAGAGTATAACAAATACTTCTATTTTACAAAAAAAAAAAAAAAAAATGTAGACTTTCAATTCCAACTTAAATATTAATGTTTAATTCCACGTGGAAGAAGTACTTGAGGAGAGAGAATAAATCTTAGTATTGTGATCAAATTCTATTCCAAAATAATTGATGCAGTTTCTCCTTCTATATCCATTGAAGCAAATGTAATTTGTGATTAGTTTAGGCTAGAACCTTCCATTTCTTAAATGAGCACAATAGTGTGAAAGTTGCTGAGTTTACACATTTTACTTTTAAATAGACTTTAGAGCTCAATTATCATATTTCCTAAGAGCGAGAATGTGCCATGTAACAGGGTCCAGAAATCCGAACTGGATTCTTAAAAGACGGGAAGCCTGTACAACTGAAACAGGGCGAGGAGATAACTGTTTCTACTGATTACAGTATCAAGGGTGATGAGAAAATGATCTGCATGAGCTACAAAAAGTTGGCTGAAGATGTAAAGCCAGGAAGTGTGATTCTCTGTGCAGATGGCACGATCTCATTTTCTGTTTTGTCTTGCGATAAACAAAAGGGGCTTGTCCGTTGTCGATGTGAAAATACTGCTGTTCTTGGTGAGCGAAAGAATGTCAATCTCCCTGGTGTTGTTGTGGATTTACCAACATTAACTGAAAAGGATAAGGATGATATCCTGAACTGGGGAGTCCCTAATAAAATTGACATGATTGCTCTGTCATTTGTGCGCAAGGGTTCAGATCTGGTGGAGGTACGGAAGGTACTTGGTGAACATGCGAAGTCTATCCTTCTTATGTCTAAGGTATGTGAATTGTAAATTGTGAATTGCTTATCTCTTCTGCTGACATGGAGGACTCTGGTAACATTTATCTACTTAGCTCATGCATGTTCTCTTTAGATGTCCAAAATTTTAAGACAAAAAACTGAAAATTAGTTTCCTATTTGTGCTGGATGGATTTTATATGAAGAGTCTTTACCTTCAAATAATATTTGTAGTCTGTAAAAATTTGGGGGACTTTTGTGGCTTGAAGTCTCAATGTAGTGTACTTGTTTTGTTTTCTGTACCAGGTCTTTAAAAATATTCTTCATGTTTTAAGCACGTCTTTCTGTAGGTTGAAAATCAAGAAGGGGTTGCAAATTTTGATGACATCCTGGCCAATACAGATGCATTTATGGTAGCACGAGGAGATCTTGGCATGGAAATTCCAATTGAGAAGATATTTTTGGCTCAGAAAGTGATGGTTTACAAGTGCAACATCCAAGGGAAGCCGGTTGTGACTGCCACACAGATGTTAGAGTCAATGATTAAATCTCCAAGACCAACAAGAGCAGAAGCCACTGATGTTGCCAATGCAGTTCTTGATGGCACCGACTGTGTGATGCTTAGTGGTGAAACAGCGGCAGGAGCTTATCCAGAACTTGCAGTGAGGACAATGGCCAAAATTTGCATTGAAGCAGAAAGCACAATTGACTATGGCGATGTTTTCAAACGTATAATGGCTAATGCACCTGTTCCCATGAGTCCATTGGAGAGCCTTGCATCTTCTGCAGTTCGCACAGCTAACTCAGCTAAAGCATCGCTCATATTGGTCTTAACCAGGGGAGGGAGTACTGCAAAAATGGTAGCCAAGTATAGGCCTGGCATGCCAATACTGTCGGTTGTTGTCCCAGAGATCAAGACAGATTCATTTGATTGGTCTTGTAGTGATGAATCTCCAGCCAGGCATAGTCTGATAGTTAGGGGATTGATTCCAGTTCTGTGTGCAGGATCTGCTAGGGCTTCTCATGAGGAGTCAACTGAGGAAGCCTTGGAATTTGCTCTTCAACATGCTAAAGGAAGAGGACTCTGCAAGGAAGGAGATGCTGTTGTGGCCTTGCACCGTGTGGGAACTGCGTCAGTGATCAAGATTGTGACGGTGAAATAATTTTGAATCATCCAGAATTTTTTTAGAGTAAGCAGTAATGCAAAGTCTTTCTACAATAATATATATTTTTTATGCCCTGGGTTTAGGGAATAATGCTTTTAAAATCTTCATACATGTGTTACTTACTGTTTTTTATTTTATGGCGGTAGAAAGGTCAGCATTGCTTGACTATACCTTTATTTTAGAATGTATTTTGTATTTTGGGGGTTTTAAACCTTCATGTTGCTGAGCACGATTTTTTCCAACCCAAAGGGCTAAAACTTGCATTATTTTTCTGCCGTATGGTATTATATTAAGGGCATTACGATGTAAACTTCGGTGTGTAAAATTAGTTGCTACTACTGTTATTGTTAGTTCGGGAATTTTACAACCGGAAAAGAGAAGTTATTGGAGGGGGAAAAGAAATGGCAAAGATACTTCTAAATATGTCCTGGAGTTTAGGAAATAACAGAAGACTCGTTTATATGATGGGAAATTTCGAAAAAAGAGCAGAAAGAGATGGCGACAAATGTAACTTAAAAGAAAAATAGCCTCGAAGTCCTCCGTGAACACACTTGCGCACTTTCAGGCGCAAGCTTCAAAAGAACCGAAAAAGAATTTCCCCGTAATTGATGGTTGAAGGCATTTAACGCAGCCAGCGTCGGGGAAGTTAGGAACACCATTAGAAGATTGTGCTGAGGAATTAAGAAATCAAGTTTTCTTTTATAAAATTGAGCAAAATAATATATCTACGAGCCCTTACAAAATACACTATAATTTCATTCATATTTTTATTTATAATCATGCAAAACATGAGGGTTACTAAGACCTCCGAATCTCTTCAAATTGACAATTTGGTTCACCAATTTTGAAGAGGTACATGAGACTGCCAGAGCAGCAGCGAAGAAAACAAGAGAAAACCGAGATCAATCACCAACTCCTTCAACATGATCTCCAAAAAAATGAATAAAAATCAACGTCTCCTCTAATTGTCTTAAGAATTACCAAGGAACATAAAGAGAAAGGCTTGTCTTCTCATTTACCCAGTTCTCTCTTTCCAGGTTATTCTATGCCATTGCCACCGAGCATCTCTCGCGAATCGCGACACGAGTGAAAAATAGATTATAAAAATATGGAAGATGGAGATTAGTGAAACCTTCTAGATGGGAGCATACTTTGCAAAAACATTTACAAAATGTAACCAAACTTAAAACAAACAAGAAAGTCATCATCACCTTCTTAAAAGTTAAAAACTCTCTTGTTGAAGGCGAAGAGAGAGGGAAGGGGTATTCTGAATAGTGAATATACAAAATTAAAAGGATAATAATAATAATAATAATGATAAAGACGAAAAGAAAGGCTGAAGAGTAACAGATTATATTAACTCTTCCGGGAGCAAGTAGCATGACATTTCTCGGATGGGGTAACAATGCTAGTGATCATCATCGCAAACTCAATCGTCATTAGCTTCAGAGGCATGCTCCGGTGGGTGTGGAGGTGAAGCTGATGCTGATGTATTACTATTACCATTACCAGACTGAGAACCTAAGGATGAAAAAAGACTATTAAAAGGCCAAGGTGGGAAAGGAAGGGAAAACCGTCTTCCATTTTGGTTCCTTCCATCCCCATCTTCATCTGCATCTGCACTTGTGTTGTTGTTGCTGCTGCTGCTTCCTGACCCATTTGAATTACCAGCTTTGGATTCATCCCATGGCAATTGGTAGCGACAAACGGGACAGGAACTGTGGAGCTCCAGCCAGGGCAGAATACAATCTTCGTGAAACTTATGCTTGCAAGGCATCTGTTTTGCCTCAGTGCCCATCTCAAAATCTTCTAAGCAAACAGAACATTGCAATGTTTCCTCTATTTCCACCGTGGGCAATGCTTCCACAGCCTCTTTCTGTGCTGGTGGTGTGCCGTACCGGTTCGGATCATTTTCAGCCAAGTGCTGCAGCAGTAACTCTAATCCAGATCCAGGACCAATGATATAGTCACCCAAGACACCAATTGGTTGGTTATTATTATCATCAATATCTGAAGAGTCGTCATAATTACCCTGCTGAACTATGATAGTCTGATTGAATGGATTTATTAAAATCACACGCTCTCCATCCCTATTTTGTGTCTCCCGGGCATCATTTTCAGAATTCAAAACTGGCGGAGATGTTGTCGTTCCAGCTGCTCGAATGCCCTGGAGAAGCTGTAAAACAGTTGCTGAGCTCCGCCTCCCCCTCCTAGTAATTGATCCTACGTCTCTGTCTACTAGCTCAGATTCCTCCTCCTCACGGCCAGTATGGTAGTTGTAGCTCTCCATGTCGTCCTCGTTATAGTCATCTCCAAATGCCAGCCTTCTCAATCTTCGGCGGCGACGAGGATTGCTCATCATCCCAAGCAAGATCGGAGCCCATAGGGAAAGTGCGCGATCTGACTCGGTAGCTCCAAAACCTAGGGTAGTTTCGTTCATAGGGGCAGCTGCACTGGCCATTTCTTCAACGAATCCACTTTGACAAAGGGAACATTTTACTGTCTCAACCTCCAATATTGGGCTCACAATTTGAGAACAGGCATGACACCAATACCTTGCCATTTGTGCTTCATCCATTTTTATTTTCTTCTAAAAGGAAGAAGTCCTTGGTAGAACTTATTTTGGATTCTTTTCTTCCTATTAGACTTAGAATACGCCTCAGTATCAATTAAGCAAAACTTTTGCAGATGGTGAGAAACTTAATCTTCACAAATCCAATCCAATCACTGAATATCAAAAAACTCATAAAGGAAGCTGATACCAAATTAAACAAGGATCAAATGCAATAGTAGAACAGAGCTACCGAAATCAACCAAATTCGCGATAAAAAGGAGAAAGAAAAGATAATTAGATTTACCTTTATTATGACACAGAAGAATCTTTGAGTAGAAAAAAGTTGCAGATAAATAAATCAAGATTCAAGAGGAGCGCCTGAAAATTGTTTGTGTTTAATACATCTGTTTGAAGAAAATATAGGTAGGTAAGAAGAGAAATCATCTACGCAAAAAGAAAAGAAAAAAAAATAAACAAACAAAAAATAGAGAAGGATCTGGAAGCTACAAGGATAGAAACCCCACGTAAAGCAAAAAAAAAAAAAAAAAAAAAAAAAATGATCCGACTGATCTAGAACAATCTTCCTCTTGCTGACATTCACCAAACTTAAAATTCAATATGTAGGACCTATCCAATATTTGACCTCTAGAAATTTGACTTTTAATATAAAGATTTAGACATGTAATTTTTTTTTAGCCGCCTTCAAGCAAGTTTCCGTATGACATTTAGACATGTAAAAGGAAACCGCCAGAACTCAAATTATCATATTTTTACCAGGAAAATGAGAGCAAATCCAGGAAGATGAAAAATCTGAATGATACTTTTCCACTTTTCTCGACCCCACCCACCTGGGTCCTGGTCTTCTTTTTAAGATACTGACTCTTTACATGTTGTATTCTTTTTCAGAAATGATGGTTTGATTTTATGGTAAAAGAATTGATGTGTTCAAAGGAGGAAAGAGATGGTAATTGAAACTCTTCTGTTACTCCATGCGCAATGGCAAGCAAGAGGGGAGATATGAATGGAAATGGATGCGCGTTGAGAGAGAGATTAATAATTAATTAGTGATTATTATTATACTAATCCCCTCTCCGTTGATTTTAATATTTAACATTATATAACCCTGTAAGCGACTTATTGACAAAGACGCAGACAAGGTGGAATAGGAGGAGGAGAGCGGGAGATCAAAGAAGAATTTGGGAGAAGTTCGCTTTCTTTATTATTATTATTTTTTTAATAATTTATTTATTTTCGTTAGTCACTCAACTAAATCAAATTCGAACGATTAAATCTTATTGGAAAAAATTCTTACACTAATCTATGTAAAATGTTTAAATTTAAGATTTGTAAATATAGAACCAAACTCTAGGAGAAGTTAGCTTGTTAGCTTTTAAGTTAAGCATCCACATGCACTATATTATGGGGAATGAGATAAAAAAATAAACGAATGAAATTGAAGCAGCTATTGGTTGGCCGTCAAAAGAAGGTGGCACTCTAACCGCGTCATTTATAACTTTTATATCTCATAGAAAAGAAGGAAGAAGGACCATTTCATTTTCATTTGTCCTTTTTTAATTATTTATATTTTTGTCATGTTAATATGTTAGAGTAATTGATAAATTTAATTTTAAATAAATTTATATTTAGTCAGTCAGTTTGAATATTTTCTTTTGACTTTTAAATTCTAAATTTTTTACAGATTTTTTCTCATAAATTTCATTAAAATATTTAAAATTTAACAGCATGTGGATGTGGATGTGATTTTTAATTAATTAAAAAAATGATAATTAAATTATTTTACATGAAATATCTATAAAATTAAAGTAAAAAAAGTTTGTAATAATTTTTTTATAAGTGAGGGTTTGTAATATTCATTCATAAAATATTTTTGAAAGGGTAAAATAATATATATAAAAATTATTTTATGTAAAATAACTTGATTGCCTTTTTATTTTATTTAATAAATCACACAAACTATTAATTTTAAAAAATTTTGATGAAATTTGTGAAAAATATTAATTTTCTTAAATAAAATAATTTGAAACTTTAAAAGTTAAAAAAAATATATTTTAAGTCTAAACTTGTAAAATATAAATTTATTTGAAATTAAATTTACCAATTACTTTAATTTATTAATTGTATTTTAGATATTTTTCATTTTACTAATTCGATATAATTTTTTTTTGGTAATTATTTCGATTAATTTTTTTTGGTAATTAATAATTCGATATAATAATCGTAAGTGATTATGTTTTCCACAGTAACTCAAACCCTTTCAATATTCCAAATCAAACAAGTAATATTGTATATTAAAGGGATTACTTTCACATACCTCAAATTAAAAAAAAAAAAAAATACTATTTGGCAGAATACCTGAGAAAAAATGGCAGAAAGCCCGGAGATATCGATACCACCACCCCCGTCGACGTCGCCGACCACGGATAATGCGGAAGAGAAAACATGGCACTCTTACATATCAAATGATCTTCCTCGCACAGTTCAACAATCCACAAACTCTGCCATCCACTCTGCTCGTTCCTTCCAACAGTCATCTTCTACCCATTTCCGTGCTATCCAGGTCAGCTTCATTCATCTCTCTTCTTTCATTTCATTAGGTCCTCCAATCGATCGAACTTTATTGTGCTTTCAAGCGGACAACAATTTCAATGTTGATTACTTCTTGCTTAAACAGATGATAGTTTCAGATTAAACCATATATGACATGTCATTATTTCTGATACTGAGTCCCCATATGAGATGTCATTACCTGTCCGATTTGATCAGAATATTGAAAGCAAATCAGTTACTTATTGGTTCGAAACTAAAAACTAGTAAATGGTGTTGAGCAGATGCTTATGGCCGAGGAAGTGGATGAACCAGACTTTACCTGCGCAAAAAAAAAAAAAAAAAAAAAAAAATAAAACATAAAAAAAATAAAACAGATATTTTTCCTAGATTCTAAGTATGATTAACTATATAAAAGAAAATTTCCACAGACATTTTGTCATAAGATTGGTAGGCAGATAATATAGCAAGGGGAGCATTATAGACAGAACCTAGGGCAGTCATTGTCAGACTAAGATCAAAGTAAATGAGAGGGGAAAAATGCTTGTCGGGCGAGCATAATATCTTATGATGGTAAAAGTTCATTGCTGTGTCATTATGAAGTGTGACGGACTCTAGGTTAATCCTTCTTGCCATAGGGTTCAGAAATTGAAGATATTTTAAGGATTAAGGGACTTTTATTGACTCAAGCAGGTAAGACACTTAGTATCTTGACTTCAAATCTCGGAAGAGAAATGACTTGCAAAACTTTATTGGAAGCTCTGCCTGTTGCTAGGGTTTTCAAGTGAGGGAGTGGGTTGAATTAATCATGAACAATCATTGGTTGGTTTTATCCTTGACTTCCTACAACTAGCAATTAATTAAATGTCAAATTGCGTACCCGAAATGTTTTAAAAGCATATCAGTGAGTGAAAATTATTAAAACAAAGCATCGGAACTTTGTATTCAAGAATAGAAATTACCATGACATTACCCAACATTGCCATTCAATGTTTGAGCTAAATCCATCTTATAGAACTCTTTTCCATTCTTGATCATTTTTGTCAAATTGAAGAGAAATTTTGAATATTTATTGTTACCAAGAACTTATTTGAACACTGAAAATTGGATGCCTAAGATTGAAACAAGAGAGAGAATAGGTTTTTCAAGTTCCTAGAGGTTGGATAATTTATATGCCCTAATGGAAGAAAAACCAGCTTAAGTTCACTTTGGCATCTTGGTAGGGATGACGGTACGCATTCACATGGAAGGATCAAGTAATGGAAAAGATTAATTTTAAAAAGAGAATTTGGCTCAAAATGCCATTCAACAATTTTTGTATCTTCAAAATATGCCTGTTTAACTTTTATTTTCATCTTTTATATCCTTGAACTATCTCAATTATACAAAAATATCCCTTCAACTTTTATTTCATCACTTGCTATCCTCATTTTATATTTTTCCATTTATATGTCATTCAATTTTATCCAAAATTATGGTTCTCACTCATCATTTGAAATGTTTTTGAAGTAGAAATAAAATGAACAAGTGAATAAATTTTTTGGGCATTTTGGCATAATTTAAAGTAGTGTAAGGAAATAAAATATGAAAAGAGAAAAGTTTAAGAATACATTCAAAGAAATGGACAATTTCTCTTTTGAAAGTGATTGCTCTTAATGGAACAATTAACTTTGAAAATGATTGGTTATTTTGAAGGTTTAAATGATATTGCTGTTCTATGGTGATTCCATTACTTTTTTTTTTTGCATGTGTGAGTGTGTGTGGTACTGGCTGAGTAGCAATTGGATACTTTTATTGAAGGCATACACATTGTATAGTTATGAAAGACAGCAAGATAACTGCTGAAGACATAAACTCTGTACTGAATTGCTGTGAAATATAGAGTCATGGCTTTAGTAAACCTTTTCTATGATGCTGTTGGTGGTATGAGGAAAAGAGCTTTAATCAAGGAGTTGGAGCCAGATTTAGGTGAGCTATTTAGGATCCCGGGATAAATTTTCAAATAGTGCTCAATTATATTGGTTTGCACTATCAGGAGTATGCTTGAAGGTATGGATTGAAGTCCAGTTCCTATGAGTAAACCCAGTGCCTTGTAGGGTTTTCTGAAATTGAGGAGGTGAGATAGGCTATAACTTGAATAGTATGAGATGAGGCTGAGGCTCTTGGATACTTTAACCTTGCCATGGTTGTGTTTTACCAATATTTTTGTGATATGCTCAAGAAGGATCTTCTAGGATTTTTTATCCACCTTATTGCAAAGTGATGTAGTAGGAGTAAGTAGACTTTGCTTGAATTGTTCTTTTCATTGGAATCGGGATCTATCAAGGTGAAGGATTTGCAAATCATTAACTCTCAATATTTAGAACATCTTGATCTTGTAGATTTCTTATAGAAAGGAGATAATATCTAAAAACTATCATCTCTGTGAAATCCAGTGTGTTAAATACTGGATTCACATTTCCAGACATAGTCAAAGCACAATTTCAGATTTAAATGATAGAAGACAAATGCTATTTGTTACAATTTGCTTACTTACTTTTCAATAACCATTTTGGGTAATTACTTATTTTTCTCTTATCGTTTGGCTATATGTTACATGTATTTTGTCTTCCTCCTATTTATTTGGAATATCAATTGTCTTTCTCCATTTTAAGATGTAACCAGGAGATGACAACAATCTGTCGAGAGGGACTCGGAATTTTGACCAGGTTTTGGACATTCATTGATCATGCACATGTATTGGAATTATAGGTTAAATGTATTCAATGATAGGGCCATCTATGACCCTATCTTTTCTCTACGACAATATGGAGTTGTGTTTTTATTTGTTATTTTTTATTGTAGTTTGAGTCATGTTGTTAGTTATTTCTTCTTCATCCTTTATGGTGGTTTTCTATTACTTCAGTTTTCTTAGAAATCCACTTCTTGCAGGAGTTCTTGCCTCAACTAAGAACCCAATTCAAAACTTATGAACGCAGTTTCTTCCAGAATGTTAAAGGTGAACTTTAATGACCTGAATTAAATTATGTATGTAAATTTATCTTTGATTTTTTCCTCCAAAAAAGATTTAATAGGTAGGTGCTTATTTTTGCCAACCATTCCAAAGACTACCATTTTTACTAAAGCTTATTTACCTGGCATCATATTTTCATCTTGGCAGCCATAATCAATAGAAGAACCATCCAATGCCCATGGAAACAATGAATGAAAAATATTCTCTCTCAGGAAAACTATAGTCAAAGACCTAAAAGTTCAGAAATGTTGATCACCATTAGTTGTTCTGGTTTTTACCCAGAAGTTATTACTGTATTATGCTAAGCAGGACATAATAACAATGATTGATTGCAGAGTTGGAAGGAAAGAGCCAGTCTAGGATTCTTAATGTCTTATTTGGGGTTAGCTATTTTCTTTTACTTTTCCTTGTCGCTGTTCTGATCTCTGTCTTTCCACTTTCCATTAGATGAGTTAATAATTGCAAAGGAACATCCAGCAGTGGCCAGTGGAATTGCTGTCACAATTGCCCTTCTCCTAATGAGAGGTATATATGAGTGTGCTTGTTTTTATATCCTTCCATTGTAGTGGTAATCCTTTTCTCTTACTTTTTTTCTTTTTTGATGTATTTGACATTTGGACCAGTTCTTTATAGAAAATGTTTCTTTCTCTATGTTTTAAAAAGTAATACATTTTCTAAAACAGTAGGTCTGTAAAAAGGTTTAAATTTAGTACTTTTGCCTATTGTTGAAGAAAAAGATCAATGTGGTGGTAAATGTAGTTTTACACATTTCACATGTTCAAATCCTTGAAGGACACATACTTTTAGTAATTGAAGAATGAAGGTAATATTTGGAAAAGAGAAAATATAATGAGCATGTCCATAAGAGCTAAACACTTCAATAACAAAAAGTATAGTGAAAATCAATTAAAGGAAAGTTCTATGTCTACGTGTCTACTTTACATTAGTCTTCAAATCTTGATTTTCTTTGATTATTTCATGTACTTTCTAGATTTTTGTTAATCCTGCCCTTGTTATTAGTAATCCTAACTCCAGCCTTGTCCTAAATTTTATTAGAGTCATCTTATATGCAATGTGTTGTACTTGGATTAAATTAAGCAAAGAGCAGGAATATGTTTACTCCTCTATCCAATTAATCTTGTCAATGTTTGATATTGACTATGAATCTAGAATTGTTGAAATCTATAGAAATATAATACAAAACAACTAATACATCCTCAAAAAATATTTAGCGATTATTGGGAATATATGAGACAATGGATTAAATATGAGTTTCCAATAATCTCTTATTGATTTAGAAGATTCATGAGTATTTTGGGACTACCAAAATAGCAAGGATTGACTTGATTTTCCCTGTGGAGGGAGTGCTGTTTTAGTATTTTGAAGAATGTACTCATGAAATGTGTAACTATTGCCTTTTAGATTTTCTTTGAAGCTCTCAATTTCTGAGGCTTAGCCTTCTATATTCAGGGCCTAGGAGGTTCCTTTTTCGTCATACGTTTGGTCGATTTCAAAGTGAGGAGGTAATATCTGTTTTAATTTTATTGTAAATTTTCTGCAGTTACTAAGATGTGAAAACGAAAAGGTGTGATCAGTTTCTGGACAAGGTTTCCTGAAGAAATATCTAATCTATTCCTTGTGCGCTAAGTTAATGACTTCATTTTCTAGTTTGAATTCCATGAGAAGATTTTTATCCCTTGACCCAGATTTTTCTATCTTTTGCAGGCACATTTTGTTAGAGTTGAAAAAAATGTGAGGGAGTTGAACCTGTCTGTTGACTTGATGAAGAAGGAGAGTAGAAAACTTGTTGAAAGAGCGGCTCTTGCTGAAAAGGACATGATACAAGGCCAATCTGATTTAGCGTATGGGAGACTTGAATATTTTCTTTATCTTCAACTCTGCTTTTATCAATTTCTGAAATTGATGATCTTAAATTTTACAGGAAAGCTGGAGGCCAGATACAAAGTCTTGCAAAGTCTGTTTACAAGGCAGAAGCTGAAGCTACTGGTATGTGTGCATCTATCTATCTCCATCCTGCACTGGGAAAAAGGAAGACAGAAATTGAGAGTCCATCAGTCTCTTTGTTTGAACCTAAATATTTATCTCTTTTGGCTTTTTGAGTCTGTTTTGTTTGGTTTCCGTTGAGTGGATGCTTCTAAGGGAACATCTAAGGCAAAGGAAACAAAGCAAACCTACAGCGCTGAGAACAGAAAACATCTCTGTTTGCTTACCTGAGAGGCAACTATGTGTTTCTTGAAAGTACCACCATTTCATGAATAAGGATCTTTCAGTGTTTCCATTTTGGAACACTAACGATCCATGTTCTTTCTATTTGTCAGTATGATCATTAATCTAAATAACCTAATGGGACAAATAAGGAAGATGAGTTTGAGAATCAAATGGCTTCGGAGATGTTCTGTTTTTTCCTTTTTATGGATCCCTTGTGTGTGTCCATACATTGGACGTTTCCCTAAAGAGTAGGATGCTGGGAACTTTGCTTCATTGTTATTTTCCCACTGGGGTGTTATTTCCAATGTGGATATCTTGGGTTTTCTGCCTTTCCCCTGGCTGATATGGGTGAATGGCTTGTGGGCCAATGGCTTCTGGAGTTTGTTCTGAGGGCCTCATGGAAGTTTCAAGAGAGGTTTTCCTGAATAGTCTGGCTGGGGCTAGTGTTATCAGGATCCTTCATGTGCATGGGAATGCTTGCTAGAGTTAACAAAAATTATGGATGGATGCAGTTATGAACTTTGAAACCAACCTATGACTATTGGGCACATATATGCGCTTAAGTGGTTCTTCTACCTCTTCTATTATGTTTGTGTTGCCATTTTAAGTTGTCCTTTCTGTACCTTCCAGATCCTTAATAGGCATGACCTTTAATGAGTTTTATGCTTTCTGCTCTATTGACCATTTCTGATACTAGTAACTGCTGATGTGATTATCTTGTGGGCTCTTTGATGGATTGTATATTCATATCACATGATTTGGTCTTCTGCATCCTACTGAGTACATTTTTAATTTCATTTCATGAGTTCATCACCTCTTTGCTTGGAGGATTTTGGATCTGGAGCAGGATGGATTTTGTTTGGTTAGGAAATGTATTTTGATATATGGGAACACTTATTCTTCAATTAATTATTTGTTTTTCAGTTGGCAGTCGTCCTGTTAATTCGTGCTTAAATTTAAGTACATCAAATTTATATATTCTTGGGGTAGTTTGGTCCTGGATTGGTGGTGGTAGTCTGTTGGCTCATTCTAGCTTCAATTTGGTGATTTGGGCTAGTCTTCAATAATGTTGATAAAAACGAATTCCTATAGATAAAAATAAAGTTGAAAGGGATTTGGTTTGTTTAGGTTAAGCTTTCAGGCGGCCTCACTGCCGTCAGCTGATGTTGCAACTGGATACCGTGCCATTTCAACTCTGATATGCAATTGAAACAAACATCTACTAGATGTTCATTTCTGGAATGCATGATTCTATGACATTTATATCGATTTTGTCAATATTATCACTTATTCATTCTTCATCATAATAGGTTTGATGGATCTGCTGAGAGAAATTCCTGGAAGGGAGGCTCTGAAACTACGGGCAGAAGTAAGTCATTATGCATTTTAGTATTTGTCTTGTGCTTTACTGATTTTATTTAACGTAACATTGTGGATGTTGTTCATTGACTTATTTGTTCATTTCCAAAACTTCTATCAGGTTGCTTCTATGGCATCGCTGCTCCGTCAACAAAGGGTTGCAATGGATAAGAGGATCATGAAAATTTCTGAAGTAGGTGTTTCTGTATGAAGCTTTACCAGAGCTACAGCATCTTTTGGCCATCTTATTTTGTAATGTTTCTTGTTAAACATTTCTAAAATACTAACAAACAAACTGAAACAGCAGGTTAATGCATTAACTCACTGAGAATAACCATTGTTTTTTCTTTTGTTCTTCTTTCCTGGGAAACTGGTATTAGTTGACATAAAAAGAAAACAGGTCAAGAAGAAGATGGTTGTGATAAGAAGAAAACGAGAAAAAGGG
Organism: Cynanchum wilfordii; assembly: GCA_025388415.1. Classification (NCBI taxonomy): domain Eukaryota; kingdom Viridiplantae; phylum Streptophyta; class Magnoliopsida; order Gentianales; family Apocynaceae; genus Cynanchum; species Cynanchum wilfordii. The sequence goes on along the minus strand of JAHSUH010005433.1, from coordinate 16,588 downwards.
ATGGGAAAAGAGAAGTTTCATTTACATGAGCATGAAAATAAATCAAATTTTCTGTATAAACTTTTAAAGGTTAAAATTGATACATGAAAATTTACTTAAAATTTTAGGTTTTGTATTCATTTTTCTCGGATTTTGTTGAAAGTATTTTTCATCCAAATATTTCCATCATCTTCGTTTCATTTTGTTTTGTTTAAGTATAATATAAACTTAAACGTTTTAATTATATTGGGAATTATTTATTTTTTATGAAAAAGAGGTGGGGGTACATTCTAATACTTAAAAAGTAGAGGGATCGATTCAATCGAAGAAATGAGGGGCGAAATGATAAGAAAACAAAGTTGAAGGCTTATCAGTGATACGAGGAAGGAAAAAAGTGGGGGAGAAGAAGAAAACGGAATGTAGAAACAGACGGACAGTGGGAGAGAGAGAAATAGGCCAACAGGGTAACCAATTTGCCATTCAAAAAAAAAAAAAAAAAAAGCGCAGCTTCGATTTAAACCAAAGAGAAGCAGAAGCATGACTTTTGTTATCATCGCGATGCCATCATGAAGATGGGAGAAGAGTCTGAAAATTTTTGAGCAACTTTTTCATTGCGAGGCGACTTGTTTCAATGTAGGCGCTCTACTCCTCCATCGTTTTCTTCATTTTTTATATCAGCATGAATTGGTTCGAGTTTTAATTCCTCTATACTGAAATCGGCATTATAGAACCTGTCAGATTTCAATTTATGATGCTTTGTTCTTGTCCTGAACTGAGAACGCGGATACAGACCTGGCTTCGTGATTATGATAGGATTCAATCTTTTGCTGTTATTCTTATCTACGTTCAAGTACGCACTCACTCGAATGCTCCTTAATTTCTTTTCTCAATTCATTTCTTACTACTTTTTCTCCCGTGAGGATGATAGTAAATTAACTAAAAACAAATTCAAATTTATTGCCCTCAACTTAAGTTCATATGCTTTAAATCCTATTTTCCCTTATTTTCCACAAGTATTACAACCGATTAATTTTTTTGTTAATTAAACTCAGATTGGCTGCGCATTGATTGGATCGCTGGGGGCATTATACAACGGAGTTTTGCTGATCAACTTGGCCGTGGCCTTGTTCGCGCTAGTTGCTATTGAGAGTAGCAGTCAGATCCTTGGCAGAACGTATGCTGTGCTTCTTTTTTGTTGCATTTTGCTGGACATCTCATGGTTTATTCTCTTTGCTTGTGAGATATGGTAATTGTTTCTTTTACTCCTCACACATATTTCTTTTTTACCTTCCTTGTGTAACTTTGCGGTTTCTGTGAGAAGAAATTAGATTAAGTGAGAAGAGAAAAGGAAATTGTGGCTGGGTAAGTAGCAATCAATATCAGTAGACAAAGCTTGTTGTTGTGCTGAAAAAGTGGGAGTAAATAGGAAGAGGAGATAAATTTGGACATCTTAGATTTTCATTGACTTAGAATTCTTAGAGGCAGGATGATACATGGTTTTTGGAAGTAAGTAGGTACTCATATTAATATAAGCTGTTATGTCATTGTGTTTATGTGTTCATTAGTCAAGAAATGAAGCTTATACCTTTAGCCAGGAGATCAGCAACATTAGAAATATTAAGAGAAAATAGTGGACCTTGATATGCTTTTCATTGGTTAAAATGAGTTATGCTAAAATAGACCATTATCCTTTATACCCTAAAGCCAATAAAAATTTATAAGGTTTCTCTCTGTACCTAGTTATTTGGGACAGAACGGTTCTTATCTCCGAGTTTAAATGAGCCGAAGCTTTTTATAACTGCCAACTTCTAAATGATGACTTGAAACTGTAATCTCTGAACATAGCTGCTTCCTTCCTACTTTTTGTTGCATAAGATGAGATGGAGAATATATCCCTATAGTCCTTTAGTGTTCTCAGTAATGACTGCAGCAGATGTCTTTTCTCATAAGCAGAAAAAAATGTTCCTTCTTTTTTTCCTTTTCATGTGTATATGAAAATTTACATCACGGATTTTTAATATCTTCATCCCTACTCAGCTTTATATTAGAAGTGAACTAAATTTTCTAGGATCCTAGCCAATTGTTTTAGGATACGTTAACCTTATGTTAGTAATGCAAATGTTATTCCTGAAACCTTTTCCACTTACCTCTTTCCAAAATATTTCTGAAGCTTTGTTTGCCATCTGCAGGCACATTTCATCGGAGGCGTATGGGACCTTTGTTGTATTCTCAGTGAAACTTACTCTATGCATGCAGATTATTGGATTCTTTCTGAGGTTGTCCTCTTCATTGTTATGGATTCAGATGTACAGATTGGGAGTTTCTCATTTAGAAGCTTCTGTTCCTCGAGAAGCAGATGCTGATTTGAGAAATAGTTTCCTGAATCCTGCTACCCCCTCTATAGTTAGACATCCTTCTGGTTCTGATGATGTTTTAGGCGGTTCGATATATAACCCAGCATACTACTCTTCTCTGTTTGAAGATGGTAAAGATGATGCATATATACATTGTGTAAGTAATTATCTACTCTCCCAATTTAGTGTTCATAAAATTTTCATACTTCCCTTATACCTTACTAGTATCAAAACAAACAGCAATGGGTTTTTTATCTAAGCTGCTTCAGAAATATTCTTTTGCCATGAGTTTTAATAAATGAATAAATTCAACTCCTATCTATCAGTTTAAACTTTTAAATTAAGTGAAAATTTCACATAGTGTTAGGGCTAAAGTTCCTCTATTTGAGTTTGGTCTTCACCCTATTTATTGGTGAGATAATCCACGTGATGGATTTGTTAATGAAAATTTGTTCCCTACCCTCACTGAGAAGGATGTAATAAATGTATAACTCCAATTGCTCTATTTCTGCTTAACTTTTGATGCAGTAGAAATTTAGTAAGTATATACTATGTTTGTTCTGTGTTATCATTCATATATCTGTTTGTTCCTAATTTTTTTTCCTTCCCCATTACAAAACTACCATGCATAATGGGTATATTCACAATATGATTTAATCTTCTTTAGAGACCTTATGACTATACTTTGTCAAATAGATGATTGGAGCTATTCTCTTTGAACGTAAATTACCATTTTTGAGAATCTACTCTGCTGCTTGTACCTTTTCCCCTCTTCTCACAACTTGTTTTAAGCATTTCTAATTAGGAAAATTATCAACGAGTAGTGTATGAAAGTACCAGCAAGATCTTTTGATGAGCAGAAATGGTATTTTTATTGTTCAACAAGATCAGTTAATCACCCATAAAAAAGAGAGGCAAATAAAACCCTGAAAGAATCATGTGGGGCTGGTCTACTGGATTTTTTTATACTCTTTGAATGCTGATATATCTAGCATCCTTTAAGTTCAGCAATTATGGAATATTTGCATCTGTATCATGTTTGTCTTCTCACATCTGTTTGCAGGGTCATGGGGTTGCAATTCAGTCTATCGCTACTGCTGAAACTTCAGAACTGAAGCTAGGTTTGGACAGAACTGTTGAGAGCAAAGGTGTAGCTCGTCAATTACACACTGTGAACTTATAAAACATTATATATATATTAATTTCTTTTTTCATTTGCTTCCATTTTGCATTAGTTATTTTTTTGTATTCTTTTGATTAGGATAGGTTGTGATTGAATTACATGTAAGTTGCTTCTTTAGTGGTTTCATTAATTGTTTCCTACTTTTCTCTGTTACTTAGCCCTTTTTGCAAGCTGTTTATGCAATGAAATGCTAGAAAACTGCCAGTGGAGTGAACTTTTGCTTTAAATGTTTTGAGTTAAATGTTATTTTCATCTTTGGGGATTCCATTAATTATCTTTCTGCTTTCTCTGTTCATAGCCATTTTGTAAACTTATGTGCCTGAAAACTGCCAGTGGGGATGAAATCTTGGTCAGATTGGGCCAGGGAACTCATTTTCATATGGGTATTGGCAGAGATTGGAGTCACCTGATAAAATATTCTGCTGAGTTCGTCTTTGTGTTTCTGCCACATTTTCAGGCACTTATATTTTGGATAAGGATGCCCATATTTTGGAATAACTTTTATCTGAGGTTGATGCAGAACAGGAAAGAACTTAGGAAAGCAAGGTGTCTATAATTTAGCCTATATCTTGGGAATCTGATTTACGAGTGTTTTTACAGGTTATTTTGTTATCTTTTACTTAATCAATGCATTATTAGAATTTTTGGAATGTTTGAAATTTAGTGAATTCCAGAATAATGTTTCTGGTTTGGTTTCTTCAGTTGCTATATTTGGATAATATCTTAAATTCATTATTATTTTGAGTTAGTCACCGTGACACTTTTTGTCACTTTTTGGTCTTAATTTTTTTTTTGTTATAAAAAAAATATTTTTTACCCTATTTTTTAATTACTAGTCTAACTTCTGTCCTTTCGTCCAACTTTATTAAAAAAATGTGAAAAAATTGGTCATTTTCAAGGGAATATATGTTCAATTGATTTCATGATCCAGCTTCTGGAATCCTACAGAAATAAGGTTCTTCCGTGGTACAGACTATGGGATTGTCTTTCTTTGAAACTATATTAGCATGGCTATTAGGAAGGATTTTATAAATTTTGTAACGATTTTAACAAGATTGTTGAAAAGACTTATGTGACACAATAGTGTTAACGAGCTACCCTTTTAGGAATTAGGGTGATAATAAAGGTTTCATAGAGCTATTGGGGAATAAGAGAGTTGAGGAAACACTTTTTTAATTAGAGGAGCACTTCATATTTAAAATTGGCCAACATTTTCAGAAGAAAATGGGATATAGGCAGGCAGTTGAGTCGAGGGCTTTTACAGGGACGAAAAGCTTCAGATTCAATCTGAAGGTATGTGATATAAAATTGAGATTAGCCCCATCTTAATATAGTTATGAGGTATATTTTTGAGTGTTGGGAAAGAGGGAGTGAGGATGTGATTGTAATGGAACCATGGTTAAACAGCCGAGCATCAGATTTCTTAATGCCCAGTATTTTATTCTTCTTGAAGCCATTGTATACGAGATTTCGTCCATCTCTAGTATTCTTCTTCATCTTTAAGGATGTTGTTGTAGTAATCTTTAGTAAAGTCTTTTTTGGAGGTAAAGTTTTATTAACTTATTGCTAAAAGGTTGTAAGAATGTAAAATTTTGCTAACTATTTTAAATATTATAATACAATTAATTATGTTTGCTTATGAAAATAAAATTTTATGAACAATTATTGATTTTCATATTTAACATTCTCACAAAATATTATTTACTAACCTGAAATATATTTGAATTTTAATATAACAAAATTATTAACATTGCACATAATAATTTTTTACACTTACAGGACTTTATTAGTTTAATAATAAAAAAAAATTAATTTAAATGAAAACAGAATTTAAGATATTTAATTAATATTAAATCAATCATAAATTCATAATATTTATTAGTTAAAAAATGGAAAAATAAGAACTATTTTTTATTTTCATTTCCGAATAAATAATACAATTTAGACAAATTAGCATAAATAGTTCTCAAACTATAGACGTTTGGTGATTTGGTCACCAAATTATTTTTTTTGGTGAAATTGGTCATTAAACTATACAAAATTGTGATATTAGTCATTTCGTTAATTTTTTTAAAAAATTATTCGTTAAGTTTAAAAAAAAAAAATGTAAGGATATTTATGTCATTACACTATTTAAATATAGTTAATAATATAATATATAATATATATTATATATTATTTAAAATTTCAAGAGTATTTATATTATTACACTATAACATAAATTTTAAGGGTATTTATGTCATATGGAATTTATGGATACAGAAAATATATCAGAGTGGAACAATAGTCGCTTGAAGAGAATAATGATAGACTACATGTTGATAATATCTTACTTTGAAAGTAAATACACATAATTTGGACATAAATATGTAATGACATAAATTTCCTTAAAATTTTATTTTTTATTTTTAAACTTAAGAAAATGTCACAATTATTTTATAGTTTGGAATCAATCCCACTAAGAAAAATAATTTAAGAACTAATGTCACTAAACATTTATAGTTTGAAGATTATTTATATCAATTTGGCTAAAATTTATTTACAGCGGAAAAAAATTGAAAAAAAAGAAAACCCCACACCTAATCTGAGGCCACGCAGAAAATTACCGGCAACCACGTTTCCGCTGTCCAGCCCGGCATCAGTTTCATATAAAAGGTTCCCTCAGAAACACACCCCCCCCCCAAAAAAAATAACAAGAGGATTAGAAAGAAGAGTTTTCGGAGCGGACGAATCAGATCGGATCGCGTATTCAGCCTGACCACTGGCTCTGGATTTATCTCGTGTTACTCAACACTGACCTTGGAATTTCCATCTGCATCGGCATAGCTAAGGGTTTGAGCTTTCCCGTCGACACTGTAACGGTATCTGACTTCCAGGTGCTTGGCATTTCTCGATCGGTTGATATTACCAATAACATTTCCATAACCCTAATTATCTGTATTTATTATTAAGAAAACTCTTCTGGGCGGAAAAAAGAATTGGGTCTACGCGAGTTATTCTATTTGGCTCTCCTAATTAGTTTATTTTTCTATTTATATCATATTTAGGGAAAGTTATGAAGGTAATAGTGGTGACATTGGTAACAACATTGCTCATTATTGGTCAGCTTCCTTTTGGTTTAACGACTCCTTCCACAGCTCCTGCGTTCTTATGGTCGCCTCATCAAGATGGGTATGCATTTCTATTGTTTAAAATTTAGTTAACTGATACTCAAATTATTTTTAGGTTGCACTTTAGCTTGAATGGATGCTTCGCTTTTGTATCGTCTACTACTATCTTAGGCAGCTGATTCTGTTCTCTCGAGGGGTTTGTAAACCTCTCATGATATATATAGTTTGGTGAAATATGAAATGGTAAAACCATTTGATGCTACTTGGAATTACCCTTGAAACTCTGATAAGTTATAGGCAGTGTTGCTGGTTTGAGTGAGTAGAATAGTTTCTTATTTTTCAAAGAAAGTAGTTGCAGTATTTCTGGAGGATAATTATTTTATGGTGGTTATTTATTTTCTGGCTAATCATAATGGGAGTTTATTACTATTACAAAGTGGTGCTAAATTTCAAGGACTATGGTATCTTCCTGTCAAACAGTACTTCTGTCTATTGCGTTCGGTGTCTGATATGAACATACAGTCCTATGCTATTGTTGCTAGTACACTTTTGTATGCTATACTGTTGGCTGATTGACATCACTCTTTGGGGAAATGTCTGTATTTGTACTATCTGTATGGATGTCTAGTTAATCTATCCATTTGAATCTTAATCTTGTAAATGTTTTTCAAAATGCAGATATCTAAATAGAATAACTGAAGGGATAAAGTATAGAACTCTTTTTCCCAGGGATTTAGCTAAATCGGTGATGTCTGAAGGAGGGTGGTCAAACTTTTTGGTACTTTCTGGAAGAATTGACTTAACCTATCATGTTTATTCTTTCTTATTTTGTGCCACATAATGAGCTGCGTCTTACTAATAGCCCCATTCTGTTATTGTTCATCTCATCAGTGCTCGGTAAAAGCAGCCGAAAAATCCTTGGATTTTGCAGTTCTTTTTGTTGGAAAAGAGGTACCTATTTTATTTCCTGCAAGTTATTATTATTAATATTTTGATTGTCGCTATGTTCCTTGAAGTTGAAGTAATTCTATTTGAAATTCATTTCAGTTGGTGGTATTGGATTCGAATTTGACCATCCAATTTTGAATTTTATATCTTTTTAATAGTTATTTCAAGATTTAGATTTATTTTTTTATTTATTTTTTAATATCCACAAGCTTCCATGTTGACTTGAGCTGAGATTTGGGTATATGAATTTAAGTTCAATTTGCTTTACTTGAGCTATAGTTTAGAAAAAAAGATTGTCGCTGAATATGATGGAGGTTTGATTTTTCTCATCAACTTGTCATTTTCAGATGGTTAATTAAAATTAAAAATCTTTGGGATGATTCCTTGCTGTTTGTTCCAAGAAAGTGAATTGGGTTGATTTTCTTCTTGCGGGTATTGCAATATGATTGATCTTGAGGTTGTGTAGTAATGTAAGGTAGGCAGAGAACTTTAAAGGAGGGAAAAGAGATTCCTCAGTAATACTTAGATAATCCACAGCCACTCTCACTAATGGAGTTCCATGGTATAACTTTTCTCTAGGTCCCTCGTTTCTCTTCCTTCTTTGTTTAAACTTTATGTTACTTTTCACTCCAACAATGCCATTCTAATAACCCATAATGGTGCCCACAAATTACATCACACATCATGTTTCATTAGTTTTTCCTTTTAAGATCAATTCTATAATTTTGGAGTTAGAGTTCTTAAAGTTGAATATTACAGAATTTATTTCTACATTCAATTATGGGAAGCAACTCTATCCTTAAATGAAGTCATTTATGGCAAGTATCAATACTTTGCACCCTATAGTGTAAAATCTTCTACTAGTTTCTTTCTTTTTTTGACTTTTTAAGTATATTTTTTTGCACAGTTACGCTCTCAGGATATTTCAAGACCGATAAAGGCTGATCAGAGTCTCATGAACTCACTTAGGGTATTAATAATTGATTCAATATATCTCTGTGTGATCTCAATCTTAAATGCTTATAGCTTATCTAATTGGCATTTCAATCCTCAAAGCAGGGCTTCTTTTGGAACTCCAATTTTTCTCTAGGATTTCCTTATGTTACTTTACCAGAGGAGAATGAACCGATGGAAAATTATTTGATTTCACAATTTCTAGATACTTGTGGGAATAGTTTGGAAATGGGAAGTATTGCTGTCCTGGAGTCCTGCGCTGTTGAAGGTGATACATTTGAAAAACTTAAAGATATTTCTGCAGTTCAGGTCAGCAAGATGACTATGTTGTACGAGGTTCAATAGCTTTTTCCTTCCCAAGTGATTGAGTCACTCATTTCTTACTGTAAATCAACAGGATTTCATGTATTCAAAGATGGAAAAGAAATCCAGGGGAGAGGGAAATCTGATTGTGGTCTGTCATGGAGTTTCCCCATCTGAGTCAGTGACTGAAGCACCGCTTTCTGAGGGTATAGTTTATGGTTACAAGGCTTTAAAGTTAAAAACCCTCTTCGGAAGAATTGTTAATTTAATGCAAACAGTTTGAACCTAAATGCAGGTGAATTTTTCTCTCATATCATGAGCTCAATCCAGCAATTGAATGCAAAATATACTGCTCTCTATGTGTCAGATCCATTTGGGTCAGTTCAGCATAGGCCTTATCAGGGGCTGGAAAGATTTCTTGCTGAAGGCGCCTTTGGCAACAGATCAACCAATTCAACAATTTGTGATGGTGTGTGCCAAATCAAATCCTCTCTTCTGGAGGGGATACTGGTGGTAAGTTAGGTCAAGTTTTTTTCTATTTGTCTAGATTATAGTATTTATTATTATAAGAGTCACTTTGATCTGGTTGCTGAAAACTTAATCTATGCAAACTTTTAGAGTCAGTTGCCAGTTCCTCTATGTATTAGGAGGTTTTCTGGAAACAGAAGAAGTTGCAGCAGTAACCAACCAAAAACTATTATTGAAAACTTCATCCAGGTTCTTGTTTTGATGGGTGAATATCCTCTAATGCTCTTCCATCCATGACTAGTGTCTTCTTAAAGAGAGATCGTAAAATGATTTATTTCTGACTAATTACTAGTTATTACACACTGCTGCTCTTCTAACCATCTTCTGCATCTAGTGCTTGTCTTGCAAAGAAAAAAATGACTACATATTTATCAGATTCCAATTCATCTTTTACTAGTGAATTTCATTCATCTTATTCCAATTCACCATTTGATTTCTGGTGCATAGCATTGTTAGATCACACCACTGACCTGGTATATCTAGGAATATGTGCCAATCTTCTACCACAGAAACATTGGTAGGTTTAGTATAGACTCCTGCATCAGTTGGAAAATTGAACCCTATGCTTGAGACTAGCAGAAAGATAAGTACTTTGATGCTTCTAGAATTCTGGTTATCATATCAAATACTCCAATTCATCAATTGTTTTCTGGTGCATGGCATTCTTAGATCACACCAGATAGATATATATCTAGGAATATGTGTCAATCTTCTACTACAAAAGTATAGGCAGGTCATCCTTTATTATAGACTTTTGCATCAGATGGAAAACTGAACTCTATGCTTGAGACTACCAGAAAGATGGGTATGGGTATGTAGATGCTTCTAGAATTCTGGTTATCTACGCCAATCTTTAGTGTTTTCTAGGCCGTGCTAATTATCTGAATTAGTACTCTTCCAAGATCATAATTAATCCAGCAACCTAGTTACATAGTTCCAATTTTTGAGTTTGGCAACATGAAGATGTTACACTAGTGGGATCTCACATACTAAAGATATAGTAGGTCGAGAGAAGGGGTGAAAAACTTGATATCCAAGTCCATTTGAATATATGAATACATCCAAGACTGAATTGGATCTAAATGGACAGTAAACATCTATTAATATCTATTATGTATTTAAATTTTTTGATTATTTATGCTTTGCTCCCTTATTAATTTCTTTACATTATTTTTAATTTACTTTATGTTTATTTTTGGTTTTAATATCTTTATGTTTATTTTTGGTTTTAATATTTAATTCACCATTCTTTTTTATGTTAACTTATTCATTATTTTCAACTATAAGTTTTTTTAGAATTATTAATTTTTTTTTTAATTTTATTTTTTCATGGCCTTCCTTTTTAAATTTTTTTTTCTTCTATTCACTCTTTACTTGATTAATTGATACAATTTTGTTGTTTAAGGGTTTTTTTTTAAAATTTTTTTTATAATATATATTTTTTAAAATTGTTCTACATGTTGATACGTTTAATTATTCAAACATTTTTACATTTGTTGATACTTGTGTTTTACATAAAAAACTCTTGAAAAAAAAAAAAGCAAATTACACATAAGTTTAATTATATATTATTCAAGTTTACAACGTTACACTCTGAGTTAGAAGATAAAGTTATAAAATATTGGAGGCTAGTTTGTATAGTGTTTTGCAATTATATAAAATATTCATAAACTAATTTTTAATTTTTTTTTATGATTTGTAAAAATTTTTAAAAATATAATCTGTATAAATATTAAGACTAAAAAGATGATTAATTCTATATTTCAAGTGGATATTGACCAATGTTTGACTTCTTAAATGCATTTAGGATTAGGTGGATATAAAAAGGATATCATATTAATGTCATCCATTTATTGGGGATTTAGATCCGTTCTGGCACTAAGTTGCATTTATTGGTATTGCCCGAAAATGTTATTATAGTATCTAACCGTTGCTTTGAAGGACCAATAGAGGACCTGCCAAAATAATGTTTATCTGTTAATTAAATGTTTGTGCAATAGAGCTGCCATTTTGCTCACAAGTCTTTTGTTTATTTTAAAATTCAGTGCTTCAACTGATGCAAAATGTTGGGAGGGTGCCAGCTAATCTTGTTTGTTTTGTAAATATCCAGGGGATTGTTCTTCTCATAATTCTTATATCAGGACTTTGCTGCATGGCGGGGATTGATACCCCAGCGAGATTTGAGGTTCCTCAAGACTCTTAATTAGTTGTTCTTTTGCCAGATAAGGTCTGGTGGTGATACATTATTAATGGAGGTGGGGGAGGTGTATATTTGGAATAACTCAAATTTTTTTTAATCGGTTGTACTTTTTGATGATAAAATCTCTTGTTGGAGATCTATGACTACTGGTGGACAGTGGGAGTGCATCACTTTTTGTTGAGTTCTTGAGATTTTAGTGAGTAGAATACCATGAAGCTTCTGTTTTTCTGAATTAATGGAAAGAGACATACGTAATATGTTTGTGTAGTTTGGGTTTATGGAATAAATTGTCCCTCTTTGCTTGAGTGGCTTTTTTTAACTTTTTGAATAGATCCAGTAACTAGATGATACTTGAAGAAATGAAAATAGAAATAACAAAACAAAGGTGTATGCAGTGAGCACTTTGTTATGTTAGCTAATTCAAAAAAGATACTTAGTTCCCTCTTCTCTCTCTCTTATTCCTTGAAAATAGCAAAATAAGTCTCTGTCCGAATGTGCAATACAAATCACCCCCACCCCCCCCAAAAAAAAAAAAAAAGAAGGAAAAAAACGCTTTGTTTTCACAACATATAAAACAATTATAACAAAAGTAACAATATTCTTTTTCTATTTTGTTCTACTAGTTATTTACTTATCAACTCAACAAATAATTAAAGAAATCAAATTAAATTTTAGTCTTTTTAATTTATATATATTTGAAGAGTATAAATGAAACTATTGATTAAATTAAATTTACTTTCAATTTTCTTTCAAAAAATTACTTAAAAAATGAATGAATAAATAACGACAAGAACAAATTAATTGTTTATATAATTGACATAGCTTTATTGAATATGTGAGATGTATAAGTTAATTAATCATATCAATGTAAAACTCATATTTTTTAATTTTAAAATAAAATAACTTTTTATATTAAAAAAAAGGGAATAATTTTATTTAAAAGATATTAAAAACTATTTTGTATTAATATTTAATAGAGAATAATTCCCTTAATTTTTTTTTTTTTTTAAAAAAGGTAAATACGCCACCTTGTTCGGAGACCAAGCCCTTTGAACCTTTAGGTAGTAATATGGATGGAGAGCAATTTTAGGTAACTAGGAATTGAGACGTGAAAAATGATTGGGAGAACGCATATATTGGAACCAAAGACGGATTTGCCAAGAGATATTTCCGCAAGCTGTGTGAATCTGAGTTGAATTACTTGATATAAAAAGGGTATCATTTGCATAGAGCAATTCATCCCAAGTTCTCTTGCAATAACAAGAAGAAGAAATAACCCTCTTCTTCTTGACAGCAATCACCCCTTTAATAATAAAAAAAAAAAAAAAAAAAAAAAAAAAAAAAAAAAAAAAATCATATAGATCTTTAAAACCAAAAGGAGTGTTTGGTGAGGAGGAGCCATGGGGAGCAGGACGTTGGCGGCTTTGTTGTTTTGTGTTTCTGTTGGTGCGTTCCTAGCGCATGCTGAGGACCCTTACCTTTTCTTTGACTGGAAAGTGACCTATGGCACGATTTCTCCCCTGGGTGTTCCCCAGCAAGGCATTCTGATCAACGGCCAATTCCCAGGGCCACGGATCAATTGCACTTCCAACAACAACATTGTTGTCAATGTCTTCAATGAGTTGGATGAGCCATTGCTCTTCAACTGGATGGGTATCCAACAGAGAAAGAACTCGTGGCAGGATGGTACACTTGGAACCATGTGCCCCATTATGCCTGGTAAAAACTTCACCTTCCGTTTCCAGGTCAAGGATCAGATTGGAAGCTATTTCTACTTCCCTACCACAGGTTTGCAAAGGGCAGCAGGTGGGATTGGTGCTCTGGACATCCATAGCCGCTTGCTCATCCCAGTCCCCTTTGATGCCCCTACTGCTGAGTACAACGTCCTCATGGGTGATTGGTACAACAAAGGCCACAAGGCCTTGAAGAAGATATTGGATGGTGGTAGCTCTTTTGCCAGACCAGATGGCATCCAGATAAATGGCAAATCTGCTAAGGTTGGTGATCAGATACCTGAACCCCTCTTCACCATGGAACCCGGAAAGACCTACAGGTATAGGCTTTGCAACATTGGAATGAGGACCTCCCTTAATTTCAGGATTCAAGGTCACACAATGAAGCTTGTGGAGGTTGAAGGTTCTCACACTGTTCAAAATGATTACGATTCCCTTGACCTCCATGTCGGGCAATGTCTGTCTGTATTGGTCACCGCCAATCAAGAACCAAAAGATTATTATTTAGTGGCTTCTAGCAGGTTCACCAAGCAACCTCTGTCCTCCGTTGCCATCATTCGATACGCCAACGGAAAGGGTCCAGCATCACCAGAGCTACCAGCACCACCACCAGAGAACTCAGTAGGCATTGCATGGTCCATGAACCAGTTCCGCTCTTTCAGATGGAATTTGACTGCTAGTGCTGCTCGCCCCAACCCTCAGGGTTCCTACCACTATGGTCAAATCAACATTACTCGCACCATCAAGCTTGCTAATTCCAGGAGTGAAGTTGACGGGAAGCTCCGATTTGCAGTCAACGGTGTATCCCACACTGATCCATCTACTCCATTGAAATTGGGAGAGTACTTCGGAATCCCCGAGAAGCTCTTCAAGTATGACCTTGTCAAGGATGAGCCACCAACGGCAGAGGACAAGGTGATCATCGCTCCAAGCGTTGTGAATGCCACTTTCCGTAACTTCGTGGAGATCATCTTTGAGAACCATGAGAAGACCATCCAGACATGGCACCTAGATGGCTACTCCTTCTTCGCTGTAGCTGTTGAACCTGGCAAGTGGACCCCTGAGAAGAGGAAGAACTATAACCTCCTCGATGCAGTTAGCAGGCACACTGTCCAGGTTTACCCCGGTTCCTGGGCCGCAGTCATGACAACACTCGACAACGCCGGAATGTGGAGCTTAAGGTCTGAGATGTGGGAAAGAGCCTACTTGGGACAACAACTCTACCTTAGTGTTCAATCTCCGGCCCGCTCCTTGAGGGATGAGTACAATCTTCCCGATAATCATCCAGTTTGCGGCCTTGTTGAGAACATGCCCTTACCCCCACCATATTCGGCCTAAAGAAAAAATGGAAAAAATTGTCCGATCGAGTAGCTTGGGATCAATTCATGTTCCTCGGCATTCTCATTCTCATTGATATTGATATTCTTTTTTAGCTTCAAGATCTATATTTTGTAGTTGAGGGGATTGAAAGAGCTTGGCTAGCCAATAAATGCATGTTCCCTAATAAAAAAAAAAAAAAAAAAGCTTTCCACAGAAAGCCCCGAACGATTTTGTTTTTCCTTAGTTATTTCTACTTACACTTCATATGTGATTTCCTTTTCATTACATTATTAAAATAAACCATGAGTTTAATTTATTGAATATCTAAAGATTTAATTTTCAATATAATATAAAATAAGAGAAAGGTTGAATTTGCAATCAATTTTTCCTCCATTTTTTTTCCCCTACAAACAAGCAATAATCCCCATAATACCTAAGAAGCAATTTACAGATCTGTTCTTGAATAAATCAAAGGTATTCAAAAAACAAAAATTATGTTTTTTTTTTTAAACTTAATATTTTCAACAACTTAAATTATACTTTATTTTATAAATTTTATTATATAACTAATTGAATACTATAATTGTATTCAAATTAAAAATTAAATAATTTTGCTTAGAAATTTAAAATAAAATTCACTATGATATATCTATATCTATATCTATATATATATTTAATATGTATTTTAATATATGTAATAATTGTATACATTCTCTCAAAAAAAAAAAAAATTGTATACATGTAAAGGAAAAAATAATATTAAAATTGATATACAAATTTGTTTAAAATTTATTTACATTAGGATTAATATATTAATTGAGGAAGTAATCAAATTTTTTTTATTAATATTTATTTTGAATTTTTATTAGAAATATTACTTTTGAATGTAAATTTTTACAATTTTTATTAATATACGTTTAATCTGGTAATAAAAAATAAAGATAATATAGTAACTTATATATTAACAATAATAATTTTTATAAATTATCATGTTTACTATATTAATATTTTAGTAATTTTTTATTGTATATTCGAGTAAAAAGTACAAAAAATATAATAACTTTTGATAATAATATTACTATTTTTTCATCAAATTTATTATCACTATATTTTAGTAACTATAGTATACATTGTAATAAAAAGTACAAAAATTATAGTAATATTAATATTTATAGTATTTGAAAAGTTAAAACAAAATTAGTATATATAAAAATTTTACTTTTGTTATGAATCCCGAAGATTTATCTAAGTCTATCGGATAATCGTCTTTATCCTTAATCTCGAGTTAACTACGTAATTAATGATATGTGACAAGTGTCACATGATGTTTATTTCTTAGGTGACAAGTGTCACCTCATACTTATCTCATAGGTGATGTGTCACTTGTGCATTTAATCTCGGGTGATAAGTGGCACCCTTGAAGTTTATCCTCTCCCCATTTTCACCCCTATAAATAGAGGGCCTACTCCTCTTTGTAAAGACACACCAGGAAACATTTCGAAAGTGATATAAAAATATTATCTATATTCTCTCTATGTTTCTTTCTTTTATTTTCATCTCGTTAGTTTTATATAATTTCATAATAAGTTTTAAAATGTACAATATATTATAATTAATAATAAATATATTTTTGCGCTAAAAAAAAACAAAAAGATAAAATAACTTAAATTTTCATATATTTAAATTTTGATGGATTACTTTTTTTTTAATTATGTTTTAACAACAAAATAATAATAGTAATAAAATAAAGTTTTTTTTTTTTTTTTTTTTAAAAATTTAATCCTACAATCTATATTAAGTTAGGAGAGACTTTTATATTTTATCTATATATTTTTATATTATAGTATAATTGTGTTTAGGGTTTAGGGTTTAGGGTTTAGGGTTTAGGGTTTAGGGTTTAGGATTTAGGATTTAGGGTTTATAATTTAGAGTTTAGGGTTTAGGGTTTGAGTTTAGGGTTTAGGGTTTAGGTTTTA